>CM077078.1:190400269-190888336 GCA_039513925.1 Platanthera zijinensis
ACCCAAACTCATGTTGATGTTCCCCTATCTCCACATGATTCATTTGATCATGTGGCAGATCATACTGATATCATTCCATCACCATCTCATCTTGCATCCCACAGTCATCCATCCACATCTACACCCTCAGCATTTCAGATCACCCCTGAATTGCTTGCACACATTGTGGAGCTCATCACCCCATCCATCCAAACCATGATTGAGGCAGCCAATGCCCCTATCATTGCATCCATAAATGCACTTACACAAGCCATTAAATCCATTCCATCTTCTGCTGAGCCCTCTTCAGTGAGGTGCATGACTCCAGCCCCAACTGAAGTCATGCAGGGGGAGATGTCGTTTGAAGTGGTCTCAGGTGATGCCTTGACCCTTCAGGATAACCCTTCCCTTACTTCCCTTCCAGCCATTGCAGAAGAAGCTCAAGTGCTTCAAGAGGAAGAAATTCCAGTGGACACTACTGATCTTGCAGTAGTAGTCCCAGAAGCCAACAAAGATTCAGAGCAACCAGAAGGTAAAACCTTTTCTCTAAAAAGAGCATACTCAGGACTTTAAAATGATATTTGTACCTAACAAAGACATTCACTCCCTAGTGGATCTAGCTTCTGAGAAAGACAATGAGGAAGTCCCCATGGACATTTGTGAAAAAGTTCCAGTGAACACTACTGATTCAGAAGTAGTGGTTCAAAAATTTGAGAATGATGCTGCTCAACCAGATGGTATAGTTTTATTTAAGATTCTAATTAATTCAAACTCCAACTTTGAGTTAATTTCTTATTCCTTCCTACCCATCACAGCTGCTGATGATCTTGCATCAGTGTTGCAAGTTGATGCTGCAAAGTCCATTGATTCTGATGAAGATTCAGAATCCTTTCTTAACTCAGACTGTGAGTTCACACTCACATCTACTCCTTATGTTCCTCCTCTTCAAGAGAAAATGGTTCCTTATAGACCTGAGTACCTTGATGACCCCTTGGTCAAGGACTCTCTCTTCCTTTCCTGTATGGCACTCCTCTTGTGCCTTGCAGAGGTGTCTATCCCTGATGTCACTGAACATCTAGAAGGAATTATAACCTCCTTCCTAGATGCAAAGTGGTATCCTGTGTAGATCTTCAGGTAATTCTATCAATTACCTGCTGTTGTTCACCTTGGGGGGAATATTTTATTCCCACTTGGTTGTTAACCTATATTTCTTTGTATGCAGGCACAACCAACAATGCTGCTGCTGCTGAAGAAGTTGAGGCTGTGCAAGATAGTGCAGAAAATGCTTCCAAGATGACTAAAAAGGATTCAAGCTCAGGTACTTTAAACCTTGAACAATATATAGCCTTTATGGCTGAGAATATTGCCTCTGAGTACATTGAAGAATTGGCTAATTATCATCTGGATTCCCTAGCCATCTCTCTAGAGAAAGCATCTGCCCCTGCAGATATTGTCATCTTTTCTCCACCTATTCTTACCTACCCTCTATCCATTCCTACAGTTACTGAACTAATTCCAGAGCAAGCTTCAGGATATGTTAAAGAAAAGGAAGCTGAAGTCCCAAATGCAGAACTGGTCCCCAGGACAGTTCCTGATTTGTATCCTGAATCAGAACTTTGGAAGAGTACTCCTAATGTTGATCTTGATGCCCTCTTTGTGCAAGATGCCATTGAGGAGGCAAGAGAAAAGGAAGATAGAGAGAAGCCTGAGAAAGAAAAAGCTGAACCTGCTATAGCTGCCAAGGATCCCTCAGAGCAAGACTTTGATGACTATGCTGGCAAAAACTCATCTCACTCTTCTGATGATGATGATTCTGAAGATTCTGATAACACCAAGAAGAAGAAAAAGGCTGCACCTAAGAAAAGAAAAGCTGTTGCTCCTCCTCCTCCCAGTAAAGATAATGAAACGCCATATTATATTCTGAAAGGGATTGATCCTAAATCAAAGGAATTTCAACATTGGATGTGGTTCTCCAAGAACCAGCAGAAAGAGAGGAAGAAGTCTAAAAGATATGATACTCCAGTTCAGAAATTCCCTCCCAGAGGTCCTCCTCCACCTCCTGGTGCTGGAGCCTCTGGAAATCTTTCTTCTGCTGCATCTGCTCAATCAGCTAGATCCAACCCTTCTCAGACCTACCAGAGAAGAAGTAATCAAAGCCAAGGAGGCCAAGATAAATCAGGACAAGGAAGGCAAAGAAATGAAAGTGTTCCCATGGAACAGATAAAGGAGATGACCTTTCAGCAACCAACATTCTCTCCTCCTCCTTCTCCCAAAAGGAAAGCTCCAGAAAGGAAACCTTCTCCTCCCTGGAGAGGTTCATCTTCTACATCAAGGAAACCTGCTAGTCCTAAGACAGTTGATACAAAAGGAAAAAGAGTTGTCTATTCAGAGAAGTCCAACAAGAAATTTATTGAACTTGCACCTCCAAGATCTTTATATGCTAAATCTGATCCTAAGAAGGCTGTACAGATTCCTATTGACTCAAACAGATTAGCTACAGCTCTTCAAAGGAATATGGAGATTGCAGCTCAAGCTGATACTGATAGGCCACCTTCTCCATCAGACAAGACAGAAACTGAAAGAATTGCCTCTATGGCAAGATTCAAGGAATCAATTGCACTAAGCATGATGGAGAAAGCCAAAGCTCAAGGACTGGACCCTTCAGCATACTCAACTATGTCTGAATTCAGAGAAAAAGAACTCAGCAAGATTCAAGTCAACTCAGAAATATTTGATACTGAAGAATACATGAAGCTGCATCCTGCTGCAGTCCTGCCAAGCTATGGTGAAAAGAAGATCATTGGTGAACATGACCTGATGTTATCCAAAAGACAAGCAGCTAATCTAAACAGAGAAATCATTTTCAAACCTGCTGTAATCCTAAAGAACTCCTCTGATGCTAAACCATCTGATAAATCTGCTTGACACTCTATAATTCTGCTGATTTATGATTTATATGTTTTCTGTGGATTGCCTGTGTTTTGATATTATGGTTAAACTTTGCATTTGTTCTTGTTTGTATTAGTTTTTAGATTGGATTGGATGACATGACCCAAATAGGGGGAGATTGTTGGTACCCTAGATGTGATTTGGCTCATGTAATCCCTTTCCAGCCCCTCTTGATCCATATAACTACATATGATCATGTTTAGACTTTGTTTAGTCTCCCTAGGGCAGTTTATAACTGACCTAGAGCTTAGATTAGAAGTTGTAGAATGAATATATGGTTAAGGCATTTTCCGTTCGACCATCGTCGAACGAGGCCTCGCGATCGTCGACCATTGGTCGATGATAGCAGGGCTATAGAATAGTTGAAGCCAAGACAATTATCGTCGACCAATGGTCGACGATCTCAGAGCAAGTTTATTATGCTCTGAAGGATTGGTCGACGATCTGCCATCAGCAGTTCAACGATCGCAGTCTTGCTTCACGTTTTCTTTCCCAGACGATTTCTGCCTTAGTCGACGATCTGTTGGCTAGGTCGACGATCATCGAACCCCTGTTCGACGATTATTGTCTGCCTTTAACAGTTTGCATTTATTCTATTCCTTGGTTTATTTCCAAGTGTTTTAGCTTGTGGTTAGAGAGATTTTCTGAAGTTATTTTTGCTAATTTATGGCTTAAATTCAAATGAATTAATTACCAAATATGTTAAGCATAAATTACGGGATTCTGTATTTGATAAAGTATTTTGTCCTATTATACAAAATATATTTACTTTATCTTTCCAGGCTGTATTCTAGCCGTTGGTGCTGTATGCTATTTCCAAGTATGTTAAGTCTTTATGCTGAGATATTTTCCCATTCATTTATTTCCTTATTGGGACTGACAGAGAGTTAATAGCTCATTCTATTCCTATTGCTATATTCTATATTGAGATAACCTGTCGCAGGGCTCGAGATATTCAAATCAATAGAGCCGTTTCAAGGGAAAAAGAGAAGATATATCTAAAAGAGATTTTTCTCTCAGCAGAGATATAGCAAGTTACAGACACAGAGAGATTTCTCTTCTCAAGGCTTCATTCGCTCAAGCTTCATCAGAGCAGCTCTTCACCATCTCTCAAGAAGAGAAGAAAAGTTTTCCTGAAGCAAAGGCCCAGAGCAATCATTCTCTTTCTCAAGTCTCCTGAGCATCTGCTTAGAGTTTTCAAGACTTCAGAAAGACCAGCTCCAGTTCTGCTTCAAGTGTTCCAGAATCTGAAGACCTGATAAAAAATCAGTCTACAGATCTCTGAGGATTTAGTTTCAGTATATCTGAAACTCCTTCATCCTGAAGCAAAGGCTTTCCCTGGACTTCCACTGAGCCAGGGGGAGACTTTGATTCTTTAGAGAATCCACAAGTCTTCTCTAATCTGTTATTAACAACAGAGAAGACAATCTAACCCTCTCAACCCCTTTGTAAAAGAGTTTTCACACCTCTTCAAAAGTGAACATTGGTGACAGGGCACCTTATCAACAACCTGTGGTTGAGCATCCTTATCAAAAGCTCAAAGGGTCTTGTTTGATCTACCTGAATCAGATCATTGGTGGCAGGGCACCTTAGCAAAAACCTGCAGTGGATTCCTACCAGGGTGGTAGAAGAGTGGAGTACCTATTAAGAGGGAACCACTATATATCCTGTGTCTCTCTGGCTGTTTTGTTTAATTGCTTATTCTGTGGCTGTGATAGAACTACCTAGGATTGCTAGTTGCTGTGATAGGCTTATAGTTAAACTGAAATTTCAGTTAGCTCTCTCACTTGTGCACTTCACTGTGTTAGGCTCTTAGGGTTCAAGTATCAGATTATTTATTCCGCAAATAAACTCCAAGGGAGCTGACTAGTTGTTCATAAAATTTGAATACTCTATTCACCCCCCCTCTAGAGTAGTTTACAACTTATCCCCTCACTTTCAAGAAGTTTCTTCCTTGGTAGATTGCAGCACTTTGGGCTCTTGGTAACCTAGTAGACCCTGCAAGATGTAGTTTCTGGGTAGGGTTGGTGCTGTTTCCTCGCACGTAGTGCATTCCTTATTGTCTTGCCTTGGGCAATTGTGACTTTTACTGTTGTGTGTTTTCCTCTTTTATTTATTCCCTGGTTGGCACTTCCATGCAGTTTTACCTTGTTTTGCTTGCTGAGGTATTCTTTCTTCTTTTGAATGCCTCAGGTTCTGAGCAGTAGCCAGTTTGGTGGCTAGGTTGCGGTGGTGTTGCTGGTGGTCTCTTGGACTTTGGAGATCCTGTTGCTTTGTTAGTGAGGTAGTTTTTCATTACTTTTCTTACAGACAAACATATTTGCCCGTGGGTTCGTGTCAGGTTGTTGGCACCCACTGGTAGTTTTTACCTTTGTACTAGATATATTACTTTTGCTGCTACCATTTTTTCGAGATAGTCTACTTACTCTAGGGAGGATTTATGTTAGGTTGCTAGTTATTTTAAAACTATAACTATTATTATTATAAGTACATCGCATGATCAACATGTTTTATAAAAGTAAATCACTATTTTCCAAACAACGTATAAAGATCGTTTTCTTATATATAATGTAAATTAAATGTAGAGTCTTGCATGACATAAGTGGTCCTCTTAGGGCTCTTATGCACTCCTTAGGAAGTCAAACCTGAATAAAGTATTTTTCCGCAGCGCATAAGTATAGTTTTTAACTGTGGACTAGGTAATCCACCGAGCCGAGGGATACGGCCTCTAAAGTATAACTGATTTTCTAATCATTAAACTTATTAATTTCTTTCATAAAGTGTAGTAGTTTGTTTTGCCTGAGCGTCAGCAGTTATCCCCTGCTTGACGTGGCATCATGACGCGTGTTTTCTCATACTTGATAATTCTTTAATTCGGAGAAAATGCGGGTTGTGACAGTTGGTATCAGAGGGAGGTTGCTTGACAAGTTAGTCGGGCAACCTTCCTTTGATTGCTTTAGTAGTTCAGCATCATGTCATTCACACACCAATATGTAATCAGCACGTCTTGGCAAAAGCACGAACACTACACTCATAGCATAACAAAAAGTATACGGGGCATATTATGTAGTATGGGATGCATAATATGTGTTCGTATATGGATCCACCATAGGGTCAACATGTGAGGGTTATGTAGTATGGGATGCATAACCTCACCACATGGCTGCGGCTAGCACGTTTTCTTTTCTTCGTTGCATGCGAATATTATATAGTATGAGATGCATAACATTTTCATGCGTACGCCGCTTATAACATGCATTAGGGCCTTTTTAGAATGCATAACACAAACATGCATAGCATAACATTGCATAAGCACAACGTGCCAAGCTAAAGACGGGCAGGATGACATATGTACACACATAAGTTTTCGAGTCAAAAATAATATAAAATCATGCATTCCCGATCTAGGCACAAGAATTAGTATGGTGGTTCTTAACCATCCTAGGTTAGGGCATAACATCAATTTTTTGTAAAAAGATAAACTCCCAGAGCAAGTTTAGCAGCTTTAAGTTGTAAGACCCCCTTTTTTTTTCTTTTTAAACCACCGGGGTCTTAGCCCAGAATTGCCGCTTTGCGGTGGCACCGACTCACGGGAAGGCAACCACTACAAAACGCCAATTCTGCCGGCTCTTTTCGATCACAAGAGAGAGAAGTAATTATACATAAAACGTAAACAAGTCCACAGAAATATGTAAATAAAAGTGAAATCACATCCAGTCCATCAGTAGATAATAACAGGAAATAGATAAATGGGCTCGAGCCCAGTACATCAGAGTCCTCACTACAAATCACTCATCGCGGAAGCTATAAAAATACTAATCACTCACGGAGCTGGTCGCAGGTGCACCGGTGCTAGACTGACCCACCTCCATGCGCACCGTACTCCGCTGGTGCTGGTCCCTGGACTGGTGGTCCCTGTCTCCCATCCGGAGCTCCTGTAATGTTGTGGTTCGAAAACCATTAGTCATAAAGACTAAGCCCTATCATCCCCTACCCCTCCCCCTACGGCTCCTATGCACCGAGCGGAGAGGAGGAAAGGGAAGCTACAAAGGTGTAGAATAATCAAACAGGTGACAGAGGAGTTATTCTAACAACTATCTAGAACAAAGTACAACTAGCAATCCTATGGTAGTAAATGGTAAAGAAGAGAAGTAGTAAGTATCAAATGTATAAAAAGGCAGCTAGGTAACAGTAAGTAAACAAGCAAATAAATAAGTAAGTAACCTTAACTTATATGAATGTCCATACAAACTTATAAGTTAAGGGGTCTTCTGCAGGGCTCCCATCGTATAAAAAGTCCCATACCGATTTATACGTTGGGGTGTCGGTTGTATGCAAATATGAGTGTAGTGATATGCTATGCCATGATTCATGCAAGTGCAACACACGCACACGACTCTATGCGCACAGACCTTTAGTTCCCCCTGCTCGGGCAGCTAGCTTCACTCCTAGGAACCTCCGTAGTGGCAAACGGAGACAGTGGGTCGAGCCCCCCACTCCTAGGCGGGTATCCACACTACCAGGCCTAGCCCTTCCGTACGCCCCTAGAAGAACACAACCTAGAGTATCCGCGTACAACTGCTGGCTGTACCCACCAGACTTTCTTTGGCAAAGTGTCCCACACCGCCGAGTCAACATACCGATGCCGGTGTGAATGACAATCAGATATCGAAGACCCACCACCTTTATTCTGTACTCCAACCCTCGAGCCCTCGGCTCCCCGGACTGTCCCGTCCGTACATCTACCTTCAGAGCTACCGTCTGAATGGCAACCAAACCAATTATTCTACCTTCCTAGCTACCGAGGTGCGTGTATGTGCAACCCTAGTTATACTAGTTGCTCTTTTAATTTATTATTCCTATGGTTTACGTTAGCCCAGGACTGCCCCCGGCATACCCTGTAAAGGGCTCTCAAAGGGCACTAGGAACCAAGACGACGGCATTACGGCCCGAAGTTCCCTTTCGCAAGGCACTTATTGTTATTGGTTGATCTCCCTTAACCCGATCCCCTTTAAGTTACTTTAGATCTAACCCTAGAGTATTAAGACTCTTCCTCTCCTACTCGGGGCGGACGGTCTTTCGTCGTTCCCGTACTCCCTTATCCTTAACCAGTCTCGCACTCTACCTATCCTGACTTCCAATAATGAACTTAATCTTAGCTTGCCCTAACCAAGCAGCAACTACCAAAATTCCATTTCCCAAGTTCATTATTACTCTAGTTCAGTTTCCGTGGTTTTACTATATGCAGACCATCCTATGGTACATGAGGAGTATAAGGGGAGATACTCTAATTTGTCTTCCGAATCTCCTATAATATTTACTGGAGGTCTACCATGACATAATTAGTCTAAATCCAAGGTTTCCAAATATACCTATTTATCGGGCATTTAATTTATTTATTCTAAGATTCCGAATGCCCTAGTATGAACATGAAGTGCACTAATGAGTCAACAATAAATCATCATAAAATCAGTAAAAATCATATGAGATATTTAAACAGCAATTCTAAGTTTTGAGAAATTGCAGAGGTGTTTATGCCTATATTTCCTAATTTACCATTTTAGGCCACTTTTACTATATTAAGAAGGAAGTACTGTAAACATTTATCCAAAAATCCCAAGAAAATTATAGAAGCTATATAGTGAACTAAAACCATCATAAACCAAGTACCATAATTTTTCTCCAATATTTGAACTCTGAATTTATTTTAATGCAAGGTACTAATTTTCTTAACTTAATGAAGGAGGTACTGTTTTTAGTCATCTAAAATTCCAGAGAAAATTACAGGGTGACTAAAATAATTTGAAACACCCACTGACCCAATTTCATAATTTTCCAAATAGTAATTGGATATTATTTGTATTTTTGACTCCATGTCACGACTAGTACGTTAAAGAAATATATACCAGAAATAATCAGTTAAAATTTCCAAGAAAAATACAGGAGGTATAACAGGCTATAAGATGCCATAATCCAAGATTTCATAATATTCCAGTAAACAGAAATTCCATAATCATCAAAATAAATATCTAGGGCACAATTAGAGTTGTAAATGAAGTACTGTATAAATTAACCCAAAAATCTCGAAAAAATTATATCATGGCTATTTTGACCAGAAAATCTGTTTGCCCAAATTTTACTTGATTTGAAGTTCATTAGATAGCTTAATAATTCAAATTAAAGTTGGTGACCTAAACTAGGGTTAGGATTTTAGGTGACCTAGCTGTCTTCAAATACCCTAAACTTTTGTCCAGAGAATTATACTTGCCCTATGGTTCTCTACACCAAATTTTAAGTCAGTCCAAGGTCATTTGACCCCATGACCTTCACAACCCCAAAAACTACCATTATGGGATTTTCCTTAGGGTTCTAGGGCTACCCTACACCAAACCATCCCAAACTCCCTTGGAGGGTGTGCCATGCACTAAATGGCCTTTGGACAAAGTATCAGCCTCTGTTGAGGTGATATGGCCACTCAAATACCAAGGGGGTGTTTGATCCTAAATTATCCTATAAGGATCATCCTAGGGTTGGATGCAACCCTATTCAAAACATCTCCAAATGAGATGAAATTTTTTCCAGAACCTTATGATAAACCCAGGGACCACTCAAGAAAATTTGGGAGGGTTTGGAAGTCATTTAGCCATCTAATTAATTTATGCTAGGATTATTGAATTTTTCTAAAAACTATAGAAAAATATTTCCCAAAAATCCTAATTTTTAAATAGCATCTAGATATAGATAATATTAGGCCACACCCCAAATTTCGAGTCATTTTGATGACTGGATTGGAGTGGGGAGTTTTTCTAAGGTCAAGACAGCCCTACGGATAGATCTCACCAAAAAGTGTGTTGTGGTCTAACCAAGACTCCAAATCGAGTGAAATCAATTTTGAATTAAAGTAGATTTCAAGGGCTACATTTTCTATGTTGACCACTGTTTATGTTTCAGCCCCTACGGGCTATAATTTTCAGTTTCAACCTAGTGTACAGTAAAGGGAATTAATTCCTAACTATACAATATATTATATAATACAATGTTACTGTTCATCTCCTTCTTCACCCGAACCAGCAACCTAAAAACAAAAGCTTGAAACCTGTAGCTTTTCTAAAGCCATTTCCTGGCCACCCAGCCATCTCCCTGGCCGGCCACCACCACCACCACCTCTGTTGAGGTGAGGGATACCGTCGGGCGGCGGCACGGCCGCCGGAGAGGCGGTTTCCGGCGAACCCGCCACCATGAAATTTTCGGAAAACCATGGAAACGCTCACCCGATCATGCTCTTTTGAGCCCGATATCTCTCCTAACGATTTCTAAGATCTATCCGCAGAAGAAGAGGGAGGGGAGGACCTTGTTCGTGGACTGGAGGCGTGAAGACCGTCGGGAAGCCATTTGCGCGGTGGTGGCGTCGCCAGAAATTCTTCAACAGCAAGGGGAGGAATCTGAATCCGTTTAATCGAGCGTGTAACCTTCTCCTCTTGCTCTAAGGAGTCTTTTATAGATCAGCAAGTGGGAAGGGGAAAGGACGAAACGTTCATGGCCATTAATATTTCTCTTAATGACGTTTCAGTTATGGTAGAGGCAGTTGAAATGCTGGAAATGAAGAGGTGTTTGCCAGGTGGCGATTTCCTATTCGACCAACATTTCCTTATTTTATTAAATAATTAGAGCAGGAAACGGCCCATAAATACTCCTAGTGTAACTTCCCATAATCAGAATTGATTACAACGTCGGTTACCGAAATTTCCAGTCTGGCTGACGTTTCGGCCTTGGTCACGGGCGTGACACATAGGTCACAAGCATGACAGGCTCGGGTGGCCAATTCTGGGTTCGACGATCGTCGAACTGAGATCGACGATCGTCGAGGGGTTGTCACGCCCTAGGTCACGGGCGTGACACATGGGTCACGGGCGTGACAGGCCCCGGTGACCAATTCTGGGTTCGACGACCGTCGAACTGAGGTCGACGATCGTCGAAGGGTGGTCACGCCCTAGGTCACGGGCGTGACACATGGGTCACGGGCGTGATAGGGTCATCAGGCAAATTCCGCGCTCGGCGATCGTCTCGCTCAGATCGACGATCGCCGAAGGGGGTCACGCCCTTGGTCACAGGCGTGACACCTGGGTCACGGGCGTGACAAGGCCATGACGCAAATTCTACGCTTCGACGATCGTCCCGCTGAGATCGACGATCGTCGAAGGTGTCACGCCCTAGGTCACGGGCGTGACACAGAGGACACGGGCGTGACAGGCTCGGGTTGAAAAATTCTGCGCTTCGATGATCATCCCGCTGAGATCGACGATCGTCGAAGGAGTCACACCCTAGGTCACGGGCGTGACAGCTCGGTCACGGGCGTGACCAACCCGTGACCCGAAATTCCGGTTGATGTATTTCATTTTTTGGGCTTCCTAGCGTTCTGTCACGACCAACCAACTCCTAGGGGTCTAGCCGGAAATGGGATGTTACATAAGTTCATATCTATATATGTATTGTCTGTACTAGTAGTTGGGTCTAGCCGTTGTACTAGGATCTAACTAGTGTTGCTATGACTTTAGGATGGCGAGACGTCCTTCGACTAGATCCACTCCCCTGTCTGAGGGTGAGTCATCTGGAGCTCAGAATGATGCGGTAATCGAAAGCTTGTGGCAGAGTAGCGATTCCTTGAGCAGGTAGTTGGTGGAGGTGCGAGCCCAGATTTAGTCTTTGGTAGCAGTTGTGGCAGGTCAGACTCAGGGAGTGCAAGGCCCTACAGGGGGGATTGCTGTTCCTCCCCCTCCTGCACCCTTAAGATCTCCAGTGGTGGTGCTAGCGAAGATGGCCTTCATCTCACAGTTTTAGCGGCTGAGCCCTCCCACTTATGACGGGAAGGCGGATTTCATGGTGTTAGGCGATTGGCTGATCTCCATGGAGGAGATGTTCTCATACTCAGGGATTGCAGACGATCAAAGGGTGATGATAGCCGCCTATCAGCTTAAAGGTTTGGCTAAGAGTTGGTGGCTGAGAGAGAAGGAGAGCTTGGTATCTGAATGCTCTTGGGAAGTGTTCAAGGAGATGCTGTTGAGGAAGTTCTTACCCTCGGTCGAGCGTGACCGCCTCATGAATGACTTCCTCCATCTGAAGCAAAGGCAACTCATGGTGGGTGAGTATGAGATAGAGTTCAGCAAGCTGAGCCGTTTTGCCCCAGGATTGGTCAGCATTGAGGCTGATCGAGTTAAGCGATTTCTCGGTGGTTTGAGGAGTGAGGTGCAGCAGTTGACCAGTGCTTATGGGTCAGAGACTTATGTAGGAGTAGTGGAGGCTGCTCTGAAGGTGGAGGCTATTGAGACCGCGAAGAGCAGAGGACAGCAAAGTAGGAAGGATAAGAGTAAGTCTGTGGAGGAAAAGAAACCCCAGGTACCCGGTACGGTTCCTGGAAAGAAGAGCAAAGTGGTGTGCAGTTTCTGTGGCCGGTCAGGCCACCCTATAAAGAGATATTTCAAGAGGGCAGCATCTCAGAGGAAGGAGCAGGTTCATGCGATTCAGGGTGCTCCTAGGAGAGATGTCTCCTGTTCTGTTTGCAAGCGACCCGAGCATGATGCTGCCCAGTGCTGGTCTAAGGATAAGGTCTGTTTTCAGTGTGGGCAAAAGGGACACATCAAGTCTAGGTGTCCTCAAGTCCAGCCTGCCCTTCATGTAGTGCCTCTTCAGGCATTACCTCCACCTCAGCGTGTGGACAAAGGAAAGGGAAAGCTGAATGTGATCTCTTCCGAGGAGGCTGAATCTTCGACTCAGGTCATCTCAGGTTAGTTGTCTTTCCAACCTGAATGTTTTGTTCTTGTCTTACTAGAATGTTTGTAGTATTGTTGTGGTAGTTCCTTAGTTTTATATGTTCCTATAGGGAAGTTTAAGGTGAAGAACCGCTGGGCGCGTGTTCTGTTTGACTCTGGCGCTACCCACTCGTTCGTGGCTAGAGCCTTTGTAGAGCGACATCGGTTGACTTTAGATCGAGTTCGGGATACCTTTCGTGTCAAGTTCCCCTCTGGTGAATCTGTGTTGTCAGATTTGGGCGTGTTAGATTGCCCTATTTTGTTGGGGGACTTCCTTGCGAAGGCAGACCTGAAGATGATTGATCTGGAGGACTTCGATGTTATTTTGGGCATGGACTAGCTGTCTAGGTATGATGCAGTCATTCAGTGCAAAGGGAAGCGCTTGGACTTCATCAGGGAAGACGGTCAGCCCGGAAGCGTGTATGCAAATTTGAGCAAGGATTCTCCTGTCATCTCTACAGTATGTGCTCAGAAGCTTTTCCTTTCGGACTGTTTTGCTTGTTTGGTCTCGGTGGTTGGGACCGCTGTTAGTGTACCACACTTAGAGGAGATTCCAGTTGTTCGTGATTTCGCCGATGTTTTTCCTGATGACCTTCCTAGTCTTCCTCCCGAGCGGGATGTTGAGTTTGTGATCGATTTAGAGCCGGGTACGCGTCCTATTGCTAAGGCGCCGTACCGGATGCCCCCTCGAGAGCTAGAGGAGTTTTGAGTCCAGTTAGATGAGTTGTTGGCGAAAGGGTTTATCAGGCAGAGTTCGTCGCCTTGGGGTGCTCCTGTTCTATTTGTGAAGAAGAAAGATGGGTCAATGCGGCTTTGCATCGACTATAGGGAGCTGAACAAAGTCACAATTAAGAACAGGTACCCTCTGTCGAGGATCGATGATTTATTTGACCAGTTGCACAGTAGCACGATCTTCTCCAAGATTGACCTCCGTTCAGGCTATCATCAGCTTAGGATCTGTTAGGCAGATATTCCACGGACTGCGTTTAGATCGAGGCATGGACATTTTGAGTTCTTAGTGATGTCGTTTGGATTGACCAACGCTCCATCAGCATTCATGGATATGATGAACCGGGTGTTTAAGGATTTCCTAGATAAGTTCGTGGTGGTCTTCATCGATGACGTGTTGGTTTACTCTCGCAGTGCTGGGGAGCATGAGCAGCATCTGCGCTTGGTTCTATCGGAGTTGAGGAACCATAAGTTATTCGCCAAGTTGAGCAAGTGCGAATTTTGGTTGCCTCAGGTCTCATTTATGGGCCACGTGGTGAATGAGGATGGGATCTCAGTTGACCCGGAAAAGATCGCAGCAGTGATGGGTTGGAGTAGGCCGGGCACGCCCAAAGAGATCAGGAGCTTCCTAGGGTTGGCCGGCTACTACAGGAGGTTTGTGGAGGGTTTCTCTACCCTAGCTGTACCTTTGACTATGCTGACAAAGAAGAATGTGGCTTTTGTTTGGAGCGAGAAGTGCGAAGAAGCCTTCCTAGAGTTAAAGAGGAGATTGTGCACTGCTCCCGTTCTAACCCTACCTACTGAGGGTGTGGATTATGATGTATACGTAGATGCTTCGCATGTAGGTCTGGGATGCGTATTAATGCAGGTTGGTAAGGTGATTGCCTATGGGTCAAAGCAACTGAAGACGCATGAGAAGAATTATCCTACGCATGACCTCGAGTTTGCAGCGGTTATTTATGCGTTGAAGCTGTGGAGACACCTACTTTATGGGGCTCAGTGGAAGATCTTCACCGACCATAAGAGCCTGAAGTACGTGTTCAGGCAAAAGGAGTTAAATCTGCGCCAGCGTCGTGATGTAGCGCCGCCGCCAAATGATGATGACCCGGTTACCGAGGCGCTACGACATAAAGATCTGAGATGCCGTGATGACACTGAAGGAAGTGCACGTTACAACCTCCACCCGCGGCGTGCTAAAACCGCCATGAAGAATTAGCCTAATTTTTCTATTTCATGCACTTCATTTTATATTTAGGGAATATAAAATTATCCTATGTTTAAGTGATAATTTTATATTCATGGCATGTGTTATTTTTTTTTCATTTGGAACAATATTTTATTTTGGTGTGCATTTAGCCTTTTGGATGGATGCGATTACATCTCCATCATGGAGGGCTAAGAGTTATTGTAAACTCCTATTTAAGGAGGTGTTTAAGAGGAATAATATTATTGAATATTTGAAACCTAAAACTCCTCCTTTGAGAATTTCGGCCAAGAGCTTTCTCCAAGCTGCCGACCCCTTGGTGGTGTGAAACCGCCGGCCCCCCTTGTGTGGTGTGAAACCGCCGCCCCTTGCTCCCTCCATCCGTTCGGTGCGACTCCGACGCGGCTTCCTTGGTGCGACTCCGTAGAAGAAGGTTGCAAACCCCTCGGTGTGACGCCGACGGATCCGTGGAGAGAGTGATTCTCCCACCTTATCTTTGTGTGAACTTTCATCCCGGTTGAGTAATCTCTTTCTTTGTGTGATTCTTGCTTTAGTTTGTGGAGGTTTTTCATGCACCGTTTTTTCCACGATTTTTAAATCCGTCGCTTGCAAAATCTGAATTTGAAGGTGTTGTTATTGAATCTCTTGTTGTCCGGAACGGGTAGATCCGTCTCGGGAGTGCAACATGGCATAGCCTCGATTTGCTCTTCTGTTCGGAGAAATTTATGTGCCAACAAGGGAATTAATTACGACTCGAATTTCGATCGCTCTTAAAGGTTTTCCGCCGCTCCAAAATAAATTATTGCTGCGCTTGAAACAGCTATATTGAAATGAATAGATGCTTGTGTAGGTGCGATGAGTTGTGTGCTTGTTAGAGAGGTAGGTCTTAAGGACGTTGTATCGAGTCCAGCTTACGGTGAGTTGTGTGCTTGTTGGAGAGGTAGGTCCTAAGGACGTGGTATCGAGTCCCGGATTTTGGCAACCAACCGACCCCTTTTCGTTCGCTTTTGGTCGGCGTTCCCTCTTTTTATTTCTTGTTCGGTAACGTTTAGGAGTCCGTAATGTAGTCACGTCCGAATCACGGTCGTCACTACATCAATTTGATATCAGAGGCGGTCGTTTCAACTCCCAAGTTGCAAACATCCTCTCTGCGTTCTTCATTGGTCGATCTCATCTTTCTAGGATCTGAAATTTTCGGATTGGTCTGCGTTTAGTAAAACCCTTCGGAATTTTAAACTTGTCAAAAAAATCTGAAAAAAATTCTGTAGCTTCCTGCACTTATTTCCAGCAACATTAAAAAAGAATTTTTTTCGATTCGTCCTCGTTAGGTCAGCCTGAAAATTAGAACATCGTAATTCTGTCCAGTTGGTCTGCAAATAGCGGGCTGAAATCTTTATTTTTCAGCGAAATTTCAAAAACAAAAAATTCAAATCTCAAAATTAAAATTTAAAATTTAAAATTTAAAATTTCAAATTTCAAAATTAAAAATTCAAATTTCGAATTTTAAATTTCAAATTTTCAAAATTAAAATTTCAAAATTTAAAATTAAAATTTGAAATTTAATTTCAAATTTCAAATTTCAAATTTCAAATTTCAAATTTCAAAATTCAAAATTCAAAATTCAAAATTCAAACTTCAAAATTCAAAATTCAAAATTCAAATTTAAAAATTTCAAATTTCAAAATTCAAAATTCAAAGTTCAAATTTCAAATTTCAAATTTCAAATTTCAAAATTTCAGATTTCAAAATTTCAAATAATAAAATTCAAAATTTCAAATTTCAAATTTCAAATTTCAAATAATAAATTTCAAATTTCAAATTTCCAACTTCAAATTCCAAATTTCAAATTTTTCTCAAAATTACAAAAAAAAAATAATAGTGGTCTGCAAATAGCGGCCTAAAAATGTTATTTTTTTCCTCAAAACTAAAATTTAGAATTTCTAGTATTTCTCCATCTAATTATTAGTAAGAAAACAAAAAAAATTATTATTTTTCATTCAGTAATTTTTTTTATTAATTAATTTAAAAATTTAGTATTTGGTGTGCCAATAGCCGGATAAATTTTATTTTCTGCAAAAAAAAAAATCTGAAAAAATTAATTAATAATCCTTATAATTTTCTTGCTCAGAAAATAAAAAAGTATGCATATATTTTTTTTTGAAACTAGCGGGAACAATTAAATCTTTGAGATTTAATTAGGGTCAGTTTACTTTTCTTTGCATGTGCATAAGTATCAGATCGAGTTTCTTCTCCGGGTCTCACTAAATGGCATATGACGTATTTGCTTCTCGGTTAGACTATTCTTATGCTAAGGATATGGCTAAACACACCCCTAGGGCACACCACATTTATCCTACTTATAACGGTTTAGAGTATTCCCAAAATTTTAGAGACTGGCTTAAGGGATTAGAACAATATTTTAATTATCACTTATGGGATGACTACGAAAAGGTTAGCTTTGCCCGAGAGCGATTAGTAGGTCAGGCCTGATTATTTTGGTTAAACGAAGAGCGTCGTGTTGGTAGCTATCGTTATGCTTGGCCGCACATGCGTAACCTCCTCTCGGATCAATTTGATCCCGCCTACCTGCGCACTAATAGCACCACACCCATTAGTAAGAATAGTTACATCACTAGACACGTATCGGCTTATAGGAGTGACCCTACGCCTCAGGATAGATCCTATCCCCAGAGAGGTAGTATTACCCAGAGTGTGTCTAGTCCCACCTTTAGGAAACATAAGCCATTCCGACCCAAAAATTTGAACTCGAAAGAGGTTACTATTAGGGTGCTTGCTTCCATAGCCTCGACATCTAAGCCATCTGATATAGTGACTGATACCTCTTAGGATGCTTATGTGGATATGGAATCTCTGGAAGATGAAATTAATCAGCTAGGTGAGAGTCTTCCTTCACTTACGATAGTGCCTGACTCTCCTGTTGAACCTGAGGATGTGATTAGGACTGCGCCCGTCACTGAGGACGAGGCAAGTTTCACTGACGCTTTTAGTGACGTTGAGGAGATTGGTTACCCTAGTGACCTAAAAGAGGATTTCTCCCCTGAGGAATCATCTCCAATCCCCTTCGACGATAATTTAGTCATGGAATCTTCTGTTGACCCTGAGCCAGTAGACATTCCGGTTGAGTCGGTAGAGTCATCCGATGCTGAGAGCTTATATGTCACTGATTTAGGTGATGAATTGCTAGGATCCGACGTTATATTGGTTGACCAAGGATTATTAGAGGTTTCTACGGTATTGGTAGAGTCACCTTGGGATGGATGTTCAGTTTGGGATAAGCTTAGTGTGATACATCCGGGAGTTAGTCCTTTGACGTTATTATCGCCGCTTGGAACTCAAGCTAATTATTATACTCCCCTGGATTCGATTTGCCCATCCCCCTATTCTGACTTAGACGATGTCCCCACCTCATGGGAAGAATTATGTTTGGATGACGATAGCACTGAGGGCCCAACTGACTTTTCTTTGATGATAGCCCCTTCGCCTGAGGCCCAAGTTAGTTTGGAAATTTTATCGGATACGAATTTGCCTACTATTGAGACGATCACTGTTTCTGACTTAAGTAAAATTTCTAATGATTTGGTGGATTCATTCTGGGGCGAAACATTAACTGAGGATGAGTTTTCAGTGAGGACGAATCCACTATTCGAGTTTACTTTTGATTTTAAAGGCTTGCAACCGGAGGCGTTCTCTTGGACGCTTAATCCATGCTTTGACGTTGAGTGTGACTTGGTTTCCCCTACGGAGTCAACCCTGCCGACTCTCCCTCCGGTTCCCTTAGCTCGAGTAGATGATTTAGTCATTTCTAGCCCTTCATATTTAGAGAAGTTTATTATTCCCGCCATCCCGTTAAACTTACTTAGAAGGACGTGGGCGAACGTAGTTGATGGCAAACGTTTTCCGCTGACTATTTATTATGATATTTTTAAATCAAAATTTAATTTTAAATTTAAAACGAAAACGTTGGAACCCACTACGTTAATTTTTGAATTTAAAGCACATGTGCCACTGGACATAATTCCGTTATTTTATACTATTAATTCAAGTCATGTGGCACATGGGTTCTCCCCTCATGGTTTTAATTTAATTAGGCACATTTTTAATTTCTTGACCCTTCTAAATGCGTCTTTTAAATTACTTGCAAGGTTGTTTCGAATATTCTTCCACCGTTATGTGAATTGTTTGGTTTTGGATAATCGAAGCTTGGGTAGCCCTCTTAGATGCCTCGTAAGCGATCACAAAGGCACGTGGGATCTTATTCTTCCCCACGCCCAATTAGCTTATAATAATTCCAAAAATCGGTCTACTGGTCTGTCACCAAACGAGATTGTCCATGGATACAAGGCCCCTGTGCCTATTGACTTGGTACCGTTGCCCCCAACATACAAGACAAGTCAGTTTGCACAATCCTTCACCCAACATATTCTTGACTTACATGCACGTATACGAGCTACCTTGACTGCTCAATACGAGTCTTATCAGTCGCACGCTAATTTACATAGGAGGGTGTTACACTTTAAAGTTGGCGATTTGGTCCTAGTCCGCTTAGTTCCCGAACGCTTGCCATCTGGCACCGTTAAGAAGTTGGCACTGAAGCGCGCCGGCCCTTTTCGGATTATCAAGAAACTAGGTGACAACGCTTTCGTTTTGGATTTGCCGGCTGATTGGGGTAACTCCCCTATTTTTAATGTCTCGGATTTGACGCTATTTGTTTTACCTCCACCTGAGTTGAATTCTCTGTCGTATTCTCCCTCCACTAAAAATTCTGATGGGTTGGGGAGTGGTAGTTCGGATGATCTCTCTCCTTCGGTCCCTGCAGGTAAAACATCGGATGGTACGTTGCCTTCTTTTACTCCTACTGCTGATATGTTTCCCAGGTTCCCCAGGACATTTCTCACTCCAGATTTGATACTCGCTGCGGAACCATTCACTACTCCGGATGGTACTACTTACCGCTTCCTTGTCCGTTGGCGTGACCGCCCCCCTTCGGACGACTCTTGGGTACTCGCGACAGAGCTTCAACGTTTGGATGTCGAGCTTCTCTGCCGCTATCTCTCCACTCACGCATCAGAGATACGCGATTTTGAGTGGGGGAGGATTGATGTAGCGCCGCCGCCAATTGATGATGACCCGGTTGCCGAGGCGCTACGACATAAAGATCTGAGATGCCGTGATGACACTGAAGGAAGTGCACGTTACAACCTCCGCCCGCGGCGTGCTAAAACCGCCATGAAGAATTAGCCTAATTTTTCTATTTCATGCACTTCATTTTATATTTTGGGAATATAAAATTATCCAATGTTTAAGTGATAATTTTATATTCATGGCATGTGTTATTTTTTTTTTCATTTGGAACAATATTTTATTTTGGTGTGCATTTAGCCTTTTGGATGGATGCGATTACATCTCCATCATGGAGGGCTAAGAGTTATTGTAAACTCCTATTTAAGGAGGTGTTTAAGAGGAATAATATTATTGAATATTTGAAACCTAAAACTCCTCCTTTGAGAATTTCGGCCAAGAGCTTTCTCCAAGCTGCCGACCCCTTGGTGGTGTGAAACCGCCGGACCCCCTTGTGTGGTGTGAAACCGCCGCCCCTTGCTCCCTCCATCCGTTCGGTGCGACTCCGGCGCGGCTTCCTTGGTGCGACTCCGTGGAAGAAGGTCTCAAACCCCTCGGTGTGATGCCGCCGGATCCGTGGAGAGAGTGATTCTCCCACCTTATCTTTGTGTGAACTTTCATCCCGGTTGAGTAATCTCTTTCTTTGTGTGATTCTTGCTTTAGTTTGTGGAGGTTTTTCATGCACCGTTTTTTCCGCGATTTTTAAATCCGTCGCTTGCAAAATCTGAATTTGAAGGTGTTGTTATTGAATCTCTTGTTGTCCGAAACGGGTAGATCCGTCTCGGGAGTGCAACGTGGCCTAGCCTCGATTTGCTCTTCTGTTCGGAGAAATTTATGTGCCAACAAGGGAATTAATTACGACTCGAATTTCGATCGCTCTTAAAGGTTTTCCGCCGCTCCAAAATAAATTATTGCTGCGCTTGAAACGGCTATATTGAAATGAATAGATGCTTGTGTAGGTGCGGTGAGTTGTGTGCTTGTTGGAAAGGTAAGTCTTAAGGACGTTGTATCGAGTCCGGCTTACGGTGAGTTGTGTGCTTGTTGGAGAGGTAGGTCCTAAGGACGTGGTATCGAGTCCCGGATTTTGGCAACCAACCGACCCCTTTTCGTTCGCTTTTGGTCGGCGTTCCCTCTTTTTATTTCTTGTTCGGTAACGTTTAGGAGTCCGTATTGTAGTCACGTCTGAATCACGGTCGTCACTACATCACGTCGGTGGCTAGAGTATGTGGCCGATTATGATGTAGAGATCCAGTATCATCCAGGAAAGGCCAATGTGGTGGCCGACGCCCTGAGTCGGAAGACAGGGAAAATCTTTAATCTCTCCGCCGACCGTTTAGTGGAAGAGTTCCTCCTTATGGATATATCAGTGGGATGCTGTGGCCTGCAGAGTAGTTTGTCAGTGGCAGAGCCGTCTTGGATTTCTTTGACCAGACTTCACCAGAAGGATGACCCGGATCATCTACACTTATTCTCCAGGATTGAGAGGGGAGAGTTGTCGGATTATTCCATCGATGATGCGGGAACTTTGAAGTACCGCGACAGATTTTGCATCCTCGCGGTTGGGGACATTAGGGGTATGGTTTGCAGAGAGGCTCATGGATCCAGCGTTGCCTACCATCCAGGATCTACAAAGATGTATCGGGACTTAAAGCAAATTGCCTGGTGGTATGGCATGAAAGGAGATATAGCCCGATTTGTTGCGGAGTGCCACACTTGCAAGCGGGTGAAGGCCGATCATGGAAGGCCTGGTGGCAAGTTGACTCCGTTAGAGATCCCGACTTGGAAGTGGGAAAGTATATCTATGGATTTCATCACGGGTTTACCGCGATCCCCGAGGGGATTTGATTCCATTTGGGTCATAGTGGATAGACTGACGAAGTGTGCTCACTTCGTGCCATATAAGATAGATTACCCTATGAAGAAGATAGCAGAGTTGTACTTGAATGAAGTCATCCGACTGCACGGTGTGCCGGTTAGCATCATTTCTGATCGAGACTCTCGGTTTACTTCTCGTTTTTGGCAGAGTCTGTAGGAGGGTTTGGGTACGGATCTGAGGTATTCTACTGCGTACCACCCACAGACTAATGGGCAGACAGAGCGGGTTAATCAGATAGTTGAGGATATGATCTGATGCTACATTTTAGACCACGGTGGAGCGTGGGATGAGCGGCTGCGACTTATGGAATTTGCATACAACAATAGTTATCAGGAGAGCTTGCAGATGGCTCCGTTCGAAGCCTTGTATGGGAGGCGCTGCAGAACTCTGTTGTTTTGGGTCGAGGATGATGAGAGGCCATTGTTGGGTCCTGATGCGCTCGAGGAAATGGAAGTCGCAGTGAAGCTTGTTCGAGAGAAGCTTCGTATAACTCAAGAGAGGTACGAGAAGAATGCCAATCGGCGTAGGTCTGCCTTGGAGTTTTCTGTGGGGGACCTTGTATTTCTTAAGGTTTCCCCGATGGTGGGTGTAAAGAGGTTTGGTAAGAATCAGAAATTGAACCCGAGGTATTTGGGCCCGTTTAAGGTTTTGGAGCAGATTGGCGTGTCAGCTTACAGGTTGGGATTGCCAGCAAACTTCCCTGGTGTTCATAATGTTTTCCATGTTAGCCAATTGCGGAAGTGCGTGCGCAGTAGTGGGCAAGTCTTGGACGTTGTGCCCCAGTTGGAGCCCAACCTCTCTTTTGTTGAAGTGCCGGTCTGTATTTTGGATGCTCAGGAACGGGTGCTGCGAAAGAAGTCTATTCCGATTGTGAAAGTTCTTTAGAGGAATTAGGATTTGGAGAGCGCGACTTGGGAGTTAGAGTCAGCTATGAGGGAGGCTTACCCTCAGCGGTTTCCCTGATTAGTTTTGTTTGTTCTTCTTCTTATAATGTTTGGATTATTAATTTCCTTCTATAGTAGAAGTGTTGTGCGTAAAGTTTCGGGACGAAACTTTCTTTTAGGGGGAGTGACTGTAACGCCCCCGATTTTTCTGCGATTATTTTAATCCTCATTTGGCGTTACGTCGACGCGTTTTCTTGGCTTGTGCCATCTGTGGAGTGTGGTCTTAACTCCTTAGAACTGGGTGCCCTATTTTGTAGCCTGTTGGCAAGATCTCCCTAGCAAGCCGAGTCGTTTTGGGTGACCGGTGTGGCCTTTCGGGGGATGCTTGTGTTTTGGCTTCGGGAGGGTATAACTCGAGTTCTGTTCATCGGAAGTTAATTTCGACTTCGCTGTTGTGTTCGTAGCGTAGATATTTAGCTACGGTACGAATTTCGTCGAATTCCGAGGTAGTTCAGTTTTCGTGTCGTTTTGGGTGTGCCATTAGTAAAATCTAATTAAACCCTTTTTAATTAAGTGAACCGATGGCTTGGGAGGCAGTTAGGCTAAACCGTCATGGCTAGCTTATATAAAAGCCTTAATTAGAATCAGCGGCCCATTCTTCTTCTTCCCGAAACCGCTGTTCCTGTTCGCGGAAAACAGAGGAGAACCGCCGGACCTGCTTCTCCTTCGGACGGCGATTCCGAGAGTGTTCGTAGACGTATTTCGATTCCGAAAGCGGCGTTGTCTTGCTCTCGCTCAGATATTCATTTCGACGGTAAGAGGTTTGTTTTTCGTGGAGTTTTAGGAGACTTGGATTTCCGGTTCTTGTGCTTTTCCTCCATTAAAGTACGGGTTTGCTTGTTAGGTGCTGCTCCTTCTAGTGCAGAACGAAGAGGAGGGAAGGCCGACCAAGCTTCGCCGGAAATCGAGGCAAGTGGTATTCTTGCCCTTGCCATTGTTGTTCTTTTGATATTCTAGAATTTTTCCCGGTTAGCCCTAGGGTAGAAACCAAGCTTATTCTCTTTTATCTTGCTGAATTTAGGGCTTAGATTCGCCTATGAGCCCCCTCCTTATGCTGTTTTGCTCAACCCGATGGTTGTTATAACCATTTAAACTCCAGATTTGTAATTCTAGTTGGGTTCTTTTGCGGGTGGAGCCGAGAGAGAGAGTGAGGGAGGTTGTTGTGGTAGGGCTCTGGTTAGAACCAGTCTTGGTAGACTCTCGGGTTTTGGTGTCGAGTGTGGTGCACACACTCAAAGCCAAAAGTCGCCCAGACTTGGCGTTGAGTGTGGTGGACACACTCAAAGCCATAGTTCGGTTTGTTCCTTGCGGCTGAGTGGTGGGGTGATTGAGTGAGAATTTTCGTCTAAGTCAAAATCGATGGGAATCACCAAGTGATTCTCGCCGATTTCGACGTGATTCCCACCGATCGGCGAGAATCATCCTTGATTCCCGCCGATTCGGAGAGAATCATCCTTGATTCCCGCCGATTGTCGAGAATCATCCTTGATTCCCGCCGATCGTCGAGAATCATCCTTGATTCCCGCCGATCGTCGAGAATCATTCTGGATTCTCGCCGATTTGGCGAGAATCATCCTGCATTCCCGCCGATTCGGCGAGAATCAGTCGGCGTTCCCGCCAACCTCCTCTTGTTGGCGTTGGCTTAGGGTTTCCCTGCGGAAATGAACTTTGGCGTAGGGTGAGTTGACCTCACTCAACGCCAAAGCTGCTAATGCGTTGAGGGAGGTAGACTCACTCAACGCCACTATTGGGATTTGTGGTTTTTGCTGAAGGCGTTGAGGGAGTGGACCTCACTCAACGCCATAGCTGTTTTGGCGTTGAGTGAGGTTAGCTCACTCAACGCCGCTGCCTCTTTTGCTGAAGGCGTTGAAGGAGTGAACCTCACTCAACGCCATGGCTGTTTTGGCGTTGAGTGAGGATAGCCCACTCAATGCCAGAGCTGTTCTTGCGGAGGGCATTGAGTGAGTGACTCTCACTCAACGCCATGGCTGTTCTGGCACTGAGTGAGGCTAACTCACTCAACGCCAAGGTCTAGTTAGGTGCTGAGTGGGTTCAACTCAACGCCGAGCCGTGTTGAGTAACTTCAACACTATTTCTCTTTCCTCGATTTACGTTCCCGAGTGAATTCCTTGATTATATTTGTAGTTTCCTTGTCGGCCATGTTTTTCTTTCCTAATGGTCGAATCGTGGGTCGGGGTTAGTAGTGGTGGTTTGAAGCTCTTCATGGGGGAGGTGTTGTGTAATTTAGCCAAGACCACCCTTATTCTTCTATCTTGCTCGAGGTACGGGCTGGGCAAGGGGAAGGAAGGTCCCTTGTGCTTTCACATGTAGACCCTTGAGCTTGTTGGCTTGGAAATGGTGGTTGGGGGACTGAGTTTGCCTCCAACCCGGATCCATGCTGTTTGTTTTTGCTACTACCATCTCCCACAGCTTAGGGTGTTAGAAGTTTCTTCTTTGGTAGATTGCAGCACTTTGGGCTCTTGGTAGCCTTGTAGACCCTGCAGGATGTAGTTTCTGGGTAGGGTTGGTGTTGTTTCCTTGCACGTAGTGCATTCCTTATTGTCTTGCCTTGGGCAGTTGTGACTTTTACTGCTGTGTGTTTTCCTCTTTTATTTATTCCCTGGTTGGCACTTCCATGCAGTTTTACCTTGTTTTGCTTGCTGAGGTATTCTTTCTTCTTTTGAATGCCTCAGGTTCTGAGCAGTAACCAGTTTGGTGGTTAGGTTGCGGTGGTGTTGCTGGTGGTCTCTTGGACTTTGGAGATCCTGTTGCTTTGTTAGTGAGGTAGTTTTTCAGTACTTTTCTTACAGACAAACATATTTGCCCGTGGGTTTGTGTCAGGTTGTTGGCACCCACTGGTAGTTTTTACCTTTGTACTAGATATATTACTTTTGCTGCTACCATTTTCTTGAGATAGTCTACTTGCCTTGGGGAGGATTTATGTTAGGTTGCTAGTTATTTTAAAACTACAACTATTATTATTATAAGTACATCACATGATCAGCATGTTTTATAAAAGTAAATCACTATTTTCCAAACAACATATAAAGACCGTTTTCTTATATATAATGTAAATTAAATGTAGAGTCTTGCATGACATTAGTGGTCCTCTTAGGGCTCTTATGCACTCCTTAGGAAGTCAAACCTGAATAAAGTATTTTTACGCAACGCATAAGTATAGTTTTTAACTGTGGACTAGGTGATCCTCCGAGCCGAGGGATACGGCCTATAAAGTATAACTGATTTTCTAATCATTAAACTTATAAATTTCTTTCATAAAGTATAGTAGTTGGTTTTGCCTGAGCGTCAGCAGTTATCCCCTGCTTGACGTGGCATCATGACGCGCGTTTTCTCATACTCTGATAATTCTTTAATTCGGAGAAAATGCGGGTTGTGACACACTCTTCTAACACCCTTGGTAGGAATCCACTGCAGGAATAGTTGATCAGGTGTCCTGGGCACCAATGAGCTTTTGATAAGGTGCTCAAAAACCAAAACTAGATTTTTTGATAAGGTGTTTTTCCACCACTGAGTTTTGACAAGGTCTCAGAAACCAGTCTCAGAACTTTTGAAGGGAGTTTTGAAAAACCCTTTTACAGGAGGGAAAGGAAAAAGAAAGAAAGAGTTGAGTTGTTCTTCTCTGTCAACAGTCTGAGTGAAGACAAGTGGAAGATGAAGCTAAAGCTCCCCCTTAGATCTGTAAAGGTTCAGGAAGGTGAGCTTTGCTAGGGTGATAGGTCTTCAAGTGCTTCAGATCTCCAACAAAAGATGATTTCAGCAGATGCTGAAATGTGTGATGTCTGGAGTCCTTGATGTTGAAGCTTTTGAACACTTAAGGATTTGGAGGAGCAGATGATTTCCTCCACAGAAAACTTTCTTGTGTTCTTGAAGATTTTGATTCAGTGAATCTGTATGTTCCAGAATATGAGTTCTTGATTAGAGTATATTTTGATCTCTCTTCTGTAACTCTTTTTCTTAATCCAATGATCCTGTATATCTCTTGCCTATCTTGTTGTATTGATCTGTTGTTTTTTCAAAAATATATTCTGTAGGAGTATATCAGATTCTGACTTAAATGACCGTTACTCAGTCATAAATGACTACCATAAATGACAACTGTCTCTGGGGAAAGTCCTAAGTAACATTCCTTTTAGCCTTCCTTGAAACTTGCATTAGATTGCTTGAAACGGCTAGAAAATCCTTTGCAATAAATGCATGAAATAACTCTGAATGAATCTGAATGAATTCCATAACTGTTCTTGAATTTAAAATCTGAAAGCGTCGATCTCTCACAGAAATCGTCGATCTGAGATCTACGATCGTTGAACTGAGCTCAGAGATTGGATTTATACTAGAGACAGAAAACGTCGACCTGAGCTCTACTATCGTCGAACTGAGATCAGTGACTTGGAAAATAGCTGAAGACAAAACGTCGATCTGAGCTCGAAGATCGTCGACCGGAGTTTGACGACTTGCAGAGTTGAGCTCAGAGAACGTCGAACTGAGTTCGACGTTTCGTCGACCTGAGCTCGACGAAAATTGTCTTTGTTTCAGCAATGAATCCTGATCTTTGAATGGACTTGGGGGCAGCTCTAAACCTAAGTTCTAAGCCTTAGACTCATTCTAAGTTGACCTTTTCAACTATATAACTAGGTCAAACCAATTTCCTAATAACATAGTGATCCTTGCCCAAATTAGTAATAGGGTGTTCCAACATAATTTTTTCAGACGAGCGCCTCTTGTTCCCATATCTACTCATCTCATCCGTGATTTGACCACAATATCTTGACCATTGGAATGACCTTGTTGCGCAGATTCTTTATTTTATGATCCACTACCCTGACTGGTTCAAGTTGGACGGATCTATCAGATTGCAGTTGCACCGGTGGGGTTGGCAGATGCTGCTCTAGTTGTCGGAGAACTCGCCTCAAGGATAAGACATGGAACACATCATGAAGGTTTCTCAATTCTAGGGGCAGGGCTAATCGATAGGCAATAGGGCCAACACGGTCTATCACCTGATAGATGCCCAAATAACGGAGATCTAGTTTCCTCAACCGGGAGACGCCATGCATGGGTTTAATTTTCAAAAATACCATCTCTCCCACACTAAACTCCATCGGTCGGTGTCGCACATCATAATATTTGGCATGTCGGCTCTGCGCTTCCCTCATTTGCTCTTGGATTAACCGTATCATTATCGTAGTATCATCAATATAAGCCACTCTCAAGGCTTCCGGGTCCTCATCTTGAGCCCATGTTAGCGGAGTTCGGTAACGTCTCTGTTGGGTACATTGGAAAATGTGTACCTGATTTGAAGAAGCCTAACTTAGCTTAATGATATACATCAATGTGTATTTGATGTTATTTTAAGTTGACATGTGCAGGTGAAGAAGTATTAAAGAATACAGGAAATTATTCTAAGTCCATATGTCGACACCTGAAGAAATTGTGTCGACACTTCAGAATAATTGTGTCGACACTTGAAGGAAGCAGTGTCGACTCACAGAAAGATAATCGACCACATTTGTGTCGACACTGGGAAGCAGTGTCGACTCACAGAAAGATAGTTGACCACACTTGTGTCGACACTGGGAAGCAGTGTCGACTCACAGAAAGATAGTCGACCATATTTGTGTCGACACTGGGAAGCAGTGTCGACTCACAGAAAGATAGTCGACCTCAACTATGTCGACACCTGAAGGCAGAGTCGACACATACTGAGTTCTGAATCTACAACAACTGTGTCGACACACAGGACTTGTGTCGACACACTGCAAAGTCAAGACCAAGTTATTTTCTGAAGAAAGATGAAGTGTTGAGTCGACACAAATTCTCTGTGTCGACTCATTCTCAAGATGAAGTTCTGAAGAAGCAGTGTCGACTTAAAGGCAAACTAGTCGACATCATCAAAGGCTGTGTCGACACCAAAGTCACTTGTGTCGACACATATAGACAGTTGGTCTCGACACTTTCTGACAGTCTGTCTCAACACTTTGCTGTCCAAGACTAAGGTACAGGATCTGTTTGAAGACTTGATAGCTTTGGGTTGCAACCGGTTAACTGATGTTGTCAGACTTGTCAGAAGTCAGTTAGAAACCGGATCAGCCGGTTACCATGAAGAAGATCTATAAATAGACAGATTCAGAGAGAAGTAAAAGATTGAATTTTGGCAATCAATTTGAGAAATCAAATCAAGAAGAAGTAATACACAAAAGAAGATCTTCATCAGAAGATCTAAGAAGACGATCTCAGGATCTGTCTAAGTAGAGTTCTTTCAAGAATTCAGAAGTATCATCAAAGGTGTTGGATAGAGAGGGATCCAGCCTCTTGAAGAAGAAGAAGGAAGCCATCATTGGTTTCTCAAGAAGTTGTTTGGAAATCAACTCAGCTAAGTTCAGATTCAAGAAGTTTTGAAGAAAGCTCAGATTCAGTTGATTTCATCAGCTGATCAAGATTTGTCTTGTTCTTTTCTCTCTCAACAAAGGCAAGACATTAAAAACTTCTTTTCTAATTTCTGTAGGATCTGTAAATACAGATCTGAGTTGTAAGCCTGTGTTATAAAGGCTGAGTGTAGGAGAGTTGATCTCTGAGTGGTAGGGCTGTTTGCCTGAGTGTAGGAGAAGGTTCTTCTCTGAGTTGTAGGCTTTGTGATAAGGTTGAGGTAGAACTGTTGAGCCTGAGTTGTAGGTAACTTTTTAGGTTCTGAGCTGTAGGATCTGTGGATCTGAGTAAAGAGGAAGTTTGGCCGAATCTAGCATACTGCTAGATAGGTGAAGGGGGAAAGTGGATGTACCCAGACCTTGGGGAACCACTATAAAACAGTATGCAATCTGTGATGGTTAAATTTCTGTGACTGCTGTGCTATGTGTTTTAATTCTGTAATTGAATTCTGCCAAAAAGTGTTAGTAAGCTTTAGAACCTATTCACCCCCCTCTAGGTGGTTAGGTTGTCTTGAAAGTTAAACTATCAAGTGGTATCAGAGCCAGGTTCCTCAAAAAGGACTTAACAGTCTGAGGTAGATCTGAAAGGCAGAATCAAGATTCAAGAAGATGGGTTCTGGAGAAAATCACAAGGAGTTAGGGTCAATGAAGTTACCCATCTGTAGGAAGGAAATCTTTGGAATTTGGAAAGAAAGAGTCAGATTGTTCATGGAAGCATCTGACCCAAGGATATACATCACAGTTCAGGAAGGACCCTTCATTCCAATGAAGGTATCAGTTCTTGATGCTAATATTCAAACTCCAAAGAGTTATTCTGAAATGACCAAGGATGAAATCATTTTGGCAACCATGGACAAGAGAGCTCAGAATATTATTGTGAGTGCCATAGATGATTCTACATTTCAGAATCTGATTTACTGCAAGACCTCCAAAGAGATGTAGGACACCTTGATTGTCTACATGGAGGGATCTGAAGAAGTAAGACAGGATAGGAAGTCTATGCTCAACCAGGAATATGAAAGTTTTAGACAAGGAAAAACTGATAGCATAACTGAATGCTATAAGAAATTCTATAGAATTGTGAATGAGTTAAAGTCCTATGGAAGAGTATTCAGTACCTATGAACTGAATGACAAATTCTTAAGATCCTTGACAAAGGATTGGGACACAAAGATCTGTGCCATAAGAGAAGTGGCTAAACTGGCAGAGATTTCTCCTCCAACCTTATTTGGAAAGTTGCTATCCTATGAAATGCAACTTTTGGTGAGGAAGGAGGAGGAAAAGAATTCAAAAGGAGAGCATAGAGAGAAGACAGTGGCCTTCAAGGCAGAAGCCACTAGAAAGAATAGGAGGATATCACCATCTCCTCCTAAGGAAGTTGCAGAAGTTAGTTCTGAAAATTCAGATAATCAGGGTTCAGAAAGCTGTGACTCAGATGTAGATTTTGCTGCATTTACAAGGCAATTCCAGAGATTCTTAAAGAAGAAGCAGTGGAAGTCTAGGCCCTCCTCATCACAGCAAGTTGATGACTATTATCAGAAGAAAAAGTCATCAAGGAAAGAGAAGAGCAGAACAATGCCCAACAAGGCCACTACTTCAAAGATTGTCTGCTATTGTTGCAATAGGCCTGGACATGTAGTGGCTGACTGTCCTGATAAGAGAAAGAAGTCATCAGACAAGAAGAAGACTTATCAAAAGGGCAAGAAGGAAAAATCCTTTGTTGCAAAGAAGGAAAAGAGCCTAACAGATCAATCAACTTCAGAATCAGAATCTGAAGCTGAAGCATATATTGGACTGTATGCTGCTACTGAAGAAGAGGAGTTCATGCAATTGCTAGACTCCATCTATGAACAAGAAGATCATCAGTGCATGGGACTGATGGCAGGATTAGAAGAAGACATGTACCAGAATCAGTCTGGTCCTAGTAAGGTACTATGTCCTTCAATAAAATCTATTTATAGTACAAGTGCAGAATCAGCTACATCTGCATCAAGTGATGTAGATGCATCTGAATCTGAAGGAGATGTCTATCAATTGATAGATAAGTATGGGGACTTGTTGCAGGCCCTTAAGAAAAGCAAGAACCTGGTTAAATCTCAAGCTCAGGAAATTGCTGATCTAAAGGTAGCTGCAACTGAGTTTGAAAAATTAATTGATCAGAAGTTAAATGAAATTGCCAAACTGAAGAATATAACTATTATTCAGATGGGCACAATCAATTATACCAATGATCAAGTGAAGAGTCTGAAGGCCAGACTAAGAATAGAAAAGGAGTTAGTGGCAAGTTACTCTAAGCCAAAGTCTGTCTTACCCTTGATAGATGAATTTGTTACTCAAAAGGGTAAGGCAGGATTAGGATTCAAAGGTAACCCCAGGGCAGCCCAATTCAAGAGGAAAGGCAAAGCTCATGTCAAGCCACTGAACTTTTCAGTCCCTATTAAGTTTAGAAAAGTGCAAGTGCCTTCTAACCAATATGATTATGAAGATATTCATGGTCATTTTAAGACTAATGTTCTGATAAACAAGGGTGTAAATGCCAACAGGCCTATCTATGTTCATAAACCCAATGGTTATAAGAAATCAGTGGGTGAAGCTGCTGCAGCACCAGCAATGGACAGAAATTCCTCTATCAAGGGTGTATCTAGAACTAGATACAATAAGTTTGAATATTGGTGCTGTGGAAAGAGAGGCCATTTTGCATTAGACTGCTGGCATAACACAAGTGTTAGAAAGAACAATAGTCTACCTATTAGAAAAGATAATGATAGCTTTTTTAATGCTAACCTGAACCAAGGACCCAAGACTTACTTGGGTTCTAAGGCTAAGTAAATCTATGTTGCAGGAAAGTCCAAGTGGCCATGCCCCTATATGGTACTTGGATAGTGGTTGTTCCAGGCACATGACTGGAACAAAGGGGCTGCTGAAGGAGTATACATCTGTCAAAGATGGACCTAAAGTGATCTTTGGTGGATCTGAAAAAGGAATCTTCAAAGGGTTTGGTAACATTTCTACTAACCAAATTACTATCACCCAAGTGGCTTATGTAAAAGGTTTGAAACACAATCTAATAAGCATAAGCCAGCTGAGTGATTTAGGATATGACATTTCATTTGTTAAGGATGGATGTTATATCAAAAGGTCAAGTGATCAAGAGATCATATTGACTGGATATAGGAAGAGAAATGTATATTGTCTTAATTTTGTATGTAAGAACAAGGCTTCTTCCATCTGTCTTGTAGCTGATGATAATGCTTCTCATTGTGTCAAGTGGCACAAGAGATTGGCTCATCTTAACTACAAGACAATTGGGCGACTCTTTAGCAAAGAGTTAGTAAGGAATGGTCCTAAAGTTAAGTGTATAAAGGAAGGGATATGCTCAGCTTGTCAAAAGGGCAAGCAGACAAAATCCTCCTTTCATAACCTTGAAAACAAGGATTCTGTGAGGTGCTTATACCTCTTGCATATGGATCTTTTTGGTCTTATTCCAGTTCATAGTCTAGGTAGGAAGGTCTACACTTTTGTGGTTGTAGATGACTATTCTAGATTTACATGGGTGTTCTTTCTGAGACAGAAATCAGAAACCCCAAGTGTCTTACTTAATTTTGTGAAGCAGATTCAGAATGAACTGAATAGTACAGTGGTCAAAATCAGAAGTGACCATGGTACTGAGTTTCAATCTGAAAGCATGACAAAGTTATGTGAAGACTTTGGGATTTTCCAAGAGTTCTCCTCACCTAGAACACCACAGCAAAATGGTATTGCTGAAAGAAAGAATAGAACATTAATTGAAGCTGGTAGAACTCTATTGAGTGACACCTCTCTTCCAGAATATTTCTGGGCTGAGGCAGTTAACACTGCATGCCATGTGATCAATAGAGCTTCTATCACCAAGAACCACAAAAAGACTCCCTATGAGATTATGAAAGGTAGAAAACCAAATCTATCCAACTTCAGGATCTTTGGTTGTAAATGCTATATACTTAACAATGGCAAGACATACCTAACTAAGTTTGCTGCCAAATCCCAAGATGGGATATTTGTTGGGTACAGCATAAATAGTAAGGCCTATAGAGTCTTCAACTTGACTACTCAAGTTGTTGAAGAATCTGTACATGTTGTGTTTGATGAAACAAGATTAATCAACTGTGAGTTGTCTTGTAGATCAAATGATTCAACAGGTATAAGCAAAAGAATGGACAAGCTCTCCATTGCTGAAGCATCAAAGGAAGATGGAGCATTGGAAAATGAAGGCTACTGTCCAGGGGGAGTACAAAACTCAATAGATGCTGATGAAAATCAAGAGGTTCAGCATGAAGAAGGAGCTGGAGATGTTCAACCAGAAAGGAACCTTCCTCCAGCTACAAGACATTTAAGAGATCATCCAGCTGATCAGATTATAGGTGATCCAAGACAGAGAGTGCAGACTAGAAGCAGAAATCAAAGCACAGACCTGCATTCAAGTTTCCTGTCTCAAGTGGAGCCTAAGAAGTTTGAAGAAGCCATCCAAGACCAGCACTGGACTGATGCTATGCAAGAGGAGCTGAATCAATTCAGAAGGTGCAATGTCTGGGAGCTTGTTCCTAAACCAAGAGGCCACAACATAATTGGCACAAAGTGGATTTATAGGAACAAATTGGATGAGAGTGGAATAATAGTGAAGAATAAAGCAAGATTGGTTGCAAAAGGATACAGGCAGGAAGAAGGGATTGACTTTGATCAAACCTTTGCCCCAGTAGCAAGGTTGGAGGCAATAAGAATGTTTCTTGCCTATGCAGCCTATCAAGACTTCAGAGTGTACCAGATGGATGTGAAATCAACATTCCTGAATGGTGATTTAAAATAGGAAGTCTATGTAGAGCAGCCATCAGGTTTTGTAGATCCTCTTAAACCAGATTATGTCTATAAGCTTAGGAAAGCTTTGTATGGGTTAAAGCAAGTCCCAAGGGCTTGGTATGAAACCCTGTCTACTTTCCTTATTGAGAATAAATTCTCAAGAGGAAAAATAGACAAAACTCTATTCCTTAGGGAATCCAAAGGTAAGATCATCTTAGTTCAGATCTATGTTGATGACATAATCTTTGGATCTACTGAAAACAACCTTTGTAAAAAGTTTGCCAAACTTATGCAAGGGAAGTTTGAGATGAGCAGTATGAGGGAACTTAAGTTCTTCTTGGGACTCCAAGTAAGACAGACTGATGATGGCCTGTCCATATCCCAGTCTAAGTTCACCAAAGAATTAATTAAGAAGTATGGTATGGAGTCATCCTCCACTATGAGAACTCCTATGGGAACAAGTATGCCTATATGCAAAGATGATGCAGGTAAACCTGTTGATGAATCTTTGTATAGAGGGATAGTTGGCTCTCTACTATATCTCACTGCTAGTAGACCAGATATTATGTATGCTACATGTGTCTGTGCTAGGTACCAAGCCTGCCCTAAAGAATCTCATTATACTGCAGTCAAAAGGATTCTGAGATATCTTAAGGGCACACCTAATCTAGGCCTTTGGTACCCTAGGAATAGAGATTTTCTACTAACAGGTTATTCAGATGCAGACTTTGCAGGCTGTAGAGAGGATAGAAAGAGTACAACAGGTACTTGTCAATTCTTGGGAGGAAGATTGATATCATGGAGTAGTAAGAAGCAGACCAGTGTGGCAATATCCACAGCTGAGTCAGAATATGTTGCTGCTGGCAGCTGCTGTGCACAGCTATTGTGGATACAGCATCAGCTTAAAGATTATGGTATTCAAGTAAGTAGAACACCTCTTTTGTGTGATTCTAAGAGTGCAATTTCTATTGCTAATAATCCTGTTTCTCATAGTAGAACCAAGCATATAGAAATTAAATACCATTTTCTTAGAGAACATGTAGAAAGAGAAGACATCTCATTGGAATTTGTTAAAACAGATTATCAAATAGCAGATGTATTTACTAAGCCACTGGATGAAAAAAAATTCAATAAATTTAAAATTGAATTAGGCATGCTGATCATTGATTAGGTTATCAACAAACTTACAAGTGGCATTAGATTATCAAGTGGTATTGACAAAAACAGAAATTGGCTAAGTAAAATTGTGTCGACACATTCAGTGAAAATGTGTCGACTCAGTAAAGTCATGTCGACTAGTCAGAGAATATGTGTCGACACAGAGAATTTGTGTCGACACTTAAGAATCAAATAGTCGACTCATCCAGGAATATAGTGTCGACTTCACCAGAATAGTGGTGTCGACACTTACAGATTTTGTGTCGACACTTATCCTAAGAGTCGACACAGAATTTCTGATGCTCTACTATGTCTCTCAGGTGTCGACATATCCACAATTGGTGTCGACACATAGTAGACAGACTTGTTGTCAAGACAATAGAAGTTTGTGTCGACACACTCCTTCTGTGTCGACACATATAGACTATTTTTGCCCGCCTTTTGATCTTCTTTCAATAGAAGGTATAAATAGGTCAAGAACTTATTCTGTCGACACGCTTACAAGGTTTTCGAGACTGAAACTCTGTGTCAACATTCTCTCTCTCTCTTCTCTCAAGCTTTCTCGTCTGATCAATGGCACCAAAGGTTGAAGATAACATCAACGAAGGATATGAGTTGGTACGCAATGCCTTTGCGAATGCCCCGACAAATGTTCAAAGGGTTATCACTCTAATCACTGAATCTGGATTAGAGTTTCTAGTTTCTGAACCTTCAAAGATATGTAAGAAGGAGGTGCTTGAATTCTTTACCTCTGCATTAGTGGATTCAGCTGGTCTCAAGATAAAATACACAGTTCATGGGACAAAGGTGAAAATCACACCAAGAAGTTTGAGAAAGATTCTACAATTGCCTATAGTTGAGAATGAAGAAGAGGTCCCAGCTTCTAAGTCAAGGGAGGCTCTCCAATGGTGTGGATTGGATCCAACCCTGAAGATTGGAGCTGCTTTCAACAGAAAAGGAATGAATCAACAAGGAAAATTTTTGTCTGAAGTAGTTGGGAAAGTAATTTTGTGCAAACCCGGTGGACATGAAAGGATTTCAGCCTATATGTTCAGCCTAATGACCAGAATTGTGTTTACAATTCCAACTGACTGGTCAGCTGTAGTATTTGATAAGATCAAGGAAGGAATCAAGAAGCCAAATCTGGCTAGAATTGTGAGTTTATACCTGACTGGGGTGATCACTGAGGTTATGCAACAACTGCCTGGGACAAAAATTAATCACATGAGGAAAATGGATATAAGATTATTTTCAAGGTGGGATAGGGTGCTGTCTAAAGATGTGCCTGATGAGAACAGGCAGGACACCCCTGTGAGATCCCCTGCACATGATCTAGGCACTGCCCAGCATCAAGAAGAGCAAGTGAGAAAGCAGGTTGAAGATCATCCTGAGTCTGTTCAAGATGAAACCATTCCTGCCCAAATGCAGGGGGAGCAAGCTCACTCTCCTGCCTAGAATGTATCTACTTCAGAACAGGTAAAGGGAAAGCAAGTGAGTTTTCCTGCCAAAGACATTCCTAATATTTTTACTCCTGCACAGGTACAGGGGGAGCAAGTACATTCTCCTACCCAGGAAATTCCACATACTGAACAAGTGCAGGAGGTGCAAATGTCTGAACAAGTGCAAGAGGAAGAACAAATTGATTTATCAAAAGATTTGAATATTGCAGATCTAGATGATTCAACATCTGTTCAAGCTCAGAAGGAATACACTCTAGATGAGTTATTTCCTAATATTGAAATTGCTACTGATAGAATAGAGGAGGAGCAAGACAATGAGAAGGCACTAGATATGGAGATAGAGCAAGAAGCTGAGAAGGAACAAGGAGTTGAGAAGGAGAAAGTAGTTGAGGGGGAGCCCGTGCATGTTGAGGCTGAACAACATGGCACTGAGACAGATATTCCTCTTACTTCTCCTGACAGAGTTCAAATTGAAAGTTAATCTGATTCTGAGAATGAAGAAGCCAGACTGGCTAAGAAGAAAAAGCTCATGGTCTTTAAGAGAAGGAGCAAAAGCTATAAGCAGACTCTACAAACTACACCTCTCCAATCTCCTTCTGAATTTAATTATAACAAGTTTATGATAGACTTGCAAGTTAAGTTGGATGAACACAGATTGGCTGTTGAAAAGTATGTTGATGAGAGCAATAAATCCCTTCAATTTGACTTGGCTCAAGATATTAAATCTATTAGATTTGAATTAAATATGAATAAGAAGGAGATGACAGATTGCTTCCATAAGGGAGGTAATGCTGTAGTGTTTTTGGCTAAACAACAGCAGTCTATCCTCACTAAAGTGGATGATATTGCTTTAAAGCAAGGTTATGTTTTGGAGAATCAGCTAAGGATGAATGATAATTTGACTGAATCTCACCATGAAATTCTTGAAGAGTTCACAAAGGCTACTGCAAGGATGACTGAAGCAAGAGCAAAGGAGATGGAAGAGTTTGATAAGAAACTTCAAGAAGCCATTGAATCAGTTAAGAATGCCATCACTACATCTCAGAAGGACATATCTGACAAACTACAAAAATTGAAACCATATTTTAAAGAAGGTGTGAATTATCTAGATGGCCAGATCAGATTTCAGAAGAATGATCTAAGAGATCATATTACCAGAGAAGTCATAAAGGGGGAGAGGTTGTTAGTTCATGCTGGCTCAGAGCACACCAAATGGGTGACAAATAGTATTCGAGCCATATTGGGATATCCACCTTTGTGTGATGATGCTATGGTGGCTGAGTCCGGAATTCAAACAGGTCTACTTGAAGGCAATCAACCTGAGATTGCCCAAGTCATTTATCCTCCTCCTGATTTTGATATGATTGATCAGCAAGTTCAGGATATGTATAGTCCTCCAAAGGAGGTTACCAAGGTTGTTATTCAAAAAGTTGATAAGCCTGATGCCAACTTGCAAGAACAGCAAGATGCTTTACTATCCAAGAAAAGATTTAGAGAGCAGGCTGAACTTAAGCCAGATTTTGAGCAGTGGAGCCCCACTTCAAGAAATATTATACTAACTGCATGGAAGGCTGTAAAGGACCAAGTACATGATAGAGGGAAGTGGTATAATGAAATGGAATGGCAAAAGCATGAAGCTAGGCAAGAAGCTATAGTACAGTTCAGGAGAAAAGACAAGCTGGGAAGGCTGCCACCAGATGCTCAGGAGCCGAGCAAGTACTTTCCAAAGCCCTTTCATTACTTTGAAAGGCAAAGGCTCAAGGAAGAAGCACAGAAGAAAGCTGAGCTAAAAGGCAAGAAGCCAGCTGAAGTTGCTGAAGCTCCTGTGAAGGCTCAAATCCAATCTGGCAAAGGAATTGTCATAAAAGAGCCTGATCAGTCTTAGTTCTAAGTTCTTTCAAAAGTGTTTTGTAATGTTTTGTTTAATCATTCAATGTAAACATCTGTAATCAAACATTACCAAGTTATAAACAAAATTTTGTTTGGAATCATATATTCATGTTCACTCTGTGATGAATTGTTAATATTTTGTTTATATTAAGTATTCCTGTAATGTCATACATCATCATATTATATTTGTTATAAATGGTGTATATCATTAACTAAAAGGGTTATGACTTCTCCAAATAGGGGGAGATTGTTGGGTACATTGGAAAATGTGTACCTGATTTGAAGAAGCCTAACTTAGCTTAATGATATACATCAAGGTGTATTTGATGTTGTTTTAAGTTGACATGTGCAGGTGAAGAAGTATTAAAGAATACAGGAAATTATTCTAAGTCCATATGTCGACACCTGAAGAAATTGTGTCGACACTTCAGAATAATTGTGTCGACACTTGAAGGAAGCAGTGTCGACTCACAGAAAGATAGTCGACCACATTTGTGTCGACACTGGGAAGCAGTGTAGACTCACAGAAAGATAGTTGACCACACTTGTGTCGACACTGGGAAGCAGTGTCGACTCACAGAAAGATAGTCGACCATATTTGTGTCGACACTGGGAAGCAGTGTCGACTCACAGAAAGATAGTCGACCTCAACTATGTCGACACCTGAAGGCAGAGTCGACACATACTGAGTTCTGAATCTACAACAACTGTGTCGAAACACAAGACTTGTGTCGACACACTGCAAAGTCAAGACCAAGTTATTTTCTGAAGAAAGATGAAGTGTTGAGTCGACACAAATTCTCTGTGTCGACTCATTCTCAAGATGAAGTTCTGAAGAAGCAGTGTCGACTTAAAGGCAAACTAGTCGACATCATCAAAGGCTGTGTCGACACCAAAGTCACTTGTGTCGACACATATAGACAGTTGGTCTCGACACTTTCTGACAGTCTGTCTCAACACTTTGCTGTCCAAGACTAAGGCACAGGATCTGTTTGAAGACTTGACAGCTTTGGGTTGCAACCGGTTAACTGATGTTGTCAGACTTGTCAGAAGTCAGTTAGAAACCAGATCAGCTGGTTACCATGAAGAAGATCTATAAATAGACAGATTCAGAGAGAAGTAAAAGATTGAATTTTGGCAATCAATTTGAGAAATCAAATCAAGAAGAAGTAATACACAAAAGAAGATCTTCATCAGAAGATCTAAGAAGACGATCTCAGGATCTGTCTAAGTAGAGTTCTTTCAAGAATTCAGAAGTATCATCAAAGGTGTTGGATAGAGAGGGATCCAGCCTCTTGAAGAAGAAGAAGGAAGCCATCATTGGTTTCTCAAGAAGCTGTTTGGAAATCAACTCAGCTAAGTTTAGATTCAAGAAGCTTTGAAGAAAGCTTAGATTCAGTTGATTTCATCAGCTGATCAAGATTTGTCTTGTTCTTTTCTCTCTCAACAAAGGCAAGACATTAAAAACTTCTTTTCTAATTTCTGTAGGATCTGTCAATACAGATCTGAGTTGTAAGCCTGTGTTATAAAGGCTGAGTGTAGGAGAGTTAATCTCTGAGTGGAAGGGCTGTTTGCCTGAGTGTAGGAGAAGGTTCTTCTCTGAGTTGTAGGCTTTGTGATAAGGCTGAGGTAGGGCTGTTGAGCCTGAGTTGTAGGAACCTTTTTAGGTTCTGAGCTGTAGGATCTGTGGATCTGAGTAAAGAGGAAGTTTGGCCGAATCTAGCATACTGCTAGATAGGTGAAGGGGGAAAGTGGATGTACCCAGACCTTAGGGAACCACTATAAAACAGTGTGCAATCTGTGATGGTTAAATTTCTGTGACTGCTGTGGTGTGTGTTTTAATTCTGTAATTGAATTCTGCCAAAAAGTGTTAACAAGCTTTAGAACCTATTCACCCCCCCCCCCTCTAGGTGTTTAGGTTGTCTTGAAAGTTAAACTATCAGTCTCCCATATAATGCCTCATATGGGGCCATCTTGATGCTGACCTGATAGCTGTTATTAAACAAAAACTCGACTAAAGGCAACAACTATTCTCATCGCTCGTTATGCTCTACTATGTAAAGTCAGAGTAGATCCTCCATCGCCCGGTTTGTCCTTTCCATCTGCCTATCTGTCTGAGGATGGAAGGCGGTGTTGAAGGCCAACTGAGTCCCCAAGTATGCATGCACCCACCTCCACTCCTTGGATGCGAAACAGCCATCACGGTCCGACACAATGGACTTCGGTACTCCATTGAATTAGACAACTTGTTCTATGAATAACCTGGCCAGGATGCCAACTTCGTCGCCCTGCCGGTTTGGAATGAACTGTGCCACTTTGGTAAGCCGATCCACGATAACCCATATAGAGTCATTTCTGGTACGGGATCGGGGTAAGCTGTGAACAAAATCCATGGAAATATCCTCAAATTTCCATTATGGTATCAGTAGGGGCTGCATCAGGTCTCCTGGGTTACGACATTCAGCCTTAACCCTTGGGCAAGTCTGGCATTGAGCCAGGAAGTTAGTTACGTCTCTATTCATTTCGGGCCAATAAATGGTCCTGCGCAAGTCAACATACATCCTAACTACACCAGGATGAATAAAGTACCTTGACCAATGCGCCTCTAAAAGGATTTCATCTCTGATTCCCCCAGTAGAGGGAATAAATATATGGTGCTTGAATTGCAAGATCCCATCATGCAGATTAAACTCCTCTTATGCTCTATCTTACAGGGACTGGATGATTGGACCCACATCCAGGTCGATCTTTTGGACTTCTCATATTCAATCCCGGATATCGCACTGGATTTCTATCCAATAAAGTTGTGCTCGGTATTCTTTCGGATCTCTATGAGTAACAAGAGAAATCTCCAAATCCATTAGGGTCTGAAACCAATCTCTTAGAATCTTCTCCATCAAGTTTCCTGCAGTTGAGGGTTGGCGGCTTAGTACGTCAGCCACTCTATTGGCCTTTCTAGGGTGGTACTGGAGAGCAAAATCATAATCACATAGAAATTCCAACCACCGACGCTATCAGAGGTTCAACTCTTTCTAGGTAAAGATGTATTTGAGGCTCTTATGGTCGGAGAAGATTTCGCACCTTACTCCATATAGGTAGTGCCTCCAAATCTTGAGGTCGAAAACAACAGCGCCCAACTCCAAGTCAATGGCTCGTAGTTCAGCTCATGTGGCTTTAGCTGGCGAGAAGCATAAGCCACTACCTTACCGTGCTTCATTAAAACAACTCCTAATCCTTTCAGAGATGCATCTGTATATATCTGAAATCCTTCTGTTCTTGAAGGGGTTGTAAGGATTGGGGAAGAGGTTAGCTGTTTCTTTAGCTCTACGAATACAGTTTCACATTCTGGTGTCCACCGGAATGTAACATCCTTCCTTGTGAGAGCGGTGAGTGGTAACACAATTTTAGAGAACCATTCCACAAATTTTCGATAATAACCAGTAAGACTGAGAAAACTTCGAATATCCGTTGCTGACTTAAGTGGCGGCCAGTTCTGAATCGCTTGGCTTTTGGCTTGGTCCACCACCACACCATTTTTGTTAACGATATGCTCCAAAATACAACTTCTTATAACCAAAATTCACACTTACTGTACTTGGCAAAGAGAGAGTTCTTCCGAAGTTTAAGTAACACCATCCGCAGATGTCTAGAATGATCGGCGTTGGTTTTTGAGTAGATCATGATGTCGTCGATGAAGACAATTACAAAGAGATCTAGAAAGGGCTCGAACACCATATTCATTAGAGCCATAAAGGTGGAAGGGGCATTGGTGAGCCCAAACGGCACTACCATAAACTCGTATAGCCCGTAGCGAGAGCTAAAGGAAGTTTTGGGGATGTCTTCCTCCCAAACCCGAAGTTGATAATAGCCGGATCTTAGATCCATTTTAGATAATACTGATGCTCCTTGGAGTTGATAGAACAACTCATCGATCCTTGGAAGCGAATACATATTCTGTATGGTAAGCTTGTTTAGCTCTATGTAGTCTATGCATAAGCGCAACGTCCCGTCCTTCTTATTTACGAACAACACAGGGGCTCCCTAGGGCGAGGAACTTGGGCGGACAAATCCAGCATCTAGTAGTGCTTGAACCTGGATTTTCAACTCGGCCAATTCCTTGGGGGCCATTCGGTAAGGTGCTCGGGACACTGGTCGAGCTCCAGACACAACCTCGATCAGGAAATCAACTTCTCGATGTGGGGGCAAACTTGGGAGGGACTCTGGAAACACATCTGGAAAATCTTATACAACCGGCACCTCGACGAGTACTTGATTCTTATTCTCAATTTCGAAGTAGATAAGAAATACTTTGTCTTTCTGTAGGTCTAACCTCACAGTATGAGAGGAAGTCAAAACAATACGAGAGACAGAGGGTATATCTGTCAGCGTGACAACGTATCTGTCTGGGTTTTGAAGCTTGACCTCTCGGGTTGAACAGTTTATTTGGGAGTTATGCTCGATCAGGCAGTCCATTCCCAGTATGAGGTCGAATCTGGTTATTGTTAGGATCGTCGCGTAAATTTCAAATTCCACGTCTCATATTACGGCCTGGAATGAGCATTTTTCCATAGACGTCATGTCTGATCCGTCTGGTAGATGAATCCGTATAGACAGTCCAGACGAGCGGATGACATTTTCCTTAGATATAATAAAGTCTTGAGATTCAAAAGAGTGTGTTGCTCTAGTATCAAAGAGAGTTTTTGCGGGGTATCCTTCTACCAGAAGTTGTCCTGAAGAAGTATACATATACAAAACATATACCTGATATGAATATATACATGCGCAAAGGCTAATACATAGGTAGTAATATCCGATATATCTCTATCGTCTAAGATAAATACCTATCACTACATCGGGGGCTGGTCCATGCTGGAGGTCTAAGGCGTAAGCCTCCAAGGGTGTTGAGCGGCCCAACTGACCTCTCCTACAAGCTCTAACTTTGCGGCCTCTCTGGACCTGTCCTCGTGTCACCTATCCTCCCTGAACAACTCTTAATCCTGGTCTTCCTGCTGCCTGCGGGCAGAAGGCCCTCATATTTCTCGGCTGCTGGCACAGAAAGCAATTCCCAGCAAAGGGAACATCTCGTCGGGCTATCTGCGTTGGTTGTGGTACTGGAGCTAGCTTGGGCTACTGCTGCGGTATTAGGGGTGCTGGTGGTGCTGGTGGGCGCCGAAAGGGTTGTCTATGATGTCTCTATCTGCGGTCTCTCTCCTGTCGGCGGGGAGTAGCTGCTCTATCTCGTCCCTGACCTTTGGGGACTTCAACCTATCCTCGACACTACTGGGCCACCATCCTCTGATCTAACTCTAACGTCGCAGCGTGATTCGTTATGGTGTAGAAGGTTGACTGAGAGATCATAATCAAGGCCTGACTCAGGTCATCTCGTAAGCCTCAGTAGAAGCGAGCAGCTCTATCTCTGTTCATGACTGCTAAGTTTCCAGCAAAAGGTGTCAGGTGGATGAACTCTCTCTCGTAATCTGGCACCGTCCGGTCACCCTATCGGATGTGCAAGAACCTCTCCTGCATCGTAGCTCGGTCGGCGTCCAAGATGAAGTGCTCCAGAAAAGCCTCTGAGATCTCCCCACAGGAACGTGCTCAACAATCATCCCCTGAATGTCGAGCGGTTGGCCGCTCTCCACAAGTCTCAAGCATATCCTTCTAACAAAGTCACAACTAGTGACACTGCAGCTACTGCCAGGCACATCATTCATACCAATAACTCCTCTACACGATCGACCCACTCCTCTGCCTATATAGCAGTCTTCGTGCCTCTGAAAGTAGGATTCCTTAGCCCCCGAAAGGTCGTCAGTAAGTTAGTGGGTACCACCAACTGCTGTAGTGGCTGTGCCAAAGCTGTCTGGAACATCGATAAAATAGCTGTCAACATTTGCCCCAAGTCAGTCTCGGCGAATGGTACAGCTATAGGAGCAACCGGGTCTGGAGGTGGGATGGCAGGGACATATCCTCTAGAGGAGGATCTCCCGATACTGGACTCCGGTATCTAAAGAAGTAACAGGAAACAAGTGTCAGTATTTTGCAAAAATAAGAGAAATTTGCAAAATACTAACAAAGCAAAAAACAAAGGTGCGTGGGTGTAACGCCCCGAAACTTAAAGTGAAACGGGCGGTGTTTGAACCAAGTTCGGGTCTTGGTAGGGTGAACACGGCCTGTGACACGGGCGTGTCACATGGCCGTGTCGTGCTCGGGTCGTCGAGTTGAGGTCGACGAGCGTTGAGTGCTCGAACACGGCCTGGGACACGGGCGTGTCCCAGGGCATGTCAGGCACACGGTATGTGACACAGGCGTGTCATATGGCCGTGTACTCCTCTGGAAGTTTGGTCCTGTGTCGACTTGGGACACGGCCCGGAACACGGACGTGTACTGTATGACATGGGCGTGTCAGATTCGGCACGGGCGTGTGGCCACCCGTGTATACCAAGGGTCATGATGGTTGGCGTGGAGGTTATTCGTGACACGCCACTGTTCACGGGCGTGTCGATGATCCGACACGGGCGTGTCAGGTTGGGACACGGACGTGTCCGAACCTGTGTGCTTTTCTGTACTCGACAATCGTGTCTGGATCGAGGCACACGGCCTGGGACACGGCCGTGTGCAAAGCCGTGTTCGGCCCAGGATTAAGATATTTTAGGAAAATCTGGGCCGTTTGTTTTCTTTAAACAAGATCTGACGGCCCAGATGAGTTACTTCTTTCTTAAGTCCAGGAATAGAGGATTAATTCCTCATTTATTCTTAAGTTTTCTCTTTCTAAGGAGTTAGAAAGAGGAGAGAGCAAGGAAGAAGGAAGGGGAGGAATCCGGCTGTCGGCGGAGCATCGGAGCACGAAATTGAGAACCGAGACCAGATCTGTGGAGAGAATTCCCTTGCGAAGCCTTTCATCCGGCTAGTTTTTCATGGCACCAAAGCAGACTTCAAGGGAACGATTCTCAACTTGAACATGTGAAGCTCTTCTTTCTTTGTATAGGAAAACCCTCTCACGCGAGTGTGCGGTGAGTTTGTGGTGTTCCTTAAGGTAGATATGTAAAGTACCCCTTGTTTAGAGTCCGGAATCGTAGTACGGACATAGGCATTGTGTGCGAAGCCTACACGGACGTGTTTGTCTGGATCGGTGATGTTGCATTGCATGAGTAGCCGGAGAAGACTCCGTGCCTTTGATTGTTTTCGGGTTTCTACGCGGTAGATTACAGCAGGGATCCTTGGGGATTAACTCCAAGGAGCACCCGAAAAACTGGGCGAAAACATAATTCTGCTAACTTGGCGGCTGGGAGCCAGCCTTGAACATAACTGGGTTATTTGATGTTTGGTAATGAATTAGGATCCGGGTGAAGCTTGGCCCGCGCGTACGTATTAAAGTGACTAGGCGGAGTGAGCAACAGGCGGGTGGAAACGGACCGCTTTGCGGTTCGGTGTTAGAGGCCCTAAAGTGGAACTAGTCGTTGGCATAGTCGGGAGTCTTGGACTGCGGACGGAAAGAATCAAAAATTCTCATAATGTTTACCATCCCGAGGATGGTGGTGAAGCAACGGAGTTCACCGGATTCACCGAGAATGTGCCCTGAGTGCACGAGGTGTTTGGCCGAGCGAGACTACACCTGTGGCGAATTATACTTATGCACTTAATTGTTTAGCTAGGCTAATGAAATGTAGGGAAGAAGCACCATCGTCCCGAGTAAGGGGCGGGGTTGTTATAATTTGGTTAGCCTTAGCTGACCGTTGCTTTGTTTGCCACCGTATGGTGGAATGTTGCTTGCAGGTGCTGCGGAACCAAGCGTCAAATAGTGGGCTAAAGCCAAGGTTGCTGAGCTGGCCCTCGAAGGCCAAAGCGAACAGATGTTTTACTTTTGTCATGTATGGCCGGCCTGTGAGCCGATGTATGTAAAACATTATATTGTCAAGTAAACATTTGTAAGGCCATAAGGCCAAGTACTCTTTTGTGTATTTGTTGTATTTCATTCCTATGGTGTATAGTGGACATTCATGTCGTTGTTGTATAAATTTTGGGTTCTCTTAAACTGTTTAAAAGATTCCGCTAGAATGCTCTGTGTTAGGGCGAGTAGTTGAGTTTTTGATATTCTTATGTAACCCTTCCGACTATCCGTGGTATATGGCGTCAGGTTCCAGCTTGACCTTCTGTTATATGACATACGAAGGATGGGGGTATTACAATTTGGTATCAGACTAGGGTGTCGGTCGTTTGTATTTGAATTCATGGGTGAATTCTTTTAAGGGGTGGTGAGCACATGTATGTGCGTCATCGTTATAACATAAAAGAACCCATAAATGTCCACTTAGGAATGAAAAAAATTCACACTTGTTTTGAGGAACCTAAGTGTTCAAATGATTGGTTTTAGCAATTTGTGTGTCGCCTAATCAAGGGTTTATGCTATTATAGGTAATTAGGAGCGGTGTTGGGCAATCTAAGCGTCCGCAATTGGCGGAAAGTAGTGCACCAAGTGACGTGCCTACAATACCTCCTTCAGCAGAAACCATAAGATTGGTGGCTAAAGCAGGCTTTGCCATGATAAATGCCAAACAAGTGCAACACGCACCACCTGCTAATGAGCAAGAACCGATTAGAGTGGCAGAGCCGGGAGTGGTAAGGCATGGGGCAGTTGATCCGGTAGCACCAAGGAGAGCCACGGAGAAACAGCTCAAGCATGTGATGAGCTTTAATCCTCCGGTGTTCGACGGGATGGGAACACCAACTCAAGCTGAGGATTTGCTCTCTACGATAAAGAGGGTCATGACCGCCACAGAAACTGCGGTGTGGCAGAAGACCACAATAACGACTTTCCTATTGGCTGGTGAGGTAAGGATGTGGTGGGACGAGTTGGAGGTTCATCTCTTAGTGGGAAGGCAACTTGCCGAAGTACCGATGGAGGAATTCTCAAGGTTGTTCTTGGCCAGATACCTACCTTCTGCCCAGAAGCTTGAGATGGAGAATAAGTACCTTGGTTTGACTCAAGGAGAGAGAAGCGTGGATGAGTATCTCCACGAGTTTACTCGGTTTGGTCGTTATGCTTGTGCTATGTTTACTGAAGAAGAGCGGAAGACCAACCGATTTTATGAGGGCCTACGGGGCGATCTACAGCTAATCCTCGCTAGGCCTAAGGCACAGGGCTTCCTAGCCTTGGTAAATGCAGCTCAGTCATTGGAAAGGGTCGCAAAGAAAGTTTAAGAGAAGAAGGACCCAGGGGATAAGTGATCAGAGTTCAAAGTGCTGAGTTCAAAGTCGGGTTTCCGCAGATGGAACAAGAAGCAGAAGACTTCGAGTTCAGCCCCTTCGTCTGGTGCGATGGGGGAAAACTCAAGTCGAGTCCCAGGAGCGTGCTACAACTATGGAAAGGTGGGGCATTTTGCACGTGAGTGATGGAGCGGACATGCAAAGTCCGAGAAGAGGCATGGAGCAACATTTGAAGAAAAAGGGAAAGCGGCGGAGTCAACCACATCCCACCATGCTCCAGCCCATCCTAGAGTTTACAACCTTGGTCTGCAAGAGGCAATTAAGCAAGCTGACGTGGTGACAGGTATGAGTTAAATTTTAATAGTTTAGCTTTTTGAAGTTATTACCTTTTTGCATGTTAGCTTATGAATGTTGGTGTTAGGCTTTGTGTTAATTTTTGACTGTCCAGCGAGAGCCTTGTTTGATACGGGAGCTTCGCATTCCTTCTTGTCCGAAAGATTCATATCGCGCATCGGAGTTCCTTCCTCGATGGCAAAGGACAAGTTGGATGTGTTGCTGCCCAATGGGTGCTCAATGCACACAGATAGAGTCTGTGTGGTAAAGATACGGATTGGGGATAAAGAGTTCATTTTGCAAGCATCGGTACTGCCGTTAATGGAGTTCGACATAATCTTTGGTATGGACTAGCTCTCGGAGCAGCGAGCATGCATTGATTGCAACCGAAAGGAGGTTAAGTTGGGACTGAATACTTATCAGGAGACAATGTTTGCGGGCATGAAAGGGTCGAGAAAGATTTTGATGTCGGCTCTTCAGGTGATTAAGGCAATTCGGTCCGGGGCAGAACTGTTTGTCGCATTAGTGCATGCTTCAATGCCTAAACCTAGTCTTGACAGTATTGCAGTTGTGTCTGAGTATCCTGATGTATTCCCAGACGATCTCCCGGGAGCCCCTCCCCATCGTGAGATTGATTTTACAATTGAGCTGGTGCTGGGTGCCAAACTGGTGTCACGCCCTCCGTATTGGATAGCGCCTAAGGAGATGGCGGAGGTGAAGGTGAAACTGCAAGAATTGTTAGAGCAATGGTATGCGCGTCTAAGTTCGTCGCCTTTGAGCGCATCGGTCCTCTTCGTTAAGAATAAAGATGGGAGCTTGCGACTCTGTATCGACTATCGGGAGTTGAACAAGCTTACGGAAAAGAATAAGTATCTGATCCCATAGATTGACGATCTATTTGATCAGTTGGTTGGGTCAACGGTATATTCGAAGCTAGATCTGAAATCCGGATACTACCATCTAAGGATAAGGGAAAGTGACATCCCAAAGACAGCGTTCAGCACGCGGTTTGGGCATTACGAGTTTACGGTCATGCCGTTTGGGTTGACCAATGCGCCCGTGTTTATGGATCTGATGAACAGGACGTTCAGAGAGTACTTGGACCATTTCGTGATAGTATTTATCGACGACATCTTGGTGTACTCGCGGTGTGAGGATGATCACTACAAACATCTGCATATGGTATTAGAGACGTTGAGAAAGAATCAATTGTATGCTAAGTTCTCCAAGTGTGAGTTATGGTTATCCTCAATCGTGTTCCTTGGTCATATTGTTAGTGGTGAAGGCATAACGGTGGATCTGGCGAAGATAGTGGTGATTCAAGAGTGGCCAATGTTCACTATGGTGGCGGAAATCCGGAGCTTTCTGGGGCTTGCCGGCTACTATAGGCGCTTCGTAAAGAACTTTTCGTCGATAGCGCTACCACTCACGATGCTGACAAGGAAGGATAAAAAGTTTGTGTGGACGCTGGAGTGCGCGCAGGCTTTTGAAGAATTGAAGAGGCGGTTGGTCACGACGCCTATTTTACGTTCGTCGAGTGGGTCCGAAGGGTTTGAAATTTATAGTGATGCTTCAGGCAGTGGTTTGGGCTGTGTTATGCTACATCATGGGAGCGTTATAGCCTATGGATCACGATAGTTGAAGGTTCATGAGAGAAATTATCTGGTCCATGACTTGGAGTTAGTGGCCGTGATATTTGCTCTAAAGCTGTGGAGGCACTATCTGTATGGTGTGAAGGTAATTATCAACACCGATCATAAGAGCCTGAAGTATTTGCTAGATCAGAAGGACCTGAACATGAGGCAGCAGAGGTGGATGGAGTTCCTGGGGGACTACACTTTCAGAATTCATTATGTGCTCGGTAAAGGAAATGAAGTGGCGGATGCGTTGAGTCGTAGGGCACCTGCGCAAGACAACTCGTTGGCGGTGCATGATGAGAGTTTGGTCCGTTATTTTGAGGCATTGGAGTTCTCCTGCGTTGACAAGCAGGCTAGTGCCGATGCGATATTGTGTTGGACAGAGGTGCAGTATGACCTAGCTGATAGGGTTCGGCGGGCTTTGATTCAGGATAGCAGTATGAAGCAGATTTTTAATGAATCGTTGGATGGGTCAAATTCCCAATTTGCGGTTGAAGATGGACTGCTAAGGAAGGACGGTCGCCTATGCATCCCTAGTGCAGATAATCTTCGGGAGGAGTTGATGTATGAGTCTCATCATACCAAGTACTCAATCCACCCGGGGAGTACGAAGATGTATAGGGACATGAAGAAGTTGTTTTGGTGGCCAGGGTTGAAGAAGGATGTAGCACTTTATGTGGCGAAGTGCCAAACTTGTGCCTTGGTGAAGGTGTAGTGCCAGAGGCCCGAAGGTTTCTTGAAGTCCTTGCCTATCCCGGAATGGAAGTTCGACGACATTTCCATCGATTTTGTGCATGGTTTGCCAAGGTCGGCAGAAGTGAAACGACGCCATCTGGGTGTTCGTAGATAGATTGACAAAGGTGTTGCACTTCATACCGAATAGGAAGGAAGATCCAGTGGAAAAGTTAGCCAAGCTCTATGTGGATAATAATGTACGGTTGCATGGTGTGCCACGCAGTATTGTTAGTGACCAAGACGGACGCTTTGTAACACCCCAAAATGTTGTAGGAGCGACGGGGATCACTTTTGGCCAAGGCAAGGTTTTGGTGCAGGTGACACGGGCCCCGACACGGGCGTGTCGGAGGCCGTGTCGGGCGTGTCGAGCTCGGGCCGTCGAGCTGGCCGTGTAGTCGACCAGTTCAGGTCGACGATGGTCGTGTGGAGGAACACGGCCTAGGACACGGGCGTGTCCCAGGCCGTGTCACACCTGGGCAGTACGGTGGGGTACACGGGCAGTGACACGGGAACGAATATGGGCGTGTCTAGTTTGACACGGGCGTGTCTGATGCCGTGTCACCAAGCTGTGTACCTCTCTGACTGCGAAGTGTTGATCGATTGCACACGGGGGGCGTGACACGAGTCCCGACACGGGCGTGTCGCAGGTGACACGGGCGTGTTGGAGGCCGTGTCACATGCCGTATTGCTAGTTTTCAATTTTGGTCGAGACAGTGAATGAGCTACACGGCCAGGCACACGGCCGTGTGTGAACCCGTGTTCGACCCAGTTTTTGTGATTTCAGATCTAATCCTAGCCGTTCGTTTCCTTGGCTTTGGATCCGACGGTGGGGGGCTGCTCCTGGGTGGTTTTAGCCGGGAATAGGGTTTTGAAACCCTTATTTCACTTGGGGTACTCTCTCTCTAAAATCTAGAGAGAAGGGAGAGCTTGGAGGAGGAAGAAGGAGGTCAACTCCGGCGGCCGGTGGAGATTCGGAGCTCCAAATCGCGAGCCGTCTTCGGATCCGCAGAGGCAAGGAGATTGCGGTACTTTTCATCCGCATAGATTTTCATGGCACCGCGGAAGAACGCAAGGGTAACGATTTCTCATCCTTGGGCATGTGAAGCCCTCTTTTCCTTTGCATAGGAAGCCCTCTCTCGCGAGTGAGCGAAGAGTTGGAGCGTTCCTTGGGGTAGATATGTGAAGTCCCCCTTGTGTAGAGTCCGTATGCGTAAACGGACATAGGCATTGTGTGTGAAGCCTATTCGGACATGTGGGTCCGGATCGGTGATGTTGCATTGCATATGAACCGGGCAAGACTCCAGATGTTTGGGTGTTTTTGGGTTTTCTACGTGGTATATTGCATCAGGGAGCCTTGGAGATTAACTCCAAGGTGCACCCGAAAAACTGGGCAAAAGCGGGTTTTGCCAACACAATGGCCGGGGAGCCAACGTGAACATAACCGGGTTATGTGATTATTGTGGTGGCAACGGGACTCGGTGAGTCTTGGCCTGCGCATATGGCTTAAATTGTCATTGCGGTATGAGCACGGGTCAGGCCGAACCGTACCCGGTCTATGTCGTTCGGTAGGACCGTTGGCATGGATGAGGGTCTTCGACGGTCTATGGCTTAAATTGCCGTGACCAAGGACAGGAAGGCAAAATGCTCATATGGATGACCGTCCAAGAGGCGGTGGTGGATTGGGAACGTCTATGGCTTGAATTGACGTGACGTTGGCCGGTTCGCCGAGAATGTGCCCTGAGTGCACGGGGTGTGTGGCCGTGCGAGCCCATGCCTATGGTGAAGTGCAAATACTTTATATAATTGCCTATGCTAATAAAGTGCAGGGAAAGAGCATTGCCGCCCCGAATGTGGGGGCGGGATCGTTATAATTTGGTCAGCATTGCCGACCGTTGCTATTGTTTGCCACCGGGCGGGGGTTTGTGGCTTGCAGGTGCTGCAGAGCAGAGCGAGAAATAGCGGGCTAAAGCCCTTGTTGCTGTGCCGGCCCTCGAAGGCCTAATTGCTTATGTTTCTTTCCCGTTTTTCATGTATGGCCGGCCTGCGTGCCGAAGTTTGGAAAACACTTCTTTTGTTAAGTGAACAGTGTAAGGCCTTAAGGCCATTTCTCTTTTGGTGTATGTATACATTCCTGAGTTTGTAGTGGACATTCATGCTTTTGTGGCTGGGTTCTTATTTCTTTTGCAACCTAATAAATTGCTTCCGCTAGGTGTTGTGTAGGACGACATGATTGGTTGAATGGTTTCAACGCGTAACCAACCGGTCTGTCCGTAGTATATGGCGTCGGGCCCCGGCCGGACCTACTTTTATATGCTATATGACGGATAGGGGTGTTACAAATTGGTATCAGACTTCTGGTTTCGGTCAAGCTTAAATGAATTCGTGGACGAATTCACTGTAAGGGGTGGTGAGCACATGTCTGCGTCATCGTTATAACATGAAAAGAACCCATGAATGTCCACTTAGGAATGAAAATATACATGTTTGAGGAACCTGCGTGTTCCTATAATTGCTGTTTGCAGTAATTTTTGGTCGCTTATCGGTGTTCTGCACGATTATAGGTGACCAGAAGTGGTGCTGGGCCGTCTGAACGGCCAGGTTCTGAGGCGAGCAGTGCGCCAAGCGATGCGCCTGCAACACCTTTGTCTGCTGAGACCATTAGGTTGGTGGCAGAAGCGGTCATGGCAATGATCAATGCGCAGCCTGCAAGGCAGGTGCAGCAGCCTGCTCCTGCTGTGGAGCAAGTACCGCTTCAGACGGCAGAGCAAAGGAGGGTTGAGCAAGTAGTTTTGGAGCCAGAGTTGCCTCGGAGAGAAACTGAAAGACAACTGAAGCACGTGATGGACTTTCATCCATCGGTATTCACGGGGGCAGAAACCCCGACCCAAGCAGAGGATTGGCTCTCAAGGGTCAACAGGGTGATGACTGCGACGGAAACGGAAGAGTGGCAGAAGACCACTATAGCGACGTTCCTTTTGGATGGGGACGCAAGGTTATGGTGGGAAGGCCTAGAGCTACACCAGTTGAGGGGAAGGCCGTTGGTCGAAGTTTCGATGGAGGAGTTTGCGAGACTATTCATGGCTCGATACCTCCCCTCGGCGCAGAGAATTGCGCTAGAAAGCGAATTTCAGAAGTTGGTGCAAGGGGATTGCACCGTTGATGAGTACCTCCACGAGTTTACTCGGTTGGGGAGATATGCCGGCGCTACCTTCGCAGACGAGGAGCGCAAGACGAGCCGCTTCTATGAAGGGCTAAGAGACGATTTAAGGTTGCGACTGTCGGGGCCCAAGGCGCAGGGTTTCATGACCCTGGTCAGTTCGCCCGATCCTTGGAGGACATGAAGAATGTCCAAGCGAAGAAGGAATCCGGTAGTAAGAAAGCGGAGTTCAATGCACCGACTACGTCGAAGTCGGGCTACCGCAGATTCTATAAGAAAGCTAAGACGTCGGGTCCAGCTTCTCCAGGTGCCTCGGGGGCAACTACCAATCGAACCCCGGGCGCTTGTTTCACGTGTGGAAAGACGGGGCACTTTGCCCGTGATTGCTGGAGTGGACGCTCAAAGTCCGAAAGGAAACAAGGAGCTACCTACGAGGAGAAGGGCAAAGCGGTGGAGTCGACCGCGTCCCACTATGCTCCGACTCAGCCTAGAGTCTATAACTTGGGCCAGCAGAAGGCCATCAAGCAAGCGGATGTGGTGACAGGTATGAGTTAATTTATAGCAAGTTAGCTTTAATACCGTTATCTATTGCTTGTTAGCCTAATATTGTTTGTATAGGCTTTGTTGTGATTAGTGATAGTCCGACACGGGCACTGTTCGACACGGGAGCTTCACACTCCTTCTTGTCCGAAAGTTTCATATCGCGCATCGGAGTCCCTTCTTCGATGGCGAAGCACAAGTTGGATGTGCTGCTACCGAATGGGTGCTCGATGCGTGCGGACAGGGTGTGCGCCGTAAAGGTTCACATTGGGAGCCACGAGTTCGACTTGCTAGCGTCATTGCTGCCGCTAGTAGAGTTCGACGTGATCTTTGGGATGGATTGGATTTCGGAGCAGAAAGCTTGGATTGACTGTGACCGGAAGGAGGTCAAGCTGGGTGTTGGGCGGGGGACAACATTCGAGGGACTCAAGGGGTTGAGCAAGACGCTGATGTCTGCTCTTCAGGTGGTAAAGGCAGTTCGTGCTGGAGCAGAGCTGTTCTTCGCAATAGTGGGGGCGGTGGAGCCAAAGTCCACGTTGGATAGCATTCCCGTGGTTTGCGAATACCCCGATGTGTTCCCGGATAGTCTTCCCGGAGCCCCACCGCAGCGGGAGATTGATTTCACCATCGAGCTCGTGCCGGGGGCCAAACCGGTGTCACGTGCTCCGTATAGGTTGGCGCCTAAGGAGATGGCAGAGTTGAAAGTTCAGCTAGAGGAGCTGATGGAGCAAGGGTATGTGCGTCCAAGCTCGTCGCCTTGGAGCGCACCGGTCCTCTTCGTTAAGAAGAAGGATGGTAGTATGCGGTTGTGTATCGACTACAGAGAGTTGAACAAGCTGACGAAAAAGAACAAGTACCCGATCCCGAGGATTGATGATCTCTTTGATCAGTTAGCCAGATCGTCGGTATATTCTAAGTTGGACTTGAAGTCGGGGTACTATCAGTTGAGGATAAGGGAGTGTGATATCCCGAAGACGGCGTTCAGCACAAGGTATGGGCATTTCGAGTTCACGGTCATGCCATTTGGACTGACGAATGCGCCATCAGTATTTATGGACTTGATGAACAGGACGTTCCGAGATTTCCTGGATCGCTTTGTGATCGTCTTTATTGACGATATATTGGTGTACTCGCAGTGCGAAGAAGATCACTTCAAGCACTTGCACCTGGTGTTGGAGACTCTGAGAAGGAATGAGTTATACGCAAAGTTCTCCAAGTGCGAGTTCTGGCTACCCTCAGTAGCGTTCCTTGGGCACATTGTTAGTGGGGAAGGTATAGCGGTGGATCCGGCGAAGATCATTGCGATACGGGAGTGGCCTGCGTTGTCTTCTGTCGCGGAAGTCCGTAGTTTCCTCGGGCTTGCCGGATATTACAGGCGCTTCGTAGAGAACTTCTCGCGGATAGCGCTACCTCTCACGAAGTTGACAAGGAAAGATTAGAGATTCTTGTGAACGCAGGAGTGTGTGCAAGCGTTTGAGGAGCTGAAGAGACGGTTGACCACGGCGCCAGTGCTTAGTTCGGCGAGTGGGACCGAGGGCTTCGAGGTGTATAGCGACGCTTCGGGTAGTGGCTTGGGCTGCGTGTTGTTGCAGCATGGAAGTGTGATTGCGTATGGATCGCGTCAGCTGAAAGTGCATGAAAGGAATTATCCGGTGCACGACTTGGAGTTGGCGGCCGTGATATTTGCACTCAAGTTGTGGAGGCACTACCTTTACGGCGTAAGGGTCGATATATACACCGATCACAAGAGCCTAAAATACTTGTTGGATCAAAAGGACTTTAATATGAGGCAGAGGAGGTGGATGGAGTTCCTAGGGGACTACACCTTCAAAATACATTATGTACCCGGGAAGGGCAACACAGTTGCGGATGCGCTGAGCCGCAGGGCTCCCGCCCAAGCCAACTGGTTGTCGGTGCATGATGAGCGGCAAGTACGGGAGTTGGAGGAGCTTGAGATCTGTTGCGTTGACAAGCAGGCGAGCGCCAAAGCAATGTTAAACTGGACAGAGGTGCAGTATGACCTGGCTGACCGGGTTCGGCAGGCATTGGAGTTAGATGACTCCATGAAGGAGCTTATGGAGGCCGCTCTGGATGGGTCAAATTCCCAGTTCTCGGTGGAAGATGGTTTATTAAGGAAGGATCATCGGTTGTGCGTCCCGAGTGGGGGTAACCTCCGGGCAGAGTTGATGTACGAGGCTCATCATACAAAGTACTCAATCCACCCAGGGAGCACGAAGATGTATCGTGATCTCAAAAAGTTGTTTTAGTGGCCGGGGCTCAAGAAAGATGTGGCGTTGTACGTGGCTAAATGCCAAACGTGCGCCTTGGTGAAGGCGGAATGCCAAAAGCCGGGAGGATTTCTGAAGTCCTTGCCTATACTAGAGTGGAAATTCGACGATATATCTATGGACTTTGTGCACGGGTTGCAGGGGTCGCAGAAGGGGAACGACGTCATCTGGGTGATCGTAGATCGGCTAACCAAGGTGTCGCATTTCCTTCCGCATAGAAAGGATGACTCGGTGGAGAAGCTGGCGAAGCTATACGTGGACAATATAGTTAGACTGCATGGTGTGCCCCGTAGCATTGTGAGTGATCGCGATGGGCGGTTCACGTCAAACGATTGGAGGTTGGTGCAGCAGATGCTGGGAACAAAGTTAAAGTTCAACACAGCTTTCCATCCGCAGACGGATGGGCTGACCGAGAGGGTCAATAGAACGATGGAGGACATGCTCCGCATGTGTGTTCTAGACTTTGGGAAGCATTGGGAAGACCACCTGTATTTGGTGGAGTTCACGTACAACAACAGCTACCAAGCAAGTATACAAATGGCTCCCTTCGAGGCCCTGTATGGTAGGAAGTGTCGCACACCGTTATCATGGCTTGAAACGGGTGAGGCAAGGTTGTACAAGAAGCAGGAGGTGGAGAGTGATACCTCGTTAGTGCAGATCATTCGGGAGCGCTTGTTGATCGCTCAGGACCGGCAGGCGAAGTATTACAATGCCAAGCACCGAAACGTGGAGTTCACGGTAGGCGATTGGGTATATCTTAAAGTGAAGCCGTTCAAGGGGGTTTCGCGGGTGAGACGCTTGAAGAAGCTGAACCCAAGATACCTTGGACCTTTTGAGGTTCTGGAGCGAGTCGGTGAAGCGGCATACCGTTTGAGGCTATCGGAGGAATTAAGTGGATTACATGATGTGTTCCACATTTCTGTGTTGCGGAAGGCGGTGCAAGAGCCTTCGCAGGTGATCGTGGTTGACCAAGTGCCGGTGGACGAGGGGTTGACGACTAGGGTCAAGCCCATTCGTATCGAAGATGTTGAGGTCAAGAGACTCCGTAACAAGGAGATCCGGATGGTTAAGGTCCAGTGGGATAATTGCGGGCGAGAGGAGCTCTCTTGGGAACGGGAGCAGACTATGCTGGAGGAGTATCCGGAATTGTTCCGCTCAGGTACTGATTTACGTTAAGTCCTGTTTTTCCTTTATTAATTTCGTGGGCGAAATTCTTTAAGGAGGGTAAAATTGTAACACCCCAAAATGTTGTAGGAGCGACGGGGATCACTTTTGGCCAAGACAAGGTTTTGGTGCAGGTGACACGGGCCCCGACACGGGCGTGTCGGAGGGCGTGTCGGAGGCCGTGTCGGGCGTGTCGAGCTCGGGCCGTCGAGCTGGCCGTGTAGTCGACCAGTTCAGGTCGACGATGGTCATGTGAAGGAACACGGCCTAGAACACGGGCGTGTCCCAGGCCGTGTCACACCTGGGCTGTACGGTGGGGTACACGGGCAGTGACACGGGAATAAACACGGGCGTGTCTAGTTTGACACGGGCATGTCTGATGCCGTGTCACCAAGCCGTGTACCTCTCTGACTGCGAAGTGTTGATCGATTACACACGGGGGGGGGGGGGGGGGGGGCGTGAAACGGGTCCCGACACGGGCGTGTCGCAGGTGACACGGGCGTGTCGGAGGCCGTGTCACATGCCGTGTTGCTGGTTTTCAATTTTGGTCGAGACGACGAATAAGCTACACGGCCAGGCACACGTCCGTGTGTGAACCCGTGTTCGGCCCAGTTTTTGTGATTTCAGATCTAATCCTGGCCGTTCGTTTCCTTGGCTTTGGATCCGACGGTGGTCGGCTGCTCCTGGGTAGTTTTAGCCCGGAATAGGGTTTTGAAACCCTTATTTCACTTGGGTACTCTCTCTAAAATCTAGAGAGAAGGGAGAGCTTGGAGGAGGAAGAAGGAGGTCAACTCCGGCGGCCGGTGGAGATTCGAAGCTCCAAATCGCGAGCCGTCTTCGGATCCGCGGAGGCAAGGAGATTGCGGTGCTTTTCATCCGCATAGATTTTCATGGCGCCGCGGAAGAAAGCAAGGGTAACGATTTCTCATCCTTGGGCATGTGAAGCCCTCTTTTCCTTTGCATAGGAAGCCCTCTCTCGCGAGTGAGCGAAGAGTTGGAGCGTTCCTTGGGGTAGATATGTGAAGTCCCCCTTGTGTAGAGTCCGTATGCGTAAACGGACATAAGCATTGTGTGTGAAGCCTATTCGGACATGTGGGTCCGGATCGGTGATGTTGCATTGCATATGAACCGGGAAAGACTCCGGATGTTTGGGTGTTTTCGGGTTTTCTACGTGGTAGATTGCATCAGGGAGCCTTGGAGATTAACTCCAAGGTGCACCCGGAAAACTGGGCAAAAGCGGGTTTTGCCAACACGATGGCCGGGGAACCAACATGAACATAACCGGGTTATGTGATTATTGTGGTGGCAACGGGACTCGGTGAGTCTTGGCCTGCGCATATGGCTTAAATTGTCATTGCGGTATGAGCACGGGTCAGGTGGAACCGTACCCGGTCTATGTCGTTCGGTAGGACCGTTGGCATGGATGAGGGTCTTCGACGGTCTATGGCTTAAATTGCCGTGACCAAGGCCAGGAAGGCAAAATGCTCATATGGATGACCGTCCAAGAGGCGGTGGTGGATTGGGAACGTCTATGGCTTGAATTGACGTGACGTTGGTCGGTTCGCCGAGAATGTGCCCTGAGTGTACGGGGTGTGTGGCCGTGCGAGCCCACGCCTGTGGTGAAGTGCAAATACTTTATATAATTGCCTATGCTAATAAAGTGCAGGGAAAGAGCATTGCCGCCCCGAATGTGGGGGCGGGATCATTATAATTTGGTCAGTATTGCTGACCGTTGCTATTGTTTGCCACCGGGCGGTGGTTTGTGGCTTGCAGGTGCTGCGGAGCAGAGCGGGAAATAGCGGGCTAAAGCCCTTGTTGCTGTGCCGGCCCTCGAAGGCCTAATTGCTTATGTTTCTTTCCCGTTTTTCATGTATGGCCGGCCTGCATGCCGAAGTTTGGAAAACACTTCTTTTGTTAAGTGAACGGTGTAAGGCCTTAAGGCCATTTCTCTTTTGGTGTATGTATACATTCCTGAGTTTGTAGTGGACATTCATGCTTTTGTGGCTGGGTTCTTATTTCTTTTGCAACCTAATAAATTGCTTCCGCTAGGTGTTGTGTAGGACGACATGATTGGTTGAATGGTTTCAATGCGTAACCAACCGGTCTGTCCGTAGTATATGGCGTCGGGCCCCGGCCGGACCTACTGCTATATGCTATGTGACGGATAGGGGTGTTACACGCTTCACGTCTAATGACTGGAGGCTGGTGCATAATTTGTTGGGAACTAAGCTGAGTTTCAGCACAGCCTTTCATCCGCAGACGGCAGACGGATGATCAGACTGAAAGGGTCAACATGATGATGGAGGACATGCTTCACATGTGCGTCTTGGATTTCGGAAAATAGTGGGAAGATCACATGTACATGGTAGAGTTTGTATACAATAACAGTTTTCAAGCGAGTATTGGAATGGCGCCTTTCGAGGCCCTATATGGGAGAAAGTGTCGCACGCCGTTGTTTTGGTTGGATATAGGCGAGTCAAAGTTATACAAATGTTAGGCAGTGGAATACGTCACTTCAATGGTACGTACGATTCAGGAACGGTTAAAGATCGCTCAGGACACGCATGCAAAATACTATAATATCAAGCATAGGAATGTGGAGTTCAGTGTTGGAGAATGTGTGTATTTGAAAATGAAGCCGTTCAAGGGTGTCTCGCGGATTCGATGCTTGAAGAAGCTGAGTCCGAGATACCTTGTGAAAGTCTCTAGTGTCAACTAAATCCACCTATGGGGGGGGGGAATAGGTGTCGTGCAGTCTTTTGCGGAATTTAAATTACCTGCACAAATAAACAAACACAGCACAGAAAAGCACACAAGCAATTATAGTGGTTCTCCGATTTGGGTACGTCCACTCTCCCCCTTCGACCTATCTCCCACCAAGGGACGACTCAGTCACTTCTCCAACCGGATTGAAATCCAATCCTCACACTACGGAAGGAACCCTTCCAACCAAAGGAGTCACAACTCCACCACCACGGGTTGCACCCAACCCTTACAACTAGGAATCAAAATTCCTTTACAATAAACTAAACTTGAATGTAAAGAAAATACAAACAAACTTTTGGAGATCCCGATGTCCTTCTTCATTCGTTGAAGCTTTCTTGAAAGAGACGAAGAATCCACGACCGGTGTTCTCTCTTGTAGAGGATCTTGACAAGATCGGCGGTGGCAAGTGAATGCGGCGGCGATGCTTTGTAGATCCAAACTTCTTGACGAAGCAAGCAAGGTCTACCAACGATCTCAATCGGATCAGTCGTCTCAATCGATTCGGAATGAAGAACTATCCTCGTTCAACAAATCGAGAGACAAGAGATCTCGAGAGAGAAGCGTGAGATGCTAGGCTTTCCTCGGTACTATCGTCGGAAGATCAAAGAATCTCTTAGATCAGCGACAGCGACTAGCTTGCGAGCGGCGACGGCGATCGGTGAAGTTCCGCGATCGGCTAGGGCACGCTTGGCCTCGATTTTATTTTCCGTTGTTCGATCTAGAAGTATGTTCAAATATGCGAGTATATATACTAGAAGCCAACCCTAAATGACCGTTGTGGGGCCCACAAGGAGAAGCCCTAGTCCCGGTCAAAACGGCGCACAACGAACTTGGTTCGGTCCAGCGAATGGGAATTTTGCCTAAGGCAAAATCGGCGAGAATCGCTGGTGATTCCCGTCAAAGTCGGCGGGAATCACTTAACATTCCCGTTGAATTTGCCTTGGAAGAATTCTAGTTGGAAATCTGGTCATCCGGAGGGAATTAGCGGGAATGCAAGGTGATTCTCGTCGAATCGGAGAGAATCACTTGGCGATTCCTGTCGATTCTGCCTTAGAAGAATTCTTGTAGAAGGACAGTCAGCCGGATGAAGTCGGCGGGAATCACTGACTGATTCTCGACGATTCGGCGAGAATCACTAATGATTCCCGTCGAATCGGCGAGAATCACTTAGTGATTCCCGTCGATTTTGACTTAGACGATTTTTCTCTTCCTTCCTATGAACTTGGTCTTTGACCCATCTTTGCTCCTTCTTCTGCTCTTGATCTGCCTTGACCCTGTACTTGAAAATAAGTACACACCAATAGAGAGAGCACACGTGAGTCAACACACTGATCTGCTCAACAAGGGATTACGTTGCGCAGACCCGTGTATATTGACCCACTGCACCCTGACATTGGTGTGTACTTAGCATGGAATAGCTGCAAGCACAACTTTATAGAAGATCGTCAAATACATTGTGAATCCATTTTAGCTTGACTGGAGTCTTCTTCAAATCCAAGTAATTGCGGATACAATACCCAACAATCTCCCCCTATTTGAAGAAGCCAAAATTCTACTAGCTAAGATGAATTACACCAACCAGAAGGATATACATAAACAATTTGCGAGACAAGAAATCAGAATAATAAACGCATTCAGAACAATAATTGAATCAACATGTGATCAAATATATATATATATATATATATATATATATATATATATCCAAAGGTTGTTTATTTAAATGCAAGAAAGGATATACACACATATAGAGAATAAAAACAGATCTAGATTCCAAGTTTATCTCTCCTTATCCTGAGCATCTCTTAGTTGTTCAGCCATGTACTTCTTGCTTTGCCTCTCAAAGAATTCCTTCGGCTTCGGGTAATACCGGGGTGGAGGAGCTTTATGTTCTACAGTGTTAGTCCTGAAGAATATGTTTCTTTTAGCCTCATACTCTTTGTGCATCTACCACTCATACTGACTATATACTTTATTTCTATCAAGCTCTCCCCGCTGATGTAGCATGAATGTGTCCAGTATGATGCTCCTAGACGTGGGACTCCATCGTTCATTCTTAACTTCACTTTCCTTCAATCTCGATTTCCTCTCAGCTGGAGTTTATTTGGAAGTTCCTTCTTGAAGTTTTCTTTTCCCTTTTGCAATGGCTTCTTGATCAAACATAGCCATGTGAGCAGCTCTAGCAGTGGCCCTAACAGCATTTCTGGCATTAGCTTCACTCAAGGGAACCTCCTAAGTACTTGCAACCTCATCAGCAGCAGCAGTAGCAACCTTATCAGTAGGAGCAACCGGAATTTGTATACCAGATGCTTGCTGAACTAGCCAGTGACAGCTTTCAAAAACATACTCATTTGACTGCTTAAAGTTGTCGACTATGATTTGTTGTAATCCTGCCATCTTAGCTGTATAATCCTCCTCCCCCTTTTTGGCTTCTTGAGTAATTGAGTTTGCATAAGAATGCAGTGACTCATCTATATGCTTGACATTCCGAGCAAAATCGTCCAGCAGGGATTTCTGATTTGCGTTGAGTGTGACCATGTTGGCATCGAACAATTTGATGTTGTTGGGAACAACATGTGCATTTTGATTCACCACTGCCAGATCAGCTGTGTTTTTCTGTAGCCCTTACATCAGAAGATTGACGGCAGTGCCGACCTCTGCATACTTAGCTTCAAACTTTTGTTCCATCATATCCAGCTTATGATTTATCTCCACAACATTTTTAAGCATCAGATCCTCAGATTGCTTAATTCGTTTCAGCACCTTGTTGTGAGATCGTTCAAAAGAGGCCTTCAGTTCATCCACTATACCTTGAATGATATTTACCGTGTGATTTGTCAGGCTAGGTCCTAGCAGATGAACCTGATGCATGTCCTGGTCGTGCTCAGGGGGGATAGGACTCTGGGAGTCAGGATTCTCTTCTAAAGATACACTGGTAAAGATAGATAGATTCATAGTGTCTTGAGGGGGGATGGGGGCAGCCTCTGTCGTTTTTTCATATATACTCATCATCCCTTGCCGGAAGGTCTCCCCCTCAATTGTTGCACCAGATACATCAGGAACTGATACCTGAACATGTTCCACAGAGGGGAGGTCAACATCAATTTCCCTCATGTCTATCTCATTTCAAGCTTGCTTATTATTCACATCATCAGCGGACGCATTCTCCACATCATCCTCATCAGCAACATTATCCTCCATGTCATCATCCACTTCCTCCTCGTCAGCCTGATCGGTAGCGAGGGTATCCACTGCATCCTTCGCGATCTGGGTAATATTAGTAACGACGTCTGGTTGATCTGAAACTGAGACATCCATCCTGAGGGCATCAAAAAGAATGGGTAAAGACTCCCCCTCAGTTCCTGCATGCAGCAGATCAGGAACTTCGCTGGGCTCATCAAAAGGATTTCTGAACTCCGAAGCTCTGTCTTCTTCATCACCATGTGCTTCAGCTGCATATCCTTGGACAATTCTCCTCTCCCACCTATCAAAGACGCTGGAATCCATCTTCTTCAGGTAGTGAAGAGGAACTCCCTTAATCATGTCAAATCTGTCTTCGTCCATTTGATTCAGGTATAAACTGATGATCCTCCCAAAGTTAGGAGTTTGTAGGGTATCTTTAATCTTCTCAAATAACATGGCCCCCCAGTTGAATCTCTTTCTGCATACCACAGCCATCAGGATCTTAAACATATCCCCTGAAATATGATCATGAGAGCCGGGTTTGCAGAGCAGAACCTTCCCAATGATATCTAAGAGGAGATTTCCTTCCTCATTCATGTCCTTGCGCTTGATGGCCTTGGTCCCTCGAGCTAGTCCACAGAATAGTAGTGTCCTTGCACGATCATTTTCATCCAGGTAGTCCTCTTGTACAGAGCTGGAGAGCTGTAGATGATATGATAGTTTTGCAGCAGTCACCTTGATCCTTAGTCCAGCTATCTAACTCTTTATTAAGGTGTCTTCGTGACGTAGCTTGACGGTTGCGTAGAACTCAAGAAGTTCCTTATCCAGGACCTTTCATGGGTGCTCGAGAATAAAGGAGATCCCGGCTTGCTCAAGCATCAAGATGATGTTCCTGAATTCATCAGAAGCATGGGCGAATCCTGTCCTCACCAACTCACTCCCAGTGAGGAGCCAGACCGTAGTACGAGGAGCCATTATAAACCTAAACACGTAACATCCAAGGAACTCAACTCTATCTAAATCTATAGATTGTAGGAACTGAACTAGTAGGAAATAGACAAGTTATAACCTAGCTAATGATACAAGGAGGAATGGTCGTTACCTTGTACTCAGAGGAAGGAAGCAAAGTGATTCTCGTCAGGCGGTGAGCGGAGAGAAGCCCTAGTCCAGTGAGAGGAGAGAAGCCCTAGTCCAAGGTGCGTCTTGCGTCGGGATGGAATGCTGGTGGTGGATCGTCGAGACACGAGCGTCGAGCAGATGCCAGAGACGAGAACACCGAGCCGACGGGGAGAGGACAGCGGGCGGACAACACTCGATGGGAGCAAAGGGAGCGACGGAAGTCGACTCTGGGCAGACACAATTTCGCAAGTTTGCGGGGAAGCTGTTTCTGTAGAGTCGACGGGAATGCGAAGGGTCGGGAGGAGTTCCGCTATTTATTTCCAAATTTTGTCGCTGTTTCCGATATTTTCGCTGGTTGTGGAGATTTCTACATTCCTAATTCCTTGCACTTATTTCTTATTAAGTACTTCATATTTTATCTAATAGATAGACTTATTATAAGATATCTTTATAATTATGCTAGGTACAAAAATGAAATTGAGGTACTCATTCTATGATAAATTTGAACTTTCCCTCTATTTTTGTTCCTTTAGTGACCCTAGTCTTTCCGGCAATTGCAATGGCTTCTTTATCTCTTTATGTCCAAAGAAATAAGATTGTCTAAATATGATGGGACAAAATCTCGTCACAACAAAGATTGTAATGGATTCTCCTTCCGCCCGATTATTCTAACCGACGGGAATCCTGTTTATTTCACCTAGATTTTATTTTTCCTCTAAATTGAAATGGAATCTACACATGTGTTTGGATATATATATATACATCTATGTAATGCGATTCAATTTTCGAAACTGAATGTGCATACCTGGGATCATTAGGTTGATCATTTGGATCCACTATTTGAAGTACAACAGGTATCCAGTTCAATTAGGACAATGTAGTTAGCATTATCTCTTATCCCATATACTTGTTCCATTGCATCCCTAGAAAATCTCTTGTCTAGGTCCCATCATTTTCAAGGGTACCTAGACTATACTGCAAAAACGAATTACCTTACCTTAAGAACCCAATATGTATTGGGTCCTAGGTTCTTGTCAGCATAAAATACCGGATGCCTTACTACAGGATTTCTGTCAGGAAGGCTATCTCTAGCCAAGGGATGTGGACATACCCTTGCCCTTAGCACAGAAGGATTGTGCCAACAATCTATGGCAAAGTGACCCACTCTGCCACAGCACCAATACTCATGAATATTGTATCTCCTGTTCTGACCAGGTCTATTAACGGAGTTAGTCATGACCCTAGGTCTGAAGGAGGCAAAGCAGGTTCTGCTCTCAGATTTACCCTTTCCACCGGGACACGAGGGAGGGTGGATGGAGAACATGTGGTGAGTGTCATGAGGCTTGGGAGGTGGTGCCTTCTTTTCAATCAACACACATCCGGGGGCCCCATAGATACTTGCTATATGTTTTCCAACCCCCTTTTCCTGCATCTTAGGGTGGTGAGAGGTACTGTGAGAGCTGGTTCCTTGACTCTCATGAAGTGTTCAGGCTGAGGCAGTGAATACAAAAGGTTCATGATGCGCCAAATGTATTTTCTCATGGGTAGCCATAACAGCACTTGCACTATGGGTATTTCCACATGAGGGTTGATCATTCTTGCAGTGACCATAGTTGTTCTTATGGTCATACCTGAAGGCATGATGTGTGCCCTTCCTACTCGGTGTGGGGGGTCTGAAAACAGTTTCCCCATTTCTCCACGATTTTATAATTTGTGAGATCCACCTGTTTTCTCCCTTTCTATTAATAGCATCTACCTTCGAAAAGTTAGATACTATTCTCTTCTCGATCTCTAGAGAAAACTCTAGATCCGAGACCTTTGAGTCCTTCACCTTGATGGATTCCAATTGGAGATCCATCATGGTCCTCAACTGAGCAATTTCCATAGCTTATTTCTCCACAAGCAAGTTGCTCTTCTGAAGGGCACTACGAAGGGAATCAAGAGTTTCAATCTTTTGATTGAAACTGTCTATTTCCCTAGCATCAAAAGATGGACAAACCTCTGAAATTCTCCTGTCTTCAAAAGATACAAGAGGAAGGGAGCAAGAAGAGGAAGATACCTGATCCTGATTGTGCTGATCAGGATTGGAGTTATTGTCTGCAGAGAATGAGGTTTCAGCTTCATCACAACTGCATTCCTCAATCTCTTCTTCAGTCTCAGATAGAGACACTGGAGCCCTGATATTGAGAAGTTGTTCTGGACTTTCATCATCAGAGACGAGGACCCCTACATATGCTTCATCCTCTTGCTGGCATTCAGTCCCGGCAGTCTTCTTTCCCTCCATGAGGTCAGAGATTGTTTCTAACATGGATTTTGTAGTCTTACACTTGTCCAATCTTGTAAGTGAGGATCCTGACCAAATATTAGAGATGATATGTCGTAACAGCTTGTCCAAGTTGAATAGTGAGAGCTCAGTTCAGTCATCTCTGCGGTACTCTTAGGTATTTGGAGATCTCCAGATTCAGAAGCCTTCATGGGAATGAAGGGACCCTTTTCCACAATGAATAAAGCACGGGGGTCAACGGCTTCTAGATGAAACTAAACTCTCATTTTCCAGATGGGAAAATATTTTTTTTGTGCATGCAGGCAGTCTCAGGGGAGAGACATCAGTGTACAGCTCCATGCTTGAGTCTTGTTTTCTTATTGACACTAGAAATGGGATCTTACTCAAGGTGTTAACCTTATTGTTGAGTAACCTCCCTCTGATACCACTTGAAAGTCTCTAGTGTCAACTAAATCCACCTATGGGGGGGGGGGGAATAGGTGTCGTGCAGTCTTTTGTGGAATTTAAACTACCTGCACAAATAAACAAACACAACACAGAAAAGCACACAAGCAATTATAGTGGTTCCCCGATTTGGGTACGTTCACTCTCCCCCTTCGACCTATCTCCCACCAAGGGATGACTCGGTCACTTCTCCAACTGGATTGAAATCCAATCCTCACACTACGGAAGGAACCCTTCCAACCAAAGGAGTCACAACTCCACCACCACGGGTTGCACCTAACCCTTATAACTAGGAATAAAAATTCCTTTATAATAAACTAAAATTGAATGTAAAGAAAATACAAACAAACTTTTGGAGATCCCGATGTCCTTCTTCGTTCGTTGAAGCTTTCTTGAAAGAGACAAAGAATCCACGACCGGTGTTCTCTCTTAGAGAGGATCTTGACAAGATCGGCGGTGGCAAGTGAATGCGGCGGCAATGCTTTATAGATCCAAACTTCTTGACGAAGCAAGCAAGGTCTACCAACGATCTCAATCAGATCAGTCATCTCAATCGATTCGGAATGAAGAACTATCCTCGTTCAACAAATCGAGAGAAAAGAGATCTCGAGAGAGAAGCATGAGACGCTAGGCTTGCCTCGGTACTATCGTCGGAAGATCAAAGAATCTCTTAGTTCAGCGGTGACGACTAGCTTGCGAGCGGCGACGGCGATCGGTGAAGTTCCGCGATCGGCTAGGGCACGCTCGGCCTCGGTTTTATTTTTCGTTGTTCGATCTAGAAGTATGTTCAAATATGCGAGTATTTATACTGGAAGCCAACCCTAAATGACCGTTGTGGGGCCCACAAGGAGAAGCCCTAGTCCCAGTCAAAACGGCGCACATCGAACTTGGTTTGGTCCAGCAAACGGGGATTTTGCCTAAGGCAAAATCGGCGAGAATTGCTGGTTATTCCCGTCGAAGTCGGCGGGAATCACTCAGCATTCCCGTTGAATTTGCCTTGGCAGAATTCCAGTTGGAAATCTGGTCATCCGGAGGGAATCGGCGGGAATGCAAGGTGATTCTCGTCGAATCGGCGATAATCACTTGGTGATTCCCGTCGATTCTGCCTTAGCAAAATTCTTGTAGAAGGACAGTCAGCCGGATGAAGTCGGCGGGAAGCACTGACTGATTCTCGACGATTCGGCGAGAATCACTAATGATTCCCGTCGAATCGGCGAGAATCACTTAGTGATTCCCGTCGATTTTGACTTAGACGATTTTTCTCTTCCTTCCTATGAACTTTGTCTTTGACCCATCTTTTCTCCTTCTTCTGCTCTTGATCTGCCTCGACCCTGTACTTGAAAATAAGTACACTCCAATAGAGATAGCACACGTGAGTCAACACACTGATCTGCTCAACGAGGGATTACATTGCGTAGACCCGTGTATATTGACCCACTGCACCCTGACATTGGTGTGTACTTAGCTTGGAATAGCTACAAGCACAACTTTATAGAAGATCGTCAAATACATTGTGAATCCATTTTAGCTTGACTGGAGTCTTCTTCAAATCCAGGTAATTGTGGATACAATACCCAACACCTTGGACCGTTTTAGATCCTTGAGCGGATTGGCGAAGCAGCGTATCGATTGAAGTTGTCGGTGGAATTGAGTGGGCTAAACGATGTATTCCACGTTTAGGTATTGCGAAAGATGGTACAAGAGACTTCTCAGGTTGTTGCGGTTGATCAAGTGTCAATTGATAATGGGTTGACGAGAAAGGTCAAGCTAGTTCGCATTGAAGACTTTGAAGTCAAACGGCTCCGCAACAAGGAAATTTGAATGGTTAAAGTCCGATGGGATAACTGTGGACGTGAGGAGATTTCTTGGGAGCGAGAGCAGACTATGTTTGAAACATACCCCGAATTATTCCACACAGGTAATATTTAAATTATTTTGTGTACCTTTACATAATTTCGTGGACGAAATTCTTTAAGGGGGGAGATTTGTAACTCCCCGAAACTTAAAAGTGAAACGGGCGGTGTTCGAACCAAGTTCGGGTCTTGGTAGGGTGAACACGGCCTGTGACACGGGCGTGTCACATGACCGTGTCGTGCTCGGGTCGTCAAGTTGAGGTCGACGAGCGTTGAGTGCTCAAACACGGCCAGGGACACGGGCGTGTCCCAGGGCGTGTCAGGCACACGGCATGTGACACAGGCATGTCACATGGCCGTGTACTCCTTTGGAAGTTTGGTCCTGTGTCGACTTGGAACACTGACCGAAACATGGGCGTGTACTGTATGACAGTAGTGTGTCAGATTCGGCATGGGCGTGTGGCCACCCGTGTCCACCAAGAGTCGTGACGGTTGGCGTGGCGGTTATTCGTGACACGCCACTGGTCACGGGCGTGTTGATGACCCGACACAGGCGTGTCAGGTTGGAACACGGGCGTGTCCTAACCCGTGTGCTTTTATGTACTCGACAATCGTGTTTGGATCGAGGCACACGGCCTAGGACACGACTGTGTGCAAAGCCGTGTTCAACCCAGGATTAAGAGATTTTAGGCAAATCTGAGCCGTTCGTTTTCTTTAAACAAGATCTAACGGCCCAGATGAGTTCCTGCTTTCTTAAGTCCGGGAATAGAGAATTAATTCATCATTTCCTCTTAAGTTTTCTCTTTCTAAAGAGTTAGAGAGAGGAGAGAGCAAGGAAGAAGGAAGTGGAGGAATCGGGCCGTCGACGGAGCATCGGAGCACGAAATTGAGAACCGAGACCAGATCCGTGGAGAGAATTCCCTTGCGAAGCCTTTCATCCGGCTAGTTTTTTATGACGCCAAAGCAGACTTCAAGGGTAATGATTCTCAAATTGAGCATGTGAAGCTCTTCTTCCTTTGCATAGTAAAACTCTCTCACGCAAGTGTGCGGTGAGTTTGCGGTGTTCCTTAGGGTAGATATGAAAAGTCCCCCTTGTTTATAGTTCGGAATTGCAGTACGGACATAGGCATTGTGTGTGAAGCCTACCTGGACGTGTTTGTCTGGATCAGTGATGTTGCATTGCATGAGTAGCCGGAGAAGACTCTGTGTTTTTGATTGTTTTCGAGTTTCTACGCGGTAGATTGCAACAGGGATCCTTGGGGATTAACTCCAAGACGCACCCGGAAAACTGGGCAGAAACGTAATTCTGCTAACTTGACGGCTGGGGAGTCAGCCTTGAACATAACTAGGTTATGTGATGTTTTGTAATGAATTAAGATCCGGGTGAAGCTTGGCCCGCGTATATGTCTTAAAATGACTAGACGGAGTGAGGAACGGGCGGGTGGAAACGGACCTTGGCTTTGCGGTTCGGTGCTAGAGGCCCTAAAGTGGAACTGGCCGTTGGCATAGTCGGGAGTCTTAGACTGCGGTCAGAAAGACTCAAAAATGCTCACAATGTTTACCATCCCAAGGATGGTGGTGAAGCCACAGAATTGATCGGATTCACCGAGAATGTGCCCTGAGTGCACGGGGTGTTTGGCCGAGCGAGCCTACACTTGTGGCAAATTATACTTATGCACTTAATTGTTTAGCTGGGCTATTTAAATGCAGGAAAGAAGCACCGCCGTCTTGAGTAAGGGGCGGGGTTATTATAATTTGGTCAGCATTAGCTGACCGTTGCTTTGTTTGCCACCGTGCGGTGGAATGTTGCTTGCAGGTACTGCGGAACCAAGTGCCAAATAGCGGGCTGAATCCCAAGTTGCTGAGCTGGCCCTCGAAGGCCAAAGCGAACTGTTGTTTTACCTTTATCATGTGTGGCCGGACTTTGAGCCGATGTATGTAAAACATTATATTGTCAAGTGAACATTTGTAATGCAATAAGGCCAAGTACTCTTTTTTTATATATTTGTTGTATTTCATTCCTGTGGTTTATAGTAGACATTCATGTCGTTGTTGTGCAAATTTTGGGTTCTCTTAAACTGTTTAAAAGCTTCTGTTAGAATGCTCTGTGTTAGGGCGAGTAGTTTAGTTTTTGATATTCTCATGTAACCCTTCCGACTGTCCGTGGTATATTGCGTCGGGTTCCAGCTGGACCTTCTGTTATATGTCATACGACGGATGAGGGTGTTACAGTGGGTGTGCTATCGCATAATCTAGAATACCTATGCTTTTACGCTAGGTTCTACTAGGCTTCCGTTGCATGGTTCGTCTCGAACTAAAGAACGAAGCGAGGGATGGAGGGATCCTGAGACTGCTCGACAAGGACGGATCGTGATCGCTTTGATCCATTTGTAAGGCCCCCAACCATTGCCCCGGGTCGGGCCGGAGAGGATCTTACTTGCCCAAGACATCCACCCAGTGCTCCTTAAGGGGTAACACCCCACACTGCTGAGCACTAGTTGGCCGCCTTGCTTGGCTTGAATCACAACATTCACATCACATCACAGAGTATTGTGGAAGCAATAACAGGGAACACAATAAATATATATAACAATATATATTTAAACAGGAAGCGCAAAAGGCCGTAGCCACCGTTTGAAACATAGAGCCCGTAGGCTATAATAATAATACAACTAGCAACTCCTCTCTCTCAACTCTACTCGCTAGCACTCACGTCTCGAAACTCGGGAGACGAAGGTGGTTCCTCTACTCGAGTAATCCTGTTAGCTGGCGTCTTGTCCTGCAGCAGCTGGTCATTACGGTGCCTCATCTCCTGTGAATGGTTATTAAAATAACTGTTAGTCATAAAGCTAAGCGGAAACAAATCTCCTCCCCGGATTCATATCTTGGGGACGAGCTCACACACCCAACAAAAGTATATAGCCGAAGCATGAGAGGGTTAGTACAACATTTCATAAATGAGCTAGGAGCAATCAAAAAGTATAGCATGGTATAAATGGACTAGCAGCAGTAATATACATCAGTATTATTATAGGCTCCACTAGCGCAGCAGCGTAGTATGAATTCAAACCTTAATGAACTTCGCAGGAATTCAAGTCGCGCACATATCGTAGGCATTCACAGCCGCGCTGTTGGAACCTATATTTGGTTTTGTGCTAGGTTCACTCTTAGGTTGTTTAGACCCTCTTGTATAGCCAGGGTCTCTGTCTTTAGTCTTAGTTAGATCCCCTTTAGATCAGGTTTGGGCAGACCAGCTTTGCATTGGACTCAGATTCAGATTTAGAATATGTTGTGATCCATCTATAACAGTTCGACTATAGTCGAACTCAGCTCAACGATCGTCGATCTCCCATCTACGATCTCAGAGTCTCCTACTCTGAACTGAGCTCGACGATCCACGAGCTCAGGTCGACGATCTCTTGTTTCTCTCCAGTAATCGAAGCTCGACGATAGCCATTTTCTGGTCGACGATCTCTTATCTCTGGTCGACGATCTCTGAACCGAGCCTTACGATTTTATGATGTCTTCTTCAATCAGTTTTTCAGATCAGTCAGAAGTCTTTATTTGGTATGGCTATGGTCAATTATTTTAAGGCAAGATATATTCTGATAATAAATGTTGATACTCACAAGGATAATAGCCGTATTTCTTAAAGCATTTATTATGGCATTCACAGAATATTGTGTAGAGACAGTTATGGATTGTATTTATGACTGCCAGCCATTTTAGCCGTTTGGGCTCCTTATTTCTTGAAGTAAATTATGCCTTGCCTTGGGAATTCAAATTCAGGCCGTTTTTCATCTCACTGATAGAACATATATCTCAATATAACAAAAAGAGAGAACAAGACAGTACATATGTCAGTAATCAAACAGAAAGAAAAGAATCTTTTGCTCTCAGTGGATACTGCATGCTTTTCTAAGAAGAAGAAGAACTCTCTCTGAACAATTTTTCACTAGTCTTCTTCTCTCTTCAGTCTTCAAAGATTCACAGAGAATCTCAACATCAACTGCTGTTATCAGATTCAAAAAGGGCTTTACAACCTTTTCACTTTGAAGCCCTACACCTAGGGCCAAGCTTCATCTTCTTAGATTTATACAATATCTCAGGGGGAGCTTGGACATTTTATTTAATCCACATAATCTTCTCACTTGTCTGAGAAAGAGAAGATTCTCATATATTTTTTTCTTTTACCTCCATCTATACAGGGTTATCTCTCCCTTCAAAAGTGAACTCTTTAGTGATAGGGCACCTGATAAAAAACCTATTGGATTTTGAGCTCCTGATCAAAAGCTCAAAGAGTTTCTAGATCTACTTGAAGCAGATCTTGTGGTGAAAGGGAACCTGATCAAAAACCTAAGTGGATTCCTACCTTGGTGGTAGAAGAGTGGATGTAACCAGTTTTGGTGAACCACTATAAATTTTCTTGTGTCATATGTGTTGCCTTGTGATTTCTTTGTGTGTTATGTTGCTGTGGTAGTCTTTCTTATTTCTTTTCTCTGGCCTCTTTTATTAGTATTTCTATTCCGCAATTAAATTTTTTAAATAAGTTTTAAATACTCTATTCACCCCCCCCCTCTAGAGTAAGAACCTATCTATCCCCTCACTTTCAATTGGTATCAGAGGGTGTGTTTTTTGTTGAAGGTTGTACAGGCTAACACCTGAACCTAAGATCTCTGATAGATATCTTCTTACTCTATTCCTCTTTATTATACCATGGCTCAGTACAAGGATTTTGCAAGCACCAGACCTCCAGTTTGCAACTTGCAAAAGTTTGGAATCTGGAAGGCAAGAATAAGACTTTATATGAACTCTATTGATGAAGATATTTATGCTTATATCTTAACAGGAGTACCTTTTACACCAGCTGCCACCACAATCACTTCCACAAATATGACTGCAGTACCTCCTCCAGACTACAATGATGCATACAGGAAAGAAAAAATTGCTGATGCAAAAGCCATGAATATACTGACACAAACAATGTCTGACGACATATTTCAGAAGGTAGCTGAATGTGAATCAGCTAAGGCCATCTAGGATTCCTTAAACCAGATGGTTGTAGGATCAGCAGATGAAAGGAAGGACAAGAGAGCTCATCTCATCTCCCTGTATGAGAATTTTAAAAAGGAAGAAACTGAGCAAGTTTCTGAGATGTATAACAGACTCAGTATCATTATTAACGAACTGAAACCCCTTGACAAGGACGTCTCAGTCACAAAAATAAATGACAAGATTCTCATGTGCTTCCCCAGCTCATGGGACTCTAGAATCTGGCCTATCAGAGAGACCAGAAGCATACATGAGATGACCACTGAATCAGTCTTAGGAAAGCTGAAATCCTATGAACAACTTCTGAAGACAAGAGAAGCTGAGCAACAAAAGAATGCTACACCAATAAGGAATGAGCAGAATATTGTTTTCAAAGCTTCAGAAGAATCAGAAACTTCTCCATCAAATGAAGAACTGATGAGTCTCTTTGCAAAGAGATTCTTCAAGATGGGGAGAAAAGAATTTAGAAGAAAATCATCAAGGAGTGATGATAAACAAAGGTATGATAAAACTCCTTCTAAAGAAATCATTTGTTTTGGTTGCAGAAAAGCTGGACACATTCTTCCAGAGTGTCCAGAAAAAGAGCACAAGGAAAGGAGAAATGAGAAAGACTCCAAGAAGCACTCCAGCAAACCATCCTCCTATAAATACAAAAAGAAGGAGAGAGGATTTGTTGCAGAAACATGGAGTGATACTGAAGAATCATCTTCCTCCAGCTCTAGTGAAGATGAAGAAGAAGCAAAGGCCAAGGAAATTTGCTTAATGGCCATCAATGCTTCAGGAAATGTCTCAGAAGAAGAAGAATCTGAAGAATGTTCAGATTGTGATCAGGTATTGGAAGATTTTGACTTCACCTCTGAAGATTTTAAATCAAACTTTAAATCTATGTGTAGTGATCTAATTAGGTCTGAGAAGGAAATCAAACTTCTCAGAGATAGGCAAGTTAACTATGACACTTTAGTATCAGAAAACAACAAATTAAAAAATGAAATAGACTTGTATAGTGAACAAATCATTTTTCTTAAAATGGAATTAAGTAAGGCAAAATAGCTAGAGGAATCATTAAATGGAAGAAGTAAACAGCTAGAAGAAATAACCAACACACTCAATGCTAGGCTTAATAAAAGTAAGTTAGGATTAGGTGCATCATCAAGTGAACCACCAGTCATTCAAAAAAATCATCTCTCACAACCCATAAAGTTTATTTCAGAAAAAGGCAATAAAAATACAGAGCAAATTAAAAAGGTTCTAAAACAAGTTGAGAAAGATAAAGAAAAACAAACAACCAAGTCTCAACAAAAATCGTCGAGCCAAGATCGACGATCTCAGCATTATGCGTCGAACGCCGATCGACGATCTCAGAACCCAGAGCTTGAGTTCAAACAATCTGCAAACGGTGATCGACGATATCACTATGTATCGTCGACCAGAGATCGACGATCGTGGAACCCAGATAATAGCTACTATTACTCTGAGAATCGAGATCGACGACATCAATGCTGGTCGTCGAACGCAGATCGACGATCTCAACCTAAATCGTCGAACTCAGAAAAAAGTTATCAAAACTTCAATTTCAACAGAAACAAAAATCTCAATAAGAACCCTAACTCTAAATCATTTCATCCCTTAACTAACTGGATAATACCACCTAGGAGATTTCATCCCTTAGGCTATAAATATCAACCTGAATATTCTTATATTTCAAGTTTTAAGTACGAAAAGAAGTCAGGACCCAAGGTTACCTGGGTCCAAAATATATAATTTGCCTTCTTGCAGGTGAAGACCTATCCTACCATATAGGATAGATGGTACCTGGATAGTGGGTTCTTCAAGCACATGACAGGAAACAAGGCCAACCTAAATAACTACAAGGCAAAGCTGGGTCCAAAAGATGTATTTGGTTACTCAAGCTTTGGCCAAATAGAAGGATATGTAGAATTCACACTTGGAGATGTCACATTCAGGAAAGTGGCGTATGTAAGTGGTCTGAAACATAACTTGATATCCATAGGTCAGCTATGTGATGCAGGTTATGAGGTATACTTTACTGATTTAAAGTGCAATATTTCTTTAAATAACAGCATTGTGTTGCCAGGATATAGGTTAGGCAATATTTACTTAGTTGATTTTCATTCTGCTTATTTAGAAATCTGTTTATTTAATCAGGTTAGCAATAATAACATTTTATGACATAAAAGGCTATAGCATGTAAACCTTAGAAACATTGCTAGGTCATCTAGGGACTGTTGGAGCATGCGTTCAGTGCTTTTTGGTTTGAGAATAACAAATCCCGGATGTATTTGATCTTGGTATGGGTTTTAAATGTGCAGGGATATCAGGTTTTTTAAATACTAAGGAATGGCTGAGCATAGCATTGAAGAAAAGGAAAATCGCACTATCGCTGGCGATAACGCTACCGCAGGCGATAGCGTGGACAGTTACTGCTGACGTCAGCCTTGATCCGCACGTTGCCACGCACGAAGTCACGGTTCAGCGATATTGTGGGGCGATGCCAATGTCGCCGATCGATATCCCACGATCGTCACATTCTTCACTCAGATCTGAAAGTTCGCGCGACGTGTGCCACGTGTCAAGCAACGGAAAGTTATCACTATCGCGGGGCGTTAACTCTACTGCCGGCAATAGCATGAAGTGATATATACGGCCAAAAATTTCAGGGAAGATAGAGACCGTGCAGAGCTTTGTTTTCCCAGATAATTTTCAGAGCCTTCATCTCCGTTTCCAGACGAACTCCCTTGGTCCGTTGAAATCTCAAGAGCGAAGAAGATACGACCGTGCATTCAAGATTAGAGATCTTCTCATCGGTCCACCATCATCTTCAGAGCTCGTGATTTTGAGGGAGTTTTTAAGTTTTACTATTGTACTTTCATATTCACTTTTTATCTTTGTAATTGGGAAGGGAAAATCACCACCTTGTGTGTGGTGTCAAAGTCCGTGTGTGGCTTAGGGGCAAATCACCGCCTTGTGTGTGGTGTCTAGGTCCTTGTGAGGCTTAGGAGTAAATCGCCACATTGTGTGCAGCGTCTAGATCATAGGTTTGATTTAGGGGGAGGCTAGTAGCCATATTTAGGGAGATATTGACTATAGACTACCGGTCCCTTGGAGAAGCACCGGTGAAAAAGCTAAAAACTATTATCGTTGTAAGCCTTGATTTCAAGCTTTATTGGAATCATTTTACATATATATTTTGGAGAAAAAAAATCTTGATTTTCATTTCATTGGTGTGTCTCAAACTTTGCGTCTAATTTCTTATTTTATTAAAAAGTTTGTAAAGCTTTAAAGATCCCTTATTCACCCCCCCTCTAAGGGCACCACAAGATCCTACAAGTGGTATCAGAGGCAGGTTATTCCTAATACGGTTTCACCACCAGGAATTATGGCGCAGCATGACCATGTTTTCTCTGAGGGGCAAGGAATAAGTAGACCTCCATTATTCACTGGATCTGATTATAATTACTGAAAAACTAGGATGAAATGTTTTCTTATTTCTCTTGACATTGAAGTTTGGAATATGATAGAGACTAATTATGCTTGTCCCACTTATACAGTAGGAGATGTAGAAATGGAAAAACCAAAAGATAAATGGGATGATCAGGATAAGCTAAGGTGCAAAAATAATGCAAAAGCCATGAATGCATTATTTTGTGCATTAGATAGGACTGAATTTAATAGAACTTGTGCTTGCAATAATGCTTATGAGATTTGGAATTTACTTGAAGTAACTCATGAAGGTACCTCGCAGGTGAAGGACTCGAAGCTGTTTCAACTGGAATCGGAATTTGAAAAGTTTAGGATGGAAGTGGATGAGGACGTAGACTCAATGTACACCAGATTCACCAAGATAGTGAATGACTCAAAAGTACTTGGTAAATTTTTTTCAAATGATGATTTGGTGAGAAAACTTCTTAGATCTTTACCCCCTAAATTTAATCCCAAAGTGACGGCAATTTCTGAATCTCATGATCTTAAATCTCTTAATATTGAAATCCTGATTGGGAACTTGAAAACTCATGAAGTTGAATTGAAAATTCAACAATAAGAGTATATGGAGCCAAAGAAGAAGGGGTTGGCTCTAAGATCTAAGAAAGAGGAAGGTAGTAATTCTGAGGATGAAGAGGAAGATGAGGAAAGTCTTTTCCTTAGAAAATTTAAAAAATTTATGAGAAATCCGGAGAGAAGAAATACTTTTAAAAAATATTTTAAGAAGGAGACGCTTAGAAAGAAAAAAACAAAAGGATGACGATGAGGAGGAAGAAAGACCCCCACTGGAGTGCTATCACTGCAGGAAGTTAGGACACATTCGAAGCAAGTGTCCAAAGTACTTGAAAGAACTTAAAGAAAAGAAGCACAAAGGGAAGAAGAAGTTCCTGAAAGCTGAAACATGGGATGATACTACTTCTGAGGATGCAAGCAGTACAAGTTCAAGCGAGGAGGAGGAGGCCAATATGTGCCTAATGGGAAAAAGCATCATATCTGATGATGAGTGCAGTGTCCAAAGCGACACTGAGGTAACTCCTCCAACTTATGATGAATTATTTTTTGAATTTTTAAAGACTTGCAAATGTTTTGAAAAAAGTTTAAAAGAGAATGATCTTCTTAAAACTGAAAATAAAGTTTTAGTTAAAGAAAATAAAAAATTGTTAAATGAAATTAAGACTATTGGAAAAGAAAAAGTCTCTTGCCAAGAGTGTGATCACTCTATGGGAAGAATAAAAGAGCTTGAAGAATCTCTTTCCAAATCTCATTCAAAAATAAAAATTCTCACAAAAAAGAATGAGATTTTAGAGAGAGATCTGAAATCTTCTATATCCAAAGTCCATGAAGGAAAGAAAGCTTTTGAACGTAGATGTGTAAATATAGTATCCGAGAATTCTGAAATGAGGAACCAGATTCATGACTTAACACTAGCCATGAAAAAGTTTGGAATGGGCCAAAGATTACTAGATATGATCTTAGGTTACCAATGTCACGGATCTGGAAGATTTGGACTCAGATACATGACTAGAAACTATCGCCCGACGATAACCACTATCACTGGCGATAGTGAGAAATCCAGAAAATCGAATTTTAAAAATCCTGATAATAATAAATTAGCAGATACTACATTTTCTTTCAGTAAAGTCAGAGAAGTTATATTCTTCTCGTTACATTATATGTGCCAAATGCAACAGATTTGGTCACACCACGGACTCGTGCTGGAAGAAAGGAAAAAGTAAAATTAAGCAAATCTGGATGCCTAAGGCTTCTACCTATACTATGGGTGGAACCACTTGGGTAGCCAGATCTTTACTCACATCCTCTTTCTAGGTGTGTTGGTAGGCGAAGGACAAAGAAGACGTGTGGTACTTGGACTCGGGTTGTTCAAAGCACATGATAGGCAATAAAGAGAAGTTCCTTAGCCTAGAGATGAAGAAAGGAGGAGTTGTAACATTTGGAGATAATGGAAAAGGAAAAATCATCGGCATCGGTGTTGTGGGTAACAAAAGTTTTTCAATTTCAAATGTTTTGTTTGTAGAAGGCTTAAAACATAATTTGATTTCTATTAGCCAATTATGTGATAAGGGTTTAAATGTTTTGTTTGAATCTTCTACAAATTTGTGTAAAATTATTGATTCAAAAACAAATGAAATAGTTTTTACCGCACCTAGATGTCATAACGTATATATAATTAAATTTCATGACTTTTCAAATTCAACTTTAAAATGTTTTTTATCAAAAAATGATGAGTTAGAATAATGGCATAGACGACTTGGACATACTAGTGCCAAGTTAATTAAAAAACTTTCAAAAGATAAATTAATCAAAGGTTTACCATTGCTAAATGGGAATTTATCTTCATTATGTGAGCCTTGTCAAAAAGCAAAATTTTCAAAATCATCTTTCAAAAGTAAAAATATTATTTCTACAACTAGGCCACTCCAATTAATTCATATGGATTTATTTGGGCCAATTAATATTTCTAGCTTAGGAGGTAGAAAATATACATTTGTATTGATTGATGATTATTCACGTTTTTGTTGGACTCTGTTTCTAACTTCAAAATCTGATGCGTTTTCAGAATTTTCTAAATTATGTTTGTGTATTCAAAATGAACTTGAGTTAAAAATTAAACGCATACGTTCGGATCATGGAGGGGAATTTGAAAATGAAAAGTTTATTTCTTTTTGTACGGAGTTAGGAATTAAACATGAATTTTCCGCTCCACGCACACCACAACAAAATTGTGTAGTGGAGAGGAAAAATAGGACTCTTCAAGAGCTAACCCGTACAATGTTATATGAATTTAATTTACCAAAATCTTTTTGGGCTGAAGCGGTGAGTACTGCATGTTATGTAATTAATAGAATAATGCTTCGCCCTATTTTAAAATTAACTCCTTATGAATTAATTTTTAATAAAAAACCAAATGTTTCTTATTTCAAAGTTTTTGGTTGTAAATGTTTTACTTTAAATTTTAAAGATTCCTTAGGAAAATTTGATGAAAAATGTGATGAAGGAATTTTTATTGGGTATTCTTCAACTAGTAAAGCTTATCGAATTTTTAATAAACGAACGAAAATAGTTGAAGAATCTATTCATGTTAGGTTTGATGAGTTTGTTCCATGTGTAGATAAGAAAACTACAGGAAAAGAAGATAAACCCCTTCCTTTGAAGGAAAATGATGATGAAGAATATGAAAGGATTGAAGAAGGAAAAGAAGAAGAAAAAGAAGAAGAAGGAGAAGAATATGTACATCCAAGTGAATTGATATTTTCAAAAGATCATCCAAAGGAGCTTATTATTGGAGATCCACAAAATGGGGTAAGTACTCGTTCTTCTAATACTATCGCTGGGTGACAGTGAAAAATTTCTCTTCTTTGAAATTTCGCGTAGATCTCCTTTTGAACTTGAATTAGAGTTTCTCAAATTACATAAATATCACAGATCTACCTACTATAACTCATTGTTTGTGAGGTTTTTGCATAAGAATCAAATATTTTCTTCAAAATTATTCAATAATAAAATGTATGACCAAACTTCAATTTTTTTTGGATCTATCTCTTTTCATAATCTAGAGTCCAGATCTATATTTTTTTTAAAGAAAAACACAACCATTAAGAGGGATCTAACCTTACTTTTTGGAGTTCTTGAGGGTTTCCGCTGAAGAATACGAAGCCAAACAGTCCAGGGTCGGAAAAAGGAGGAGATGTGTCAGCCCTATCCGTTGTTTTCGACTTTTATAACAAAAATGCTATCGCCGCACGGTATCGCTACCGCTGGCGATAGTGCATTTTTAAGCCACAACTCTCTAATATTCTGACACCTTTTCAACAACCTTGCTTCTAGTGTTACTGTAAATTTTTGGATGATTATCAGGATACATTACCTATTACATGTGTGATACTTAATTTATAAGTTCTTTAAACATTTTTTTAATTTGTCTTGCTATCGATATCTTTCTATACCTTTGATGACTAGAATATGCATAGACTTATTTCCGCATGCTTCTAAGTATGAGTAACATTTTATGTTTGATAATGAGCTTCCACTGACACGAGTTGATAGTTACACATACTTAAGCTTCTTATTACATGTTATTGGTTTGTTTCACAGATTCGAATCCAATGCTAAAACTTTCATTTATGCTTCATTCAAATTGATTTTCAAAACTGATGGCCATTCTGAGAAAAACATTTTTTTTTGTTTGCAATACAAGTGAATACGGAGTCCTAAGTCAAAGTTTCTAAACAAACAAAAATGACTGAAAAACAATCAACAAAAAAAACAATACATATGACTAGGATACTCCAAATCAAGCTCTACTCACCCTCCTGATAAGTCTTAATGAGCATTGTGAGGTTGAGCACCTTGAAAAGGATTGTAAAGTGTCTTGTGCAAACAAACTTGGCCATTGTTTAATAAAAAATCTTTATGGCATGAAGTTATTTATGTACAAATATTAGCTTGTTGTATCAATATATTGTAAACTTTCATGTACCATTCTTTCTTAAGGAATATGTGTACTAATTCACTCTTCACATGTACACATCATTATCATTTATAAACTTTCTTCTCATGAGAATTGGATCGGACATAGTTTTTCTCTTCTATTTCATCGTTTTTAATGTTTTTGATATCTTGGCCTGACAAATTTTCAATGTTTACATTCAACTCTTAAATTAATTTTTTTCACTACCAACATTTTTTCCTGATAACAATCCACCTTTTATGGTAATACTATTCCATGGTTATTAATGTCGTTATCCTACCCCTCATATTTCAACATTCTATTCCTAATTTATTACTCTCTCACTTCTTTCAGCTTCCGCATTTACAACTCACTTCTTGTTTTTTATACCCCACCTTCTTTTGCTAATACCAAAAGGGGGAGACTTAAGTAAGAAATTATGAATCATGTACTCAATTGATTAACATTTAGGGGGAGTAATTACATATAGGGGGAGAATATAGGGGGAGCAAATAGTCTTTATTATAGGGGGGAGTTTATTCATAATGATTATCTGAATTGTTTCACATTCTCCTGATCTCACGCAATTTCTTTCTTAGTGGATTTGTTATTATCAAAAGGGGGAGATTGTTGGAGCATGCATTCCACGCTTCTTGGTTTGAGAATAACAAATCCCGGATGTATTTGATCTTGGTATGTGTTTTAAATGTGCAGGGATAACAGGTTTTTTAAGTACTAAGGAATGGCTGAGCATAGCATTGAAGAAAAGGAAAATCGCACTATCACTGGAGATAACGCTACCGCAGGCGATAGTGTGGACAGTTACTGCTAATGTCAGCCTTGATCCGCACGTTGCCACGCACGATGTCACAGTTCAGCGATATCGCAGGGCGATATTGATGTCGCCGAGCGATATCCCACGATCGTTACGTTCTTCACTCAGATCTGAAAGTCCGCGCGACGTGTGCCACGTGTCAAGCAACGGAGAGTTATCACTATTGCGGGGCGTTAACTCTACCGCCGACGATAGCATGAAGTGATATATACGGCCAAAAATTTCAGGGAAGATAGAGATCGTGCAGAGCTTTGTTTTCCCAGATAATTTTCAGAGCCTTCATCTCCGTTTCCAGACGAACTCCCTTGGTCCGTTGAAATATCAAGAGCGAAGAAGATATGACCGTGCGTTCTAGATTGGAGATCTTCTCATCGGTCCACCATCATCTTCAGAGCTCGTGATTTTGAGGGAGTTTTTAAGTTTTACTATTGTACTTTCATATTCACTTTTTATCTCTGTAATTGGGAAGGGAAAATCACCACTTTATGTGTGGTGTCTAAGTCCGTGTGTGGCTTAGGGGCAAATCACCGCCTTGTGTGTGGTGTCTAGGTCCTTGTGAGGCTTAGGAGTAAATCTCTGCATTGTGTGCAGCGTCTAGATCATAGGTTTGATTTAGGGGGAGTCTAGTAGCCATATTTAGGGAGATATTGACTATAGCCTACCGGCCCTTGGGAGAAGGACCGGTGAAAAAGCTTAAAACTATTATTGTTGTAAGCCTTGATTTCAAGCTTTATTGGAATCATTTTACATATATTTTTTGGAGAAATAAAATCTTGATTTTCATTTCATTGGTGTGTCTCAAACTTTGCGTCTAATTTCTTATTTTATTAAAAAGTTTGTAAAGCTTTAAAGAGCCCTTATTCACCCCCCCCCCCTCTAAGGGCGCCACAAGATCCTACAGGGACAACCTTGTTAGAGGATTGCCCTCTTGCCCCTACAAGAAGGAAAGCCTTTGCAAGGCTTGTCAAGAAGAAAAACAAACTAAAAATAGCTTTAAATCAGTTAATAAGAGTGATTCACCTAGGATTTTGTATCTGCTTCATTTGGACCTTTTTGGACCAATTGTTGTACAAAGCCTGGGAGAGAAGTTCTATACTTTAGTCATTGTAGATGACTTCTCTAGGTTCTCTTGGGTTTTCTTCTTGAGAAACAAGTCAGATAACTTCAAGGTTCTTACAAACTTTCTAAAATACATAAAGATTGAGTACTCTACTCAAGTTGTATTGATCAGAAGTAATCATGGCACTGAGTTTGAATCTCTTCCTATGCAAGAATTCTATGAGAAGGAAGGTATCAGGCATTGCTTCTCTGCTCCCAGAACTCCTCAACAAAATGGGGTAGTTGAAAGGAAAAATAGAACACTCATTGAAGCTGCAGGCACATTGCTTGCTGATGCTCACATGCCTCTATCCTATTGGGCAGAAGCTGTAAGCACAACAAATTATGTCTTGAACAGAAGTTTAATACACAAACTTAAGGACAAGATTCCCTATGAATTACTCAAAGGGAAGAAACCTAAAATAGATTATTTTAGATTTTTTGGCTGTATTTGTTTTATTCATAATAACAACAAAGATTACCTTAGAAAGTTTGAAGCCAAAGCTACAATGGGAAATTTTCTAGGATATTCCCAAGTTAGCAAGGCATATAGAGTTTTCAATAAATCATCTTTGAAAATTGAAGAATCTGTTCATATTACTTTTGATGAAGCTAATATGTTTTATAAGGAGAAGGAAGCTTCTACCAGTAATCTCTTGCAGGTACCAAATCTATGTGAGAAATTAGATAAATTGAATTTCACCCAAAAGGTGATATCTCATCCCTCTCCACAGATTGATGAAGATAGTGAAGAAGAATCTCTAGAAACTGCTGAAGGCTCTCAAACAGCAAACTTAATTCCACAAGAAGAATTAATTCTTGATGCTGTTGTTGTTGATCAATCTCCACCTCCTGACTATGTTACACTTAGAGATCATCCCATATCTCAAGTGATAGGAGACATGTTAGTGGGTGTGCAAACAAGGCATCAACTCAATGAAGATATGATGCATGCCTGTTTCTTATCTCATATTGAACCCTCATCCATTAAAGATGCAGATCAAGATCCACACTGGATCATTGCAATGCAAGAGGAGCTAAATCAGTTTGAAAGATGCAAAGTTTGGAATTTGGTTCCTAGACCCAAAAGACAGCTAGTAATTGGAACTAAATTGGTCTTCAGAAATAAATTGGATGCTCAAGGATGTAAGAAACAAAGCAAGATTAGTAGCACAAGGCTACAGGCAAGAAGAAGGCATTGACTATGATCAGACCTTTGCACCTGTTGCAAGGCTTGAAGCTATCAGAATTTTCTTGGCATATGCTGCTCACAAGAAATTCAAGGTATATCAAATGGATGTCAAAAGTGTCTTTCTCAATGGGGAACTTAAAGAAGAAGTATATGTGGAATAGCTACCAGGTTTTATCTCTTCAACTCACCCCTCCCATGTTTTCAAATTGCATAAGGCTCTCTATGGTCTAAAGCAAGCTCCAAGAGCTTGGTATGAAACCCTAGCTAGCTTTCTTTTAGAGCATAAATTTTCTAGAGGCACTATAGATAAGACTTTATTTGTTAGACATCATCATGATAGGATTCTGTTAGTTAAAGTATATGTTGATGATATTATATTTGGATCTACTGATTCTAAACTTTGCAAATGGTTTTCTGACCTTATGCACTCCAAGTTTGAAATAAGTAGCATGGGTGAACTCTCTTACTTTCTTGATCTTCAAGTAAAGCAATCTCCTGATGGAATCTTCATATCCCAGTCCAAATATGCTAAGGAATTAGTAAAAAGGTTTGGGATGGCTGATGCCTCAGCTATGAAGACACCTATGGCTTCTAATGCAGTAATTGACTCTGATGAAAAGGGCAAACCTGTTGATCAGAAAAATTTTAGGGTTATTGTTAGATCCCTATTATATCTTACTGCAAGTAGACCTGATATAATGTTTGCAACATGTCTTTGTGCTAGATTTCAAGTCAATCCTAAAGAATCTCATTTAATTCTCCTCAAAAGAATTTTAAGATATTTAAAGGGTTGTCCTAATCTAGGACTTTGGTATCCCACAGAGTCATAATTTGAATTAACTGGATATTCTGATGCTGACTATTCTGGATGCAGAGTTGACAGAAAAAGAACTTTAGGAACCTATCAGTTCCTGGGTGATAGATTAGTTTCCTGGTTTTGCAAGAAACAATCTTCTGTGTCTACATCAACTATAGAGGCTGAATATATAGCAACTGGTAGTTGTTGTTCACAGATCTTGTGGATTCAAAATCATCTACTGGATTATGGGTACTCTCTCAAAGATTCCACCATATTTTGTGATAGTACCAGTGTCATATCTATTGCACAAAATCCAGTCCTGCATTCTAGAACCAAGCATATAGAAATAAGACATCATTTTCTTAGAGATTGTGTTGACAAAAACAAGATTAACCTCAAGTTTTTCTCCACTGATTTGCAAAGAGGAGATATTTTTACCAAGCCTGTGGATGTGCAAAAACATCTATTCTTTTTGAATCAACTTGGAATGATAAATGGAATGGATTAATCCTGAATTTTGTCTGTGTGAAGATGTGGTCAACGATCGTCGAACGGAGATCAACGATCTTCGAACTCATCTTGAGCTCAATCGTTGACCTGAGATTGACGACAGCTCTGTGTGAAGACAAAAATCGTCGACCGGAGATCGACGACTTTGCTTCAGAAATCTAATCGTCGACCTCAGCTCGGCGATTGATTTTCTGACTGAGATCAGAGACCAAAGATATTATTTACTTATAAATTAAATCTTTCACCTAAGATCGACGTTTTTGTTTTTATCGTCGGCCAGAGATCGTCTCTTCGTATTCCAAAAACCTATATATAGGTTTCTTCACGATCTCTGTCCCGCGCTTTCATATTTCCCCTCTGCTCTTGATTTTTGCTCTCTCTAGTTTACAGGTGTTCCATGGCGATCTCTGCAGCAGTTATCGCAGTGATGAAGTTCAATACATGATTTGATGTCGACTTCGGCTCTTTCAGTCATTGTGATGTTGTGTATTAGGAAATGTTGCAGCTTTGCGACGATCAGGGGTTGAAGAAACATATGACTACAAGGATAAAGCTATCTATTGCTGAGATAAAGGAATGGGTTTACACCTCCTCTGTCAATGATTCTTCGATGATTGGTTCCATCTCGGGACAGTAGGTTACTCTAAACCCTGCATATCTTACAAAAATTTTTGAGCTAAAGAATGGAACAGATGATTTGGATCAGGACAATGTAGAATATAGCAGGATGCTTCTGGAGATGGGTCATGCCGAGGGCATTCCATCTAAGTTATTAAAGAAAAACCTATCTGTAGGGTTTTAGTTTCTCGCGGATATAGTGGGCAAGGTTCATCTGGGCAAGCACTCGGCCCATGATAATATCAACAGGCAGCAGTTTGCCATAATGTCTGCTTTAGTAAACAAGAAGGCCATTGATTGGGCCAGTTTGTTTTTCGATTTGATTAAGAGAAAGAATAACAAAAAGGAAGTCTGTCTAGGAAGGATTATAGGAATCTTCCTTCAACAGAAAGCACCAGAGCTTTTGGTTTCTCCAACCATAGCTATTAATGCCAGCAAAAGGATGGATTCATCTTTGTTCGGGAAGTGGGAGAGGTCAATTCAGAAACCCTCCAGGGCTGGAACCTCCTCTCGCACATCTGAGGACACCAGGGCTGTCACAGCCACTCCTCACCCTACTGATGAAGTTCCCTCCCTTACTCCTCCCCCCGCATCTCCAACCATCCCCAATGTCTCTTCTCACCCTGCCACTGCCTTTCCAACTCCTCCTTCATCTCAAGCCACTCTTTCCTATCATACCCAGTCTCCTCAACACCATTTTGAATCTCAACTCTTCTCCAACTTATCATTTCAAAATTTTTATCTGCTCTCTCCTCACTCTTCCCCTTCTCGTCAACCTAATTCACCAATAAACATTGAAGCCTCTCCTCACAACTCTCCTCAAAATTCCCCCATACATTTCCTATAAACTCTCCAATCTAAGATGAAATCATGACAGATTTCACTCCTCCACCCTCTCATACTTCTGTCTCAACTCAGACTCCACCTGACTTTCTTCAAGATGATCCTATCTCTCTCTCTCTCATATTCTGGAACTTCTCACTCCCACCCTAAAATCCCTGATAGCAGAGGCAATTTCACCTCTTGCTCAATCCATTTCATCTCTTTCTGCCCTCATCACTTCTTCTCTCTCTACTTCCTCTGTCCCTTCTTCATCTAGGGGCCTGGTTCCAGTCCTCACTGAAACCAGGCAGGGGGAGATGTCCCATGAAGATGTTGCAGGTCCAGTATCAACAGAACTTCAGGTTCAGATTCCTCCAGCAGAACAGGAAGAAGAAGGTTTTCAAAAGTTTTGTACAAACATAGTTCTATTTTCAGATTTGCTGATGACAGATGAGGACACTGATGTATCAATCCCTGAGATTTCCAGTGGTTATTATTTTATTAACCCAACTATTGATTTGAAAATTCTTTTACATTCTTTCTCTATGTTTAGAACAGTTTTGTTTTCAGATGAGGCTATTTCTTCCAGGGCTATGGTCTATTATACCAGACCAATAAGTCCCTTTGTTTTGAAACATCTTCTGCAAAATAAATAAGCTCCAGTTTGTTCAGATACTCTATCAGTTACAGAATGTACAGATATGTCATCCTCTATGGATGTTGAGTTTTTGCTTTCTTCAGAAAAGAAGAATGAGAATGATGCTCTCTCAATTGCTGATGATTTACTTGATCTAGTGGCCTCAGAAAATTTGGCTTTAGCCCTAGAAATAAGTCTAATCAATCTTTGTGAGCCTATTAGTTCTTATCCCTCTTTGGATGATTTGACTGCTAATGACATTCTGGAAGAAGCCAAAGAAAAGGCTGCTAAGAAGATAAATGACAAGCAAATAAAGGAAATAAATGAATTATATGACAATTCTAATGTTTTATCTGATGATGATGATTCAGATGATAGTGATTCTAAGAAAAAGAAAGCCTCAAAGAAAAGAAAAGTTGCTCCCCAGGCTGCTCCTGAACCAGGAAATACTAATGATACACCTTATTACATTTTGAAAGGAATTACCCCATACCCTGGCATGGAGAGCTGGATGTGGCTATCTAAGAATGAGCAAAAAGCAAGAAAGAAGAGCAGGAGATATTCTCCACCTTCACAGAAATTCAGAAGAGGCCCTCTTCCTCATGCTGCTGCTGCTGGTGCTTCAGGTGCTATCTCTCAAGCTTCTGGTGCATCTTCCCAGCCTTCCTCCTATTCAAGATCATCTCAAAGGCAGGACACATCCTCCAGAACTCAGTTTTAGAGAAGCAGTCAGCAGCACAGAAGTCAGAGCTCCTCAGAGCAAGTGAAATAAGTAATTTATCAGAATCCTTCATCTTCTCCTTCTCTCCAACAAATTGCTTCAAAGACTCAAATGACAGCTACTTACCCAGTCAAATACATGATAAATCTCTCAGATATAAAGAAAAATATAGTGAGGCTGCCCCTCCTAGTTCTCTCTACTCCCAAAATGATGAACAACTTAATTCAACATGCTTTCAAGCTCAATCCACTCAGTTCAAAGCAGTCACTGTATTGCCTCCTCAAGAAGATCAGCTACCTGTTGAACAGTAACTTGACCCAAACATCAGGATGGTAGACTTCAGGAACTGATTGGCCTTTCTTAGATCAGAAAAGATGTTGAAGAAGGGAAAGATCCATATTCATTCTCTACTATGTCATCTTTCAGAGAAAAGGAGCTGGATAAACATCAAGTAAGCAAGAAAGTCTTCAATCCAGCTGATTATATGGCTTTGCATCCAGAAGCAGTTATACCCAGAGTCAACTCTCAGACATCTCTTGGTGGGCAAGACTTGAAGACATCCAAGAAGAATGTACCAGACCTAAGCAGGAAGATAATTTTCTCAAAACCTTCATCTGGCTCTTTATATGATAAACCATTGTTTATGTTATTTGTTTAATGATTAACTGATTATGTACAATGTACTGCTATAACATATCTATTGATGGTATTTCATTCCTTCAGATATTTATGGTCCTTGCATTTCATTTCTTTTCAGTCTTATTTTTGAGTGATCTCACACAAATAGGGGGAGATTGTTGGAACCTCTGTTTGGTTTTGTTCTAGGTTCACTCTTAGGTTGTTTAGACCCTCTTGTATAGCCAGGGTCTCTGTCTTTAGTCTTAGTTAGATCCCCTTTAGATCAGGTTTGGGTAGACCAGCTTTGCATTGGACTCAGATTCAGATTCAGAATATGTTGTGATCCATCTATAACAGTTCGACTATAGTCGAACTCAGCTCGATGATCGTCGATCTCCCATCGACGATCTCAGAGTCTCCTACTCTGAACTGAGCTCGACGATCCATGAGCTCAGGTCGACGATCTGTTGTTTCTCTCAGGTAATCGAAGCTCGACGATAGACATTCTCTGGTCGACGATCTCTTATCTCTGGTCGACGATCTCTTATCTCTGGTCGACGATCTCTAAACCGAGCCTTACGTTTTTATGTTGTCTTCTTCAATCAGTTTTTCAGATCAGTCAGAAGTCTTTATTTGGTATGACTATGGTCAATTATTTTTAGGCAAGATATATTCTGATAATAAATGCTGATACTCCCAAGGATGATAGCCGTATTTCTTGAAGCATTTATTATGACATTCACAGAATATTGTGTAGAGAAAGGTATGGATTGTATTTATGACTGCCAGCCATTCTAGCCGTTTAGGCTCCTTATTTCTTGCAGTAAATTATGCCTTGCCTTGGGAATTCAAATTCAGGCCGTTTTCCTTCTCACTAATAGAACATATATCTCAATATAACAAAAAGAGAGAACAAGACAATACATAAGTCAGTAATCAAACAGAAAGAAAAGAATCTTTTGCTCTCAGTGGATACTGCATGCTTTGCTAAGAAGAAGAAGATGAACTCTCTCCGAACAATTTTTCACTAGTCTTCTTCTCTCTTCAGTCTTCAAAGATTCACAGAGAATCTCAACATCAACCACTATTATCAGATTCAAAAAGGGCTTTACAACCTTTTCACTTTGAAGTCCTACACCCAGGGCCAAGCTTCATCTTCTTGGATTCATACAATATCCCAGGGGGAGCTTGGACATTTTATTTAATCCACATAATCTTCTCACTTGTCTGAGAAAGAGAAGATTCTCATATTTTTTTACCTCCATCTGTACAGTGTTATCTCCCCCTTCAAAAGTGAACTCTTTGGTGATAGGGCACCTGATCAAAAACCTATTGGATTTTGAGCTCCTGATCAAAAGCTCAAAGGGTTTCTAGATCTACCTGAAGCAGATCTTGTGGTGATAGGGCACCTGATCAAAAACCTAAGTGGATTCCTACCTGGGTGGTAGAAGAGTGGATGTAACAAGTTTTGGTGAACCACTATAAATTTTCTTGTGTCGTCTGTGTTGCCTTGTGATTTCTTTGTGTGCTGTGTTGCTGTGGTAGTCTTTCTTATTTCTTTTCTCCGGTATCTTTTATTAGTATTTTTATTCCGCAATTAAATTTTTTAAATAAGTTTAAATACTCTATTCACCCCCCCTCTAGAGTAAGAACCTATCTATCCCCTCACTTTCACGCGCACACATCGCAGACATTCACATTCATGCACAATACACTATGCCGACATAGTATGGACCGCTTCTTTTCAAGCAGGGTAGCGAGCCCTGCGTGCCTCACCGATATGGTCGTCGGTGATAGTGGACAGTCCTACCACTTCTGGGGGTGGTCGTACCGTACATCCCATGCCTTAACGTACAATCTCGTGTACTATTGGACGTGAGCGACATCAGACGATTCAACATTTTGGCCGACTAACGGAGGAAACCCAACGGGGAAGAAAACATAATGGTTGGTCATCTATGGTACTCATTTCTCTATGTCTGCCTTCCACGAGAGTTTAGTGAAGCTCATTCACTCAATGCCAGAAGTCAAAGAAGGATGCTGGAAAGGCTGAAAATCACCTAAGTCCACATGCATTGAGTGAATCCAGTTCACTCAAAGCAAGATGCCAAAAATCATTGAGTAAGGTATGGGCAGTCAAAGCCCAGCAGTCTACAAAACAATTCTGCAGCTAAGTCCACAGGCGTTGAGTGAAGGCAGTTCACTCAATGCCATATATGAAAAGGCGTCGAGTATAGCTGAGTCTATCAAAGCCTCAGAATTTGCAAGCTGAAAAATCGACTAAGTCCAAAATCGTTGAGTGAAGACAGCTCACTCAATGCTTGATGAAATAAGCGTTGAGTCAAGCTCAAGCAATTGAAGATTCTATCCAAAAATCTGGCTAAATCCAGAATCGCCGAGTAAATACAGATCACTCAACGCCAGAGAAGAAAGTGTCGTGTGATGTTAAAGCTCAAGAAGAGATAGGCAGAAAAATCTATCTAAGTCCAGAAGCGTTGAGTGAGGACAACTCATTCAATGCACTCAACGCCTTAGCAAGCTGACAGACCAGAGAAACAGCTAAGTACAAAAGTGTTGAGTGATGAAGCTTCACTCAACGCTCTCAATGCCTAACAGACAATGATAGTTGCAGCTAAGTCTAGGGATAGTGAGTGATCAAGATTCACTCAACGAACTCAACGCCTGGAAGTACAGAAGAATTTGGCCAAGTCCAAAGGCGTTGAGTGAAGCCAGTTCACTCAACGCACTCAATGCTTGATGGTGTAGAGAATTTGACTAAGTCCAGATTCGTTGAGTGAAGGCCATTCACTCAACGTCTGTAATTGAATCTAAGAATTTGGCTAGGTCCTCAAATGCTGACGTCATCCAAAGTCAACAAAGTTCAAATTAGTTGCGAGAAAGCTACAGAACACGACAAATAGCGCCGGAGGTCTACTATACGTCTTCTTCCGTTAAGGAAAGGTGCAGCTACCAACCACAGGTGGTCCACACTGCTTCTTGGAGTCGTTAATCGACGGAAGTTAAAAGGGACAAAATGGACTGAAGGAATTTTAACTTTTAGAGTTTTCTCATTTCGAAAAGTTGCGGCTAAACTACTTATTCCTCGCTATTGTTGGCGATCTTGAAGCTTGAAGTTAAATCAGCTGATTTTAAAGTACTTTCAAATTGTTATAGCTAATTTCTTCTACTACAGCAAGTTCAGATAAGAATCTGATAAATAAGGAGCAGAGCTTTTAGATTTCTACAAGTCCAGGTTAGCTGATTGAAGAACACAAAAACTGTCAAATCTTCAGTCTTCAGCATGTTCAGAAACAAGTTTCTGAGGTTCTTCAGCGCAGGAAGCTTCTTAATGAAGATATATTTTATATTGCTGAGAAGAAAGTTGGGGTTGTTAACTCAGTCCAGGAAGGCAGACACAGAGTAACTTTTCTGGTGTCAAATCAACCACACTAACCAACTACTCTTCCTGTAGGATCCTTTTGGATCAGAGTTGTAAGCCTGATTTATAAAGGCTGAGGTAGGATCCCAGTATGGATCTGAGTGTAAGGATGTTGAGCCTTAGTTTATAGGATCCTTGTATAGATCTGAGTGTAGGGCCTTGTGTTCCTGAGGTAGGGCCTTTGGCCTGAGGTAGGATCTTAACAAATCTGAGCAGTAGGAGAGTTTTACTCTCTGAGTTGTAGGGCTAACCTCCATAGCCTTAGCTGTTGGACTTGAGTTCAAGTCTGAGGTAGGTGATCTTTTGATCACTGAGTTATAAGAGCAAGTTTGCTCTGAGGTAGGGCTTTGTGACCGAGTTGTTGGTCTTGGAGGAGATTGAGATATCCTGAGAGATCTGTGTTGTAAGCTCTTAGGAGCCGAGTTTTGGAGAATCTGGGGAACCACTATAAACCTTGTGTGTGCTTTGTGTGATTGTCTTGGAAGCAATATTTAACTCACCCACAACACACTAAGTAAAGGGAAAATTATAAAAAACCAAAAACCTATTCACCCCCCTCTAGGTGATTAGCTACCTTGGAATTAAAGACTTTCAAGTGGTATCAAAGGGAGGTTGCTCAAGAAGGACCGAACAGTCAGAGCAGATCTCAAAGGGTATCTGAAACAAGTATACTTATGGGTTCAGGAGAGAACCATAAGGAGCTAGGTTCCATGAAACTCCCCATGTGCAGGAAAGAGAGTTTTGGAATCAGGAAAGAGAGGGTCAGGCTGTTTATGGAAGCCTTTGACCCAAAGATCGTTGTGATAGTCAAAAAAGGACCTTTAATCCCTATGAAGGTCTCAATTCTAGATGCAACAGTCCAGAAACCAAAGACATATTCTGAAATGACTAAGGATGAGGTCATACTGGCTAAATTGGACAAGAGAGCACAAAACATTATTATTTATGGCATAGATGATTCAACCTTTTAGAATTTGGTTCACTACCATACCTCCAAGGAGATGTGGTACACTTTGGTGTTCTACATGGAGGAAACTAAAGAGTACAAAGATGACAGGAAGTCCATGCTCAACTAAGAGTATGAGGCTTTCAGGCAGTCCCAGAAAGAGAACATAGCTGCTTGGTATGAAAGATTTTTCAGGATTATAAATGAGCTGAGGACCTATGGGAGGGTCTTCAGTCATTATGAGCTTAATTACAAGTTCTCGAGGTCTCTCACTAGAGATTGGGACACGAAGATATGTGTCATCAGAGAGGTAGCCAAGCTAGCTGATACTCCTCCCCATACAATTGTTGGGAAGCTGATGTCTTATGAAATATAGCTGACAACGAGGAAAGATGTCACAGCCCGGATTTTCTCCGAATTTAGGAATTATCAGAGTATGAGAAAACACGCATCATGATGCCACGTCAAGCAGGGGATAACTGCTGACGCTCAGGCAAAACCATCTACTTTACTTTACGAAAGAAATTCATGAGTTTAATGATTAGAAAATCAGTTATATTTTAGAGGCTGTATCCCTCGGCTCGGTGGATCACCTAGTCCACAGTTAAAAACTATATTTATACGCTGCGGAAAATACTTTATTCAGGATTGACATCCTAAGGAGTGTATAAGAGTCCCATGAGGACCACTTATACTATGCAAGACTCTACATTTAATTTATACTATATATAAGAAAACGATCTTTATACGTTGTTTGGAAAATAGTGATTGAGTTTTATAAAACATGCTGATCATGAGCTATACTTATAATAATTATAATAGTTTTAAAAATAACTAACAACCTAGCATAAATCTTCCTCAGAGCAAGTAGACTATCTCCAGAAAATGGTAGCAGCAAAAGTAATATATCTAGTACAAAGGTAAAAACTACCAGTGGACGCCAACAACCTGACACGAACCCACTAGCAAATATGTATGTCTGTAAGAAAAGTGCAGAAAACTACCTCACTAAACAAATCCCGAAGGATCTCCAAAGTCCAAGAAACCACCAGCAACACCACAACAACATAGCCACCAAACTGGCTACTGCTCAGAACCTGAGGCATTCAAAAGAAGAAAGAATACCTCAGCAAGCAAAACAAGGAAAACTGCACGGAAGTGCCAATCAGATGTTAAATGAAAGAGGAAAAACCAAGCAGTAAAATGTCACAACTGCCCAAGGAAAGACAAAAAGAAATGCACCAGGTGCGAGGAAACAACATCAACCCTGCCCAGAAACTACCTCCTGCAGAGTCTACTAAGCTACCAAGAGCCCAAAATGCTGCAATCTACCAAGGAAGAAACGTCTAACACCCTAAACTGCGGGAGATGGTAGTAGCAAAACAAACAACGTGGATCTGGGTTGGAGGCAAACTCAGTCCCCCAACCACCATTTCCAAGAAACAAAGCTCAAGGGTCTACATGTGAAAGCACTAGGGACCTCCCACCCCCTTGCCCAGCCCGTACCTGGGGCAAGATAAAAGAAAAAGGGTGGCATTGGCTAAATTACACAATACCTCCCCTCTTAAGAGCTCCAAACCACCACCACTAACCACGACCCACGATTCGGCCTTTAGGAAAGAAAAACATAGCCGACAAGGAACCTCAAAGGAAATCAAGGAATTCACTCGGGGGCAAAAATCAAGGTAGGGAAAAAGTGTTGAAATTACTCAACACGGCTTGGCATTGAGTGGGACCCACTCAACGCATAACCAGACCTTGGCGTTGAGTGAGTTAGCCTCACTCGGCGCCAAAACAGCCAAGGCATTGAGTGAGGTTCACTCACTCAACGCCCTCCAGAGGAACTACTCTGGCGTTGAGTGAGCTAGCCTCACTCAATGCCAAAACAGGCATGGCGTTGAGTGAAATTCACTCACTCAATGACTCCCGCAAGAATACTCTGGTGTTGAGTGAGCTAACCTCACTCAACGCCAAAACAGCCATGGCGTTGAGTGAGGCACACTCACTCAACGCCCTGGTACTTAACCACAATCAGAGAAAGTGGCGTTGAGTGAGCTGGCCTCACTCAACGCCAAAACAACAATGGCGTTGAGTGAAGCTCACTCACTCAACGCCCTTACACTCAGCCGCAAAAGAAGACTGCGGCGTTGAGTGAGTCCACCTCACTCAATGCCAAAATAGCAATGGCGTTGAGTGAGGTTCACTCCCTCAACGCCCTGGCACTTAGCCGCAATAAGGCAAATCTACAACGTTGAGTGAGCTGACCTCACTCAACGCCAAAACAGCAATGGCGTTGAGTGAGCACGTCTCACTCAACGCCAGAAGTCCTGGCCGCGAAGAAGGGCTGTGGCGTTGAGTGAGTCTACCTCACTCAACGCCAAAGCAGAAATTGCGTTTAGTGATGTTCACTCACTCAACGCCATGGGACTTGGCCGCAAACTTGGCTACGGCATTGAGTGAGGTCACCTCACTCAATGCCAAAGCTGAAATCGCGTTGAGTGAGGTCGACTCACTCAACGCCAAAGTACTTAGCCTCAGAAAAGGCTGTAGCGTTGAGTGAGCACACCTCACTCAACGCCAAAGTACTTGGATGCACAGAAAGCTACGGCGTTGAGTGAGTCCACCTCACTCAACGCCAAAACCGAAATGGCGTTGACTGAGGTCGACTCACTCAACGCCAAAGTACTTAGCCTCAGAAAAGGCTGTGGCGTTGAGTGAGCACACCTCACTCAACGCCAAAGTACTTAGCTTATCGGAAAAACCGCGGCGTTGAGTGAGCTTGCCTCACTCAACGCCAAAACGGAAATGGCATTGAGTGAGGTCGACTCACTCAATGCCAAAGTACTTAGCCGCTAGCAGGGGATACGACGTTGAGTGAGTCCACCTCACTCAACGCCCCAACACTTAGCCAAAATTCAAATCGACTACAGCTGCGGCGTTGAGTGTGTGCACCACACTCAATGCCAAACCCGCAAAGGCTTTGAGTGTGTGCACCACACTCAACGCTGGAAAACCAGAGAGCCCAAATTTGGCTCTTTCCAAGATACACAGCAGACACCCCCCTCCTACTCTCTCTCTCTCGGCTTAACCCGCAAGGCAACAACCGGACAGAAATCTGGAGTTTATGTTAGCGGCATTACGCCGGCGGGTTGGGCACCAACAACACAAAGAAGGGGGGCTCATTAGGAGAAACTAAGCCCTAAAATTCAGCAAGATAAAACAACAGCTTGGCCTCTACCCTAGGGCTAACCGGGATTTATCAATTCAGCAAGAGAATAAACAATGGCAAGGGGAAGAATACCACTTGCCTCTATTTCCGGCGAAGCTTGGACGACTTTCCCTCCTCTTCACTCGGCACTAGCAGCAACAGCACCTAAAAGCACCTAACAAGCAACCCGTACTTTAATGGCGGAAATCCACAAGACCCGAAAATCCAAGTCTCCTAAAACTCAACGAAAATCAAATCTCTTACCGTCGAAACGTAGATCTGAGCGAGAGCAAGCCAAAGCCGCTTTCGGAAACGAATTCCGTCCACGAAAGCTCCCGAAATCGCCGGTCGAAGGCTAGGGCAGTCCGCCTTTTCTCTGCCTCTGTTTTCCGCGAACAGGAGCAGACAGTTTCAGTCTAGGGAAGAAGGAGGAGAGTGGCCCGCCAACTTCTAATTAAGGCTTTAAATAAGTCTTAACACGCCTAATCAACCTAACCGCTGTGTGAAAATGCCGATTCACTCAGATAAAATCAAATTTCTAATTTGATTTTACTAATAGCACACCCAAAACGATGCGAAAACCGAACTACCTCGGAATTCGACGAAATTCGCACCGTAGCTAAATACCCACGCCACGAACACATCGGCGAAGTCAAAATTAACTTTCGACGAACAGAACTCGAGTTATACCCACCTAAAGCCAAAACACAAGCATCCCCCAAGAGGCCACACCGGGTCACCCAAAATGACTCGGCTTGCTAGGGAGACCTTGCCCATAGGCTACAAAATAGGCCACTCAGTTCTAAGGAGCTAAACCACACTCCATAAGTGGCACAAGCCACTAAAACGCGTCACTGTAATGCCGAACAAAAATAAAATAGTCGTAGAAAAATCGGGGGCGTTACAGTCACTCCCCCTAAAAGAAAGTTTCGTCCCGAAACTTTACGCACAACACTTCTACTATAGAAGGAAAAAGTAACAAACAGGAGTTACAAGAAGGGAAACATACCGATCAAATCAGTGAAACAAGTGAGGGTAAGCCTTCCTCATGGCCGACTCTAGCTCCCAAGTCGCGCTCTCCAAATCCTGATTCTTCTATAGAACTTTCACCATCGGAATGGACTTCTTTCGCAACAACCGTTCCTGAGTATCCAAAATACGGACCGACACTTCAACAAAAGAGAGGTTGGGCTCCAACTGGGGCACAACGTCCAAGACTTGCCCACTTCTGTGCACACTTCCGCAATTGGCTTACATGGAAAACATTATGAACACCTGGGAAGTTTGCTGGCAAATCAACCCTGTAAGCTGACAGGCCAATCCGCTCCATAATCTTAAACGGACCCACATACCTCGGGTCCAATTTCCGATTCTTACCAAACCTCTTTACACCCACCATCGGGGAAACCTTAAGAAATACAAGGTCCCATACAGAAAACTCCAAGGCAGACCTACGCCGATTGGCGTTCTTCTCGTACCTCTCCTGAGCTATACGAAGCTTCTCTCGAATAAGCTTCACTGCAACTTCCATTTCTTCAAGCACATCAGGACCCAACAAAGGCCTCTCACCAGCCTCAACCCAAAACAACGGAGTTCTGCAGCGCCTCCCATATAAGGCTTCGAACGGAGCCATCTGCAAGCTCTCCTGATAACTGTTGTTGTATGCAAATTCCATAAGTCGCAGCCGCTCATCCCACGCTCCTTCGTGGTCTAAAATATAGCATCGGATCATATCCTTAACTATCTGGTTCACCCGCTCCATCTTCCCATTGGTCTGTGGGTGGTAAGCAGTAGAATACCTCAGATCCGTTCCCAAATCCTTCTGCAGACTCTGCCAAAAATTAGAAGTAAACCGGGAGTCTCGATCAGAAATGATGCTAACCGGCACACCGTGTAGTCGGATGACTTCATTCAAGTACAACTCCGCTATCTTCTTCATTGGGTAATCAATCTTATATGGCACGAAGTGAGCACACTTCTTCAGTTTATCCACTATAACCCAAACAGAATCAAATCCCCTCAGGGATTTAAGTAAGCCCGTAATGAAATCCATAGATATACTTTCCCACTTCCAAGTCGGGATATCTAACGAAGTCAACTTGCCACCAGGCCTTCCATGATCGGCCTTCACACGCTTGCAAGTGTGGCACTCAGCAACAAATCGGGCTATATAACCTTTCATGCCATACCACCAGGCAATTTGCTTTAAGTCACGATACATCTTCGTAGATCCTGGATGGTAGGAAACGCTGGATCCATGAGCCTCTCTGCAAATCATACCTCTAATGTCCCCAACAGCGGGGATGCGAAATCTGCCGCGGTACTTCAAAGTACCCGCATCATCGATAGCAAAGTCTGGCAACTCCCCCTTCTCGGTCCTGGTGAATAAGTGCAGAAGATCCGGATCGTCCTTTTGGTGCAGTCTGGTCAAAAAAATACTAGACGACTCTTCCACTGATAAACTACTCTGCAAACCACAGCATCCCACTGATATATCCATAAGGAGGAACTCCTCCACTAAACGATCGGCGGAGAGATTGAAGATCTTTCCCGTCTTCTGGCTCAGGGCATCGGCCACCACATTTGCCTTGCCTGGATGATACTGGATCTCTACATCATAATCGGCCACATACTATAGCCACCGCCGCTGGCGCAGATTCAACTCCTTCTGCGTGAACATGTACTTCAGGCTCTTATGGTCAGTGAAGATCTTGCACTAAGCCCCATAAAGTATATGTCTCCACAACTTCAACGCATAGATTACCGCTACAAACTCAAGGTCATGCGTAGGATAATTCTTCTCATGAGTCTTTAGTTGCCTTGACCCATAGGCAATCACCTTTCCAACCTGCATTAATACGCATCCCAGACCTACATGCGAAGCATCCACGTATACATCATAATCCACACCCTCAGTAGGCAGGGTCAGAACGGGAGCAGTGCACAATCTCTTCTTTAACTCCAGAAAGGCTTCTTCGTACTTCTCGCTCCAAACAAAAGCCACGTTCTTCTGAGTCAGCTTGGTCAAAGGTGCAGCTAGGGAAGAGAAACCCTCCACGAACCTCCTGTAGTAGCCAGCCAACCCTAGGAAGCTCCTGATCTCCTTAGGCGTATTCGGCCTACTCCAATCCATTACTGCTGCGATCTTTTCTGGGTCGACCGAGATCCCCTCCTTGTTCACCACGTGGCCTAGAAATGAAACCTGAGGCAACCAAAATTCTCACTTGCTCAGCTTGGCGAATTACTTGTGATTCCTCAACTCCGATAGAACCAAGCGCAGATGCTGCTCATGCTCCTCAGTTCTACGAGAATAAACCAACACGTCATCGATGAAGACCACCACGAACTTGTCTAAGAAATCCTTGAACACCCGGTTCATCATATCCATGAAGGCTGATGGTGCGTTGGTCAAACCAAACGACATCACCAAGAACTCAAAGTGTCAATGCCTCGATCTAAACGCAGTCCGTGGAATATCTGCCTCACGGATCCTGAGCTGATGATAGCCAGAACGAAGATCGATCTTGGAGAACACCGTGCTACCGCGTAACTGGTCAAATAAATCATCGATCCTCGGCAGAGGGTACCTGTTATTAATGGTGACTTTGTTCAACTCCCTATAGTCGATGCAAAGCCGCATCGACCCATCTTACTTCTTCACAAACACCACAGAAGCACCCCAAGGCGACGAACTCTGCCTGATAAATCCCTTTGCCAACAACTCATCAACCTGAACTCGCAACTCCTCTAACTCACGAGGGGCCATCTGGTACGGCGCCTTAGCAATATGATGCGTACCCGGCTCCAAATCAATCACAAACTCCACATCCCGCTCAGGAGGAAGACAAGGAAGATCATCCGGAAAAACATCGGCGAAATCACGAACAACTGGATTCTCCTCCAAGCGCGGTACACTAACAGCGGTCCCAACCACCGAGACCAAACAAGCAAAACAATCCGAAAGAAACAATTTCTGAGCACATACCGCAGAGATGATAGGAGAATCCTGGCACAGATCAGCATACACGCTTCCGGGCTGACCGTCGTCCCTGATGAAGTCCAAGCGCTTCCCTTTGCACTGAATGACTGCATCATACCTAGACAGCCAGTCTATGCCCAGAATAACATCGAAGTCCTCCAGATCAATCATCTTCAGGTCTGCCTTCGCAAGGAAGTCCCCCAACAAAATAGGGCAATCTAACATGCCCAAATCTGACAACACAGATTCACCAGAGGGGAACTTGACACGGAAGGTATCCCGAACTCGATCTAAAGTCAACCGATGTCGCTCTACAAAGGCTCTAGCCACGAACGAGTGGGTAGCGCCGGATTCAAACAGAACACGCTCCCAGCGATTCTTCACCTTAAATTTCCCTATAGGAGCATATATAACTAAGGAACTACCACAACAATACTGCAAACATTCTAGTAAAACAAGAACAAAACCTTCAGGCTGGAAAGACAACTAACCTGAAATGACCTGAGTCGAAGCTTGAGCCTCCTCGGAAGAGATCACGTTCAGCTTTCCCTTTCACTTGTCCACACGCTGAGGTGGAGGTAATGCCTGTAGTGGAACTGCATGAAGAACAGGCTGGACCTGAGGACACCTAGACTATATGTGTCCCTTCTGCCCACACTGGAAGCAGACTTTATCCTTGGACCAGCACTGGGCCGCATCATGCCCGGGTCGCTTGCAAACAGAACAGGAGACATCTCTCCTAGGAGCACCCTGAATCGCATGAACCTGCTCCTTCCTCTGAGCTGCTGCCTTCTTCAAACATCTCTCGACAGGGTGGCCTGACCGGCCACAGAAGATGCACACCACTTTGCTCTTCTTTCCCGGAGCCGCACCGGGTACCTGGGGTTTCTTCTCCTCCACAAACTTCCTCTTGTCCTTCCTCATTTGCTTGCCTCTGCTCTTTGCGGTCTCAATAGCCTCCACCTTCAGAGCAGCCTCCACTACTCCTGCATAAGTCTCTGACCCATAAGCACTGGTTAACTGCTGCACCTCGCTCCTCAAGCCACCGAGAAATCGCTTAACTCAATCAGCCTCAATGCTGACCAATCCAGGGGCAAAACGGCTCAACTTTCTGAACTCTATCTCACACTCACCCACCGTGAGTTTCCTTTGCTTCAGATGGAGGAAGTCATTCATAAGGAGGTCACGCTCGACCGAGGGTAAGAACTTCCTCAACAGCATCTCCTTGAACACTTCCCAAGAGCATCCAACTACCAAGCTCTCCTTTTCTCTCAGCCACTAACTCTTAGCCAAACCTTTAAGCTGATAGGCGGCTATCATCACCCTCTGGTCATCTGCAATCCCAGAGTATGATAACATCTCCTCCATGGAGATCAGCCAATCGTCTATGACCATGAAATCTGCCTTCCCGTCATAAGTGGGAGGGCTCAGCCTCTGAAACTATGAGATGAAGGCCATCTCTGCTGGCACCACCACTGGAGGTATTAAGGGTGCTGGAGGAGGAGGGACAGCTAACCCCCCCTATAGGGCCTTGCACTCCTTGAGTCTGACCTGCCACAACCGCCACCAGAGACTGAATCTGGGCCTGCATCTCCACCATCTGCCTGCTCATGGCATCGCTACTCTGCCGCAGGCTCTCGATCACCGCATCATTCTGCGCTCCAGATGACTCACCCTCAGATATGGGATTCGATCTAGTCGAAGTAAGTCTTGCCATCCTAAAATCATAGCAACATAAGTCAGATCCTAGTACAACGGCTAGAACCAACTACAAGTACAGACAATACATATATAGATATAAACTTAAAGCTGCTAAACTTGCTCTGGGAGTTTATTGTTTTTACAAAAAATGATGTTATGCCCTAACCTAGGATGGTTAACAACCACCATTCTAACTCTTGTGCCTAGATCGGGAATGCAAGACTTTATATTACTTTTGACTTGAAAGTTTATGCGTGTACATATGTCATCCTGCCAGTCTTTAGCTTGGCACGTTGTGCTTATGCAATGTTATGCTATGCATGATTGTGCTATGCATTCTAAAAAGGCCCTAATGCATGTTATGAGCGGCGTACGCATGAAAATGTTATGCATCCCATACTACATAACATTCTCATGCAACGAAAGAGAAAACGAGCTAGTCGCAGCCATGTGGTGAGGTTATGCATCCAATACTACATAACCCTCACATGTTGCCCCTATGGTGGATCCATATACGAACACATATTATGAATCCCATACTACATAATATGCCCCGTATACTTCATGTTATGCTATGAGTGTAGTGTTCGTGCTTTTGCCAAGACATGTTGATGATATATCGGTGTGTGAATGACATGATGCTGAACTATTAATGCAATCATAGGAAGGTTGCCCGACTAACTTGTCAAGCAACCTCCCTCTGATACTAACTGTTGCAACCCGCATTTTCTCCGAATTTAGGAATTATCAGAGCATGAGAAAACACGCATCATGATGCCACGTCAAGTAGGGGATAACTGCTGACGCTCAGGCAAAACCATCTACTTTACTTTACGAAAGAAATTCATGAGTTTAATGATTAGAAAATAAGTTATATTTTAGAGGCCATATCCCTCGGCTCGGTGGATCACCTAGTCCACAGTTAAAAACTATACTTATACGCTGCGGAAAATACTTTATTCAGGATTGACATCCTAAGGAGTGTATAAGAGCCCCATGAGGACCACTTATGCTATGCAAGACTCTACATTTAATTTATACTATATATAAGAAAATGATCTTTATACGTTGTTTGGAAAATAGTGATTGAGTTTTATAAAACATGCTGATCATGAGCTATACTTATAATAATAATTGTAGTTTTAAAAATAACTATCAACCTAGCATAAATCCTCCTCAGAGCAAGTAGACTATCTCCAGAAAATGGTAGCAGCAAAAGTAATATATCTAGTACAAAGGTAAAAACTACCAGTGGGGGCCAACAACCTGACACGAACCCACTAGCAAATATGTATGTCTGTATGAAAAGTGCAGAAAACTACCTCACTAAACAAATCCCGAAGGATCTCCAAAGTCCAAGAAACCACCAGCAACACCACAGCAACTTAGCCACCAAACTGGCTACTGCTCAGAACCTGAGCCGTTCAAAAGAAGAAAGAATACCTCAGCAAGCAAAAAAAGGAAAACTGCACGGAAGTGCCAATCAGATGATAAATGAAAGAGGAAAAACCAAGCAATAAAAGGTCACAACTGCCCAAGGCAAGACAAAAAGAAATGCACCAGGTGCGAGGAAACAACATCAACCCTGCCCAGAAACTACCTCCTGCAGAGTCTACTAAGCTACCAAGAGCCCAAAATGCTACAATCTACCAAGTAAGAAACGTCTAACACCCTAAACTGCGGGAGATGGTAGTAGCAAAAAAAAACAACGTGGATCTAGGTTGGAGGAAAACTCAGTCCCCCAACCACCATTTCCAAGAAACAAAGCTCAAGGGTCTACATGTGAAAGCACTAGGGACCTCCCACCCCCTTGCCCAGCCCGTACCTGGGGCAAGGTAAAAGAAAAAGGGTGGCCTTGGCTAAATTACACAATACCTCCCCTCTTAAGAGCTCCAAACCACCACTACTAACCATGACCCACGATTCAGCCTTTAGGAAAGAAAAACATATCCAACAAGGAACCTCAAAGAAAATCAAGGAATTCACTCGGGGGCAAAAATCAAGGTAGGGAAAAAAGTGTTGAAATTACTCAACACGGTTTGGCGTTGAGTGGGACCCACTCAACGCCTAACCAGACCTTGGCGTTGAGTGAGTTAGCCTCACTCAGCGCCAAAACAGCCATGGCGTTGAGTGAGGTTCACTCACTCAACGCCCTCCAAAGGAACAACTCTGGCGTTGAGTGAGCTAGCCTAACTCAACGCCAAAATAGGCTTGGCGTTGAGTGAGGTTCACTCACTCAACGCCTCCCGCGAGAATACTCTGGCATTGAGTGAGCTAACCTCACTCAACGCCAAAACAGCCATGGCGTTGAGTGAGGCACACTCACTAAACGCCCTGGTACTTAACCACAATCAGATAAAGTGGCGTTGAGTGAGCTTGCCTCACTCAACGCCAAAACAGCAATGGCGTTGAGTGAAGCTCACTCACTCAACGCCCTTACACTAAGCCGCAAAAGAAGACTGCGGCATTGAGTGAGTCCACCTCACTCAACGCCAAAACAGCAATGATGTCGAGTGAGGTTCGCTCCCTCAACGCCCTGGCACTTAGCCGCAACAAGGCAAATCTGCGGCGTTGAATGAGCTGACCTCACTCAACGCCAAAATAGCAATGGCGTTGAGTGAGGTCGTCTCCCTCAATGCCAAAAGTACTGGCCGCAAAGAAGGGTTGTGGCGTTGAGTGAGTCTACCTCACTCAACGCCAAAGCAGAAATGGCGTTAAGTGAGGTTAACTCACTATACGCCACGGGACTTGGCCGCAAACTTGCCTATGACGTTGAGTGAGGTCACCTCACTCAACGCCAAAGCCGAAATGGCATTGAGTGAGGTCGACTTACTCAACGCAAAGTACTCAGCCTCAGAAAAGGCTGTGGCGTTGAGTGAGCACACCTCACTCAACGCCAAAGTACTTGGCTGCATAGAAAGCTACGTCCTTTAGTGAGTCCACCTCACTCAACGCCAAAACCGAAATGGCGTTGAGTGAGGTCGACTCACTCAACGCCAAAGTACTTAGCCTTAGAAAAGGTTGTGGCATTGAGTGAGCACACCTCACTCAACGCCAAAGTACTTAGCTTCTCGGAAAAACCGCGGCGTTGAGTGAGCTTGCCTCACTCAACGCCAAAACGGAAATGGCGTTGAGTGAGGTCGACTCACTCGACGCCAAAGTACTTAGCCGCTAGCAGGTGCTACGACGTTGAGTGAGTCCACCTCACTCAACGCCCCAGTACTTAGCCAAAATTCAAATCGACTACAGTTGCGGCGTTGAGTGTGTGCACCACACTCAACGCCAAACCCGCAAAGGCTTTGAGTGTGTGCACCACACTCAACGCCGGAAAACTAGAGAGCCCAAATTTGGCTCTTTCCAAGATACACAGCAGGCACCCCCCTCCTACTCTCTCTCTCTCTCGGCTTCACCCGCAAGGCAACAACCAGACAGAAATCTGGAGTTTATGTTAGCGGCATTACGCCGGCGGGTTGGGAACCAACAACACAAAGAAGGGGGGCTCATTAGGAGAAACTAAGCCCTAAAATTCAGCAAGAAAAAAGAATAGCTTGGCCTCTACCCTGGGGCTAATCGGGATTTTTCAATTCAGCAAGAGATTAAACAATGGCAAGGGCAAGAATACCACTTGCCTCGATTTCCGGCGAAGCTTGGACGACTTTGCCTCCTCTTCACTCGGCACTAGCAGCAGCAACACCTAAAAGCACCTAACAAGCAACCCGTACTTTAATGGCAGAAATCCACAAGACCCGAAAATCCAAGTCTCCTAAAACTCCACGAAAATCGAATCTCTTACCGTCGAAACGTAGATCTGAGCAAGAGCAAGCCAACGCCGCTTTCAGAAACGAATTCCGTCCACAAAAGTTCCTGAAATCGCCGGCCGAAGGCTAGGGCAGTTCACCTTTTCTCCCCCTCTGTTTTCCGCGAACAGGAGTAGACGGTTTCGGTCTAGGTAAGAAGGAAGAGAGTGGCCCGCCAACTTCTAATTAAGGCTTTAAATAAGTCTTAACATGCCTAATCAGCCTATCCGCTGTCTGAAAATGCTGATTCATTCAGCTAAAATCAAATTTCTAATTTGATTTTACTAATAGCAAACCCAAAACGACGCGAAAACCGAACTACCTCGTAATTCGACGAAATTTGCACCGTAGCTAAATACCCACGCTACGAACACATCAGCGAAGTCGAAATTAACTTTCAACGAACAGAACTCGAGTTATACCCACCTAAATCCAAAACACAAGCATCCCCCAAGAGGCCACACCGGGTCACCCAAAACGACTCGGCTTGCTAGGGAGACCTTGACCATAGGCTACAAAATAGGCCACTCAGTTCTAAGGAGCTAAACCACACTCCACAAATGGCACAAGCAACGAAAACGCTTCGCCGTAATGCCAAACGAAAATAAAATAGTCGCAGAAAAATCGGGGGCGTTACAAAAGAGGAGGAGACAAGTAGTGGATCCCTGATCAAGTAGAAGGCTGTGTACTTCAAGGATAAAAGCTCAAAGAGGAGCAAGGAGAGGATTTCCTCTCCTCCAAGGAGGCCTGCTGACTCAGACAACACTGGTCCAAGTTCATCTGACAGCAACTTGTCAAATGAAGACTTTGCTGCCTTCTCCAGGCAGCTACAGAAATTGATGAGGAGGAAGCAGTGGAGGAGCAGACCTACCTCCTCCCCTCATCACAAGGAGTACTAATACAAGGCAGAGAAGAAGCACTCCAAGGGAGGCAGGTATGACTATAAGCCTAGTAAAAATGTTTCCTCTAAAGTTGTTTACAACTATTGCAACAAACTTGGAAATGTTATTGCTGACTGCCCAGTGAAGAGAAAAGAGGTTGGTGAGAAAAAGGCTCATCAGCATTTGGGCAAGAAGGGTAAGTCCTTCATTGCAAATAAGGAGAAGAGCTGGACTGAATCATCTTCATCAGAGTCTGAAGAAGAAGTAGCCTGTATTGGACTGGTTGTTGTTGCTTCTGAAGAAGAAGCAGAAGCTGAAGACTATCATGGTTCCAGGATAGGGATCAGGGCCCCTCTTTCACATTCAGACAGTGATTTAGAGGTGGATGAAGAAGATGAAGAAGATGAAATTAGCTGTTATTGGATGATGACAAGGTCTGATGATGAATCAAGCCAGGGATAGCCTTGTCTAGTCAAGATACATTCCTTATCTACCTCATCTTCTGACTCAGATTATGAGACTAGTCAAGACTCTGATGTTTCTTCATCCAGTGGTGAAGAGGGCTAAGTTTCTGAGGAATAGGTCAATCAATTGATTGACAAGTATGGTGCACTTATGTATGCATTCAAGATAAGAAGCTGGCCAAAAAGATAGTTGTGGAGATGACCTCTCTACAGCTAGCTGCTTCCCAGCATGCTGAGACAGCATTTTTGTTGGATCAGAAGGACAGGGAAGTTAGCCAACTTAAGGTCACGACTCTCATCCAGATTGGCACCATAAATTTCAAGAAAATAGTCTCATAAGGGACCTTGAAAAGAAGCTCCAGAGGGAGAAGAGAATTGTGGCTAGTTTCTCTAAGACCAATATTGTGTTGTCCTTGATAGACTCCTTCTCCTCTCAGAAGGGTAAGAAGGGTTGGGGTTTAATGGAAACACTAGAGTTGCCCCTTCCAAAGGGAAAATGAAACTCCTGTCCAGCCTCTAGCTTCCAAGCCTCCCATCCCTTTTAAGAAGGTGATGTTGCCTTCAAACATATATGACCAAAAAAACATCTATGATCACTAGATGAATAGAAGATCCACTAGTGTGAACAAAGAGGTTCACAACTATGGTGGAAGGTACAGTAGGGGAGTGAGTACCTTTAAGTCTCCCCATGAGGAAATCCAAATGGCCCATCTGAACCATTTGTGTTTGGTGCACCAACCCCTTCACTCAAGAAAGAGGCAGTGGCTACCTCTCAAGGCCATCCAGCAAAGACCCGCACTAAGGGCAAGTTTATCAGCAAGCCGGATCTAGCTATCTCTGATGCTATAAACAACATGTCATCTGCAAAGAAGACTGCTATAAATGGCATTCAGAGAAAGACAAGAAAGCCTGTTGAAAGACTCACCTTCAGTCAGATCCTTGTTGAAAGAAACTTGAAGAATGTTGATGCACCTCTTCCTTCTGTACTGTCAGCAGTTAATCAAACTGTAGGACCTGCTCATAAGAGAAGGTATAATATCCATGAGTGCTAGTGTTGTGGCAAGGTAGGAAGTTTTGCATTAGATTGCTGGCACAATCTTACACTGCCGAGTGCTAGTGTTAGTCCTTCTGTCAGAAAATCTACAGGAATACATGTTCATTTTCAGGCTAATCAGGACCTAGGACCCAATAATTATTGGGATCCTAAGGTAAGGTAAATTATGTGATATAGGTTAGTCCAAGTGTCCACACCCCTATATGGTACTTGGACAGTGGTTGTTCCAGGCACATGACTAGGACAAGGAGCAACTTAAAGGAGTACTCTCTAGTAAAAGATGGACTCAAGGTTATCTTTGGAGGTTCAGATAGAGGAGTGACAAGAGGCTATAGTAAGATTACTAATGGCATAGTCACCATCTTAAAAGTAGCTTATGTTGAAGGGTTATAATACAACCTAATAAGTATAAGCTAACTCTCTGATCTTGGTTATGTCATTGTCTTCCACAAGGATGAGTGTCATATTAAGAGGTCAAGTGACCAAGAGGTCATCTTGACAGGCACTAAGAGTGGAAATGTTTATTGTTTAAACTTTCTATGTCTAGATACAGACTCTCATATTTGTCTAGTGGCAAATGAGAAAGTTTCATATTATGTGCAATGCCACAAGAGACTAGCTCATTTGAATTATAAGACTATTGGCAAGATCTTTAGTGAATCGCTAGTTAGGAATGGTCCAAAGGTGAAATGCACCAAGGAAAGACTTTGCTCAGCATGCCAAAAGGGCAAGCAGACCAACGTTTCCTTCAATGACATTGGGACCAAAGACTCTGTGAGGTGTTTATACCTCTTGCATACAGACTTGTTTGGTCCTATGCCAGTTCATAGTCTAGGTTGGAAAGTATACACCCTTGTGGTGGTTGATGACTATTTTAGGTTTGCTTGGGTGTTCTTTCTCCAGAAAAAGAATGAAACCTTTGATATATTCATAAATTCAAGTTATTACTTCAAGGTTAGTTAGTCACCTAGAGGTGGGGGGGGGGTGAATAGGTCTTTGAAATTTCTTTAGTCTGTTTGTTGTTTACTAACTATGTGATCTAAAGCTTGTCCTTAATACCTGCAATATAAAATAAGAACAAGCAACACAGCACAACACACAAGTATTTATAGTGGTTCCCCAATTGGGTACATCCATTTTTCCTCCCACCTTTCTAACTTATGTTAGACAAGGCACAAACTCCTCCAAAATGCTCCTCAGAGCTTACACCTCAGGCCCTCAGTCTTACACTCAGGTTCTCTTCAGAACCCTACCTCAGAACCACAAAGGTTCCTACCTCAGAGCCATGCAGTGCTCCTACAGCTCAGTGGTCCTCAAACCACCTACCTCAGCCTTATCTCTAAGGCCTACAGCTTAGGCTTTTCAGCCCTACAACTTAAGGCACAAGGCCCTACTCTCAGAGTGCTGCAACACTCCTACAGCTCAGTACCCTTCCAGGTACCTACCTTAGTGCCCTTCTAGGAACCTACAGCTCAGTGACAAACTTGTCACCTACCTCAGGCCAAAAGGCCCTACACTCAGTCTCCTCCAAGACCTACACTCAGTGACACACTTGTCACCTACAGCTCAGTGACTCAATAGTCACCTACCTCAGCCTTATCACTAAGGCCAACTACTCAGGCTAGGAAGACAGCCCTACTCTCAGATCCAAACTTGGATCCTACCTCAGTACCCAGTAGGGCACCTACCTCAGTGACTAATTAGTCACCAACAACTCAGGCACAAAGTGCCCTACAGCTTAGATTCAGGCAAACTAAATCCTACAGGAATTAATCAAGTAAATTGAATTACTGACTCAGAGATAAATCTCTGAGTATACCTTGCTGGAATGAGCAGATATCAGTCCAGCCCACTTGTTGTAGAAGGAATTAGTCTTCTTCTATATCTACCAATTTCTCTACTGTACTGAAGACAACTAATTGCTGTTGAAGGCTTACAGCCCTTCACACAGCTATCTCCTGTTACTGATTAAATGAATCAGCCAACTTGTTCTCCAAGGAACAATCTTGCTGAACTGGAAGAAGCTTCAGCTATCTTTCTCTACCTTACCAGCTTGCATAGCTGGACTTGGCTTTCAAGCTCGTCGGAGAAGATTAAGTCTAGCCGCCTCTCTTTTCTTTTTCATTTTCTGTGATTGATGCCCTAATCCCATTTTCTCTTTTCTTTTTATATCCATAGATTTGAATAAATTGCACAATTTTAGTGTGGGCCCAGCTAAGGATGGTGAGCACCACCTTCCTAAGAAGAGGACAAATAGTAGCTTTCGGCGCTACTGTAGCTTTCCCGCAAAGGCATGAAGTACTTGTACTGAGCTCGACGATCGTCGATCTGAGATCAAAGAACTCTGTACTGAGCTCGACAAACTTCAGAATCTCCAACTTTATATTTAGCTCGAAGAAATGTGAGCTCAGCTCGACGAACTATGAATCTTCAAACTTTAACTTGAGCTCGACGAACTTTGAATCTTCAAACTTTAACTTGAGCTCAACGAAAGGTGAGCTCAGCTCGATGAACTCTGAATCTTAAACCTTTAACTTGAGCTCAACGAAAGTTAAGCTCAGCTCGACGAACTCTGAACTCAGTTCGATGAACTCCACTTTCTGGACTTGGAAAATTTCTGTTGGCTTTGTCTCAATGGTTCCTTCTCAACTGTCTCAGCGGTTCTTTCTCAATTATCTCAGCGGATTCTTCTTCACAGCTGAGACTGTCTTCTGTCTCACCAGTTTAGCTGAGACCAACACTTCTCTCAACGTTTTGTGTTGAGCTTCTCAGCTGTCTCAGTGATTATGCTGAGACATTCTTCTTAGCTGTCTTAACTGTCTCAGCTGTCTCAGCTGTCTCAGTTGTCTCAGCTGTCTCAACAGTTTTGCCTTAGTCAAATTGTCTGACTTCTAGCTTCCTCTTTCTGTTCACCTGCCCAAACAAGGACAACGAGCATGCAAGAACTCAAGCACACATCAAATATATTATGCCCCTTAGCATGATTGGTGATGCCTCTTCAAATTCTAAGGAACATTGAAGGGCATAATTCCCAATAATAAAGTTTGTCAAGCAAATTAAGAATGAGTAGTACTTTGGTAAAAATCAGAAGTGACTATTGGACTGAATTCCAGTCTAATAGCATGACAAAGTTTTGTGAAGAGCTAGGGGTTCATTAAGAATTTTTTTCTTCAAGAACACCCCAGCAAAATGGGATTATTGAGAGGAAAAACAAAACTCCCATAGAGGCTGGAAGGACCTTGTCGTGTGACACATGTAGGACCCCCCTCCCGGAACACAAGACACGGCACGAGAGGGGTCTTATGCCCAGAACAGCCGCCTTGCGGAAACACTAACACTCATGGTCAGCCTGTACCACAAGGCGCCTATCCTGCCGGCTTCAACCAATATCAACATATAAACTGCCAACCCAACCATAATAATAAAAAAAGTCAACCCACACCAAGTATAAGTCCATAATATAGCAAAAGAGAAGCTAAACAAGCTTCTACATAATCAGAGTACGAAAATAGAATTGCTCCGAAGGGCTACAACAAAATCTCTCTCACTCATATCTGTAACTGACGGTAGCGACGGTACCGTCCCCTCAGGCCCTGTTGTCCTGGCCTGGCTGTCCAGTTGCATAGCCTGCTGCTCCACCTGCGGGGTTTCCTCCTAAAAAGGAAGACGTAGCAACCGTTAGTCATAAAGACTAAGTGGCTTCACATCCGCTCCCCCGGCGACTCCTCAGCACCGGGCGGAGAAAGGAACAGGTACAATATATATAAAACAGTAGTACAAGCACGTGAAGTAAGTATACAAATCATAGGTAGCAATAAAAGTAGTGTATAAATGAACAAGCTCTTATTCTACAATTCTACTATCTATAGCAGCAAGAGAGTATAATGTTATAACAGTAAGTAACTCAACTTATATGAATGCCCATACAAGCATATAAGTTGAGGGTCGTTCAGCTATAAGTAACTCATCGTATAGGAGTGCCCATACAAACTTATACGATGAGGGTCTTGTGTATGTAATGAAGTGCAATGCTATGTATGCAATGCAATGACACACCCATGATCAAGCACATGCAATCGCTATGTCGACACAGACTTATAGTTCCCACTATTCGAGAAGGTAGTTAACCTTTTAGACGTCAACCGTCGTGGCCAAACGGTGACAGTAGAGCGGGCATCTCCACTACTAGGCTGGTCTCCACACTACCTGGCCTAGGCCTCCGTACGCCTCAACGCTAAGAACACAACAACGGAGCTCACATGCGTACTACGGCTCAGCGGGTTCTCTTGGGTAAATGTGCACCAAGATCCTAGCCCCGAACTGGCCTATGCGTGACATGGAAGGAGCCTCGGAAATGAACACGAGGACCAAGCCCAACCATTCACTTAGCACGGAAGGAGCCTCGGGACGTGAACACCGAGGACCAAGCCCAACCGTCCAAGGTCTAGCTGTCAACTCCCATCGGTGTGACGATTGGCGAGCCCGTAGACCTGCCACACTATCCTTAACCCGGGATTACGACACCACGTGTCGACTCAAACCACATGCAATTCCACGATATCGTGGCATGGAAGGAGCCTCGGGACATGAACAGCAAGGACCAAGCCCAACCATCCATCAAATACGGGAGGAGCCTCGGGACGTGAACACCGAGGGCTAAGCCCAACCGTCCAACTTTACTCATCTCAATCCCATTCCATAGCGACGGTCAACACCGCACTTGTTACTTCCACAATGCTACCCGTAGGGAGACGACACTCTAAGCATTGGATTACTAATTCCCTTTTTATCCATTCAACATACATCACGGCCATAGTTAAAACATTTATACATCTATCAATTTATAACTACCAATTTATATCAAGCTCTTTCCTTCAATTAAGCTTGTCCACAACTCGTTATACGAATTCAGATTTATAACCTCAACTTATCATATCACTATAATGATTATGTCGAAAGAGTTCACCCAAGCCTCGAGTTGGATCGTAACATTAAATTCCACCGAATCGAATTCCACATTACACAGCCCAGAATTTAAGTGCAGCCTTAATCCGGGCAGCAAATCCGACTAAGGATTCCCGAGGCTACAGAAATCCGACGAGTGCATGTAACCACTCGTTGGAAAGATAATTTCAAGGGATACAACTTTCGTGTTTAGTCGAAAGCCCAGATTTGATCGCATCACACCAGAAATTCACTCGAAGCCTGCTGTGTACTGGATTTTTCCCCAATTGCAGCAGTTTCGAACTGACTTTCCCGTGGCTACATGTATCGCCTGGAAACGTGCAACCCTTCGTTGGAAAGATAATTTCGAGGGCTACGACTTTCGTGTTTATTCGTAAATCCAAATATAACCAGAACACCCCCGAAATTGGTCACGAAGATCGCTGCGTGCAGAAATTAGATTTCTGCACGCAACTTAAGGCGAGATGAACGGCATCCGTTCATCTTCCTCCTTGCACCGATCTCCCAAAAACTCCTCCAGAAAATCGTCCACCCTTATTCACCCTCACGAAGCCATATTTCTCAACGAATCACTCTCTCATCTTCACATTGAAGAATGAAGAGGTTGGAGGAGACTAAGCCTAGAAAACGACCTAGGCATGGCTTTTCCCTAAGAAATCTCCTCCTCACCATCAAGACTCTAAGGAGTCGATATCTCTCCTAGAATATTAACTACAGATCTAGCACCAAGGGAGAGGGGAGGAAGCTCACCTCGTTTCCAGCGGTAACACCATTTCCGGCCATGGATCTAGTCATTCTTCTTTGCGGCATCTCTTGCTTGGTGCAGTTGTTCTTCACGGCAAAGGAAGGAGAGATAGAGAGAGAAGGTCGCCTCCAGGAACTCCGACTGCTTCCCTTGGCTCCGTCGGTTTCGCAAGGTCCACTATGACGGTAAGAACGATCGGCAAGGATGGCTAGGGTTCTGCTTTATCTCCTCTTATAAACCGATGTATTAGGTTAAATCCCTTCCGCCACGTGTCAACCCCCCATTGGACCGCCCCTAATGGGTCATATTGAAGTGACCCGGTCCAAGGAATCATCAAGCACGAATCCCGAAGTCCGGTTCGGTCCGCCTGTACAAGCCGGCGAATCTGCCTAGGAGAAGAAAACGCACAAGTCAAATTCGACGGGAATCAACCGTCATTCTCGACGATCGGCGAGAATCGTCGGGCATTCTCGACGAATTCGTCGGGTATCAACAATGATACCCGACGAATTTCACTTAGCCAACTTATCGTAAATTCTGGCGTTGAGTGCGTTGAGTATCTATCAGCGATACTCGACGATCGGTGGGTATCACCGGGCATTCTCGACCATCGGTGAGAATCGCCGGGCATTCTCGTCGATCGGTGAGAATCGTCGGGCTTTCTCGTCGACTTTCACTTAACCTAATTCCCAATCTGCAGTTCTGAATCTGGCGGGTATTGTCATTCGATACCCATCGAATCAGCGAGTATCATTCCCGATACTCGTCGATCGGCGAGTATCATTCCCGTTACTCGTCGATCGGCAAGTATCAACTTCCATTCTCGTCGATTTTCCCTTGGGCCATTTCCTTTCGATTCGTTGGATATCACTCCACCCTACACTCAATTCAACGCACTAGACACCTTTTGCCAGTGCGCCCCGAGACCGAGTCAAGTCTCTTGACTCAAAACTCGTGCGAGGGGCCTAGCGCGAATCGGGACGTTACAAATCCTATAAACAAAAATAAAAGATTTCATCCCCGAAATCAGGCTAGGGCTATGGGGATGCAAGTACAAAATAATATGCGCTATAAAATATTACCTTGGGAGAACAGCTCCAGGTAGCGCTTCTGCATCAAGTTCACCGGCTCCCAAGTAAATTCTTCCTTCCCATGATTAGACCATAGTACTTTTACCAGAGGCACACTTTTGCGGCGCAAGGTTCTTATCTCATTATCAACGATTCGTATCGGCTCCAGTCGCACAGATCTGTCAGACGCCACCTTACCATAAGTTGTGGGGATGTATTGTTCAGGCCGCAACAGCGCCTTCCGAAGCGACGATACATGGAACACATCGTGGAGATTTTCTAGCTCGGGCGGTAGCTCCAGCCGATAGGCCAAAGGGCCAATCCTTTCCACTATGACATAGGGTCCAACATACTGTGGGCTGAGCTTCTTCACACCCCGCACCCGTGACACTCCATGCATCGGCCGGATTTTCAGGAACACTTTATCACCCACTTGAAACTCCACCATACGGTGCTTTGCGTTATAATACTTCGCCTGCCGACTTTGAGCCTCCAACATGCGATCCCTTATCAGCCTAACCACCGCATCAGTATCGGGTCTTCGTCTTGCACCCAAGACAAGGGGGTTCTACACCTTCTTCCATAACGGGCTTCATGGGGCGTCATGCCAATGCTAGCTTGATGGCTGTTGTTGTAGGAGAATTCCACTAAGGGCAAGAGTATTTCCCACGGCTCTCGCCTATCTATTACACACAACCGCAACAGATCCTCCAATGTTCGTATGGTCCACTCAGACTACCCGTCCGTCTGAGGATGAAATGCAGTGCTGAAGGTAAGGCGCGAGCCCAAATACGCCTGTACCGCCTTCCACTCCTTGTAGGTAAAACGACCATCACGGTCCGAAACTATCGTCTTAGGTATGCCGTGATACCGTACAAACTGCTCCACAAAAAGGCGTACTAAGACATCCACATGAGCCTCCTTCTTCATAGGAATGAACCGGGCAACTTTCGTCAGGCAATCAACGATCACCCACACTGAATCATTTCCTGAGCGGGAGCGAGGTAGCCCATGTACGAAGTCCATGGAAATATCCTCGAACTTCCACTCGGGGATTGGCAACGACTGCAACAGACCACCGGGCTCCTGCACTCCGCCTTCACTCTTTGGCAGGCTTCATAATGCGTGACAAAGTATCGGACATCCTTCTTCATTCCGGGCCAACACATCGTCTTCCGTAAGTCGGCGTACATCTTTGAAATTCCCAGGTGCACGGAATATTGAGAGCAATGTGCTTCTCTCAAGATATCCTCCCGGATTCTGCCACCTTTGGGAATGTAGAGCAAGCCGCGAAAGTAAACGAGGTCGTCCTTTAGTGTGTACTCGTCGGTAGTCCCGTCTTCGATTAAATTTATTGCCGGGGCAAAAGCCGCATCCAATCCTTGCTCCACTCGGATCCGGTCCCGGATATCACAAACTATGCTCATGCTGGACAGGTACTCCATATATTCCGAAGAAGCCTTAACTATTAAGGTAATGTCCATCGCCTCGATCATCCGTGCCAACTCCATGCTCATCAACCGAGACTCTGGGCTCGAGCCGGGTACTTTCCTACTCAACGCATCGGCTACCGAGTTCGCTTTTCCGGGGTGGTAGTTCAAGGTGAACTCATAGTCGTATAGAAACTCTAACCACCGCCGTTGTCTTAAGTTCAATTCCTTCTGGGTATGGACGTACTTCAAGTTTTTATGATCCGAGAAGATTTCGCAGTGGACGCCGTATAGATAATGCCTCCATACCTTCAAGGCGAACACCACTGCTCCTAGCTCCAAATCATGCACCGGGTAATTGATTTCATGCTTCTTAAATTGTTTTGAAGCATAAGCAATTACGTGCCCATGCTGCATCAACACCGCTCCCAACCCCTGATAAGTCGCATCCGTGTAAACTTAGAATCCTTCCTTCCCAGACGGAAGGACAAGGATGGGGGCAGAGGTTAGTCTATCTTTCAATTCCTGGAATGCCGCTTCACACTGGAGTGTCCACTCAAATGGCACACCTTTCTTTGTCAAAGAAGTAAGCGGGAGGGCAATCTTTAAGAATCCTTTTACGAACTTGCGGTAGTATCCGGCAAGTCCAAGAAAACTCCTCACATCGGCCGCCGACTTCACGGGCGACCACTCCTTCACGGCACGCACCTTGGCCAGATCCACAGCTAGTCCATCCCCACTGATTACATGACCCAAGAAAGCCACTTCCCTAAGCCAGAATTCACACTTGCTAAACTTGGCGAACAGGGCGTGCTCTTTTAACTTTTCCATAACTAAGGCCAAATGCCCGGCATGTTCCTCCTCCGTCTTCGATTAGACAAAGATGTCGTCAATGAACACAATGACGAAGACATCCATATAGGGCTCAAACACTTTATTTATCAAGCTCATGAAAGCTGATGGGGCATTTGTGAGCCCAAACGGCATCACTGTGAACTCATATAAGCCGTACCTTGAGCTGAAAGCCGTTTTCGGAATATCATCCTCTTGTATTCTCAATTTGTAACACCCCAAGCGCAAATCTAGCTTGGAGAACCAATGCTCTCCCACCAGTTGGTCGAACAACTCATCGATCCGAGGTAACAGATAGGTGTTCCGTACCGTCAGTCGGTTGAGTTCCCGATAGTCTATACATAAACGCAGGGTTCCATCTTTCTTCTTAACGAATAGAACAGGGGCTCCCCAAGGTGATGAGCTGGGGCGAACAAACCCTGATTCTACCAACTCCTGAAGTTGAACTCTAAACTCCGCGAGTTCTTTTTGGGCCATCCGATAAGGGGTCCTGGAGACAGGCTTATCTCCTGATACAAGCTTAATCTGAAAATCCACTTCTCTATACGGGGGTAACCCTGGTAATTTTTCAGGAAATATCTCAGGGAAATCTCGTGCTACCCGCACATCCTTCACATCTACCTTCATCTTTTTTAGTTCGAAACATATCATGTAGACTTCATCCCCTCTCATATGATCTTTCAAGGTCTCGATTGAGGATAACAATATTCGTGGTGCGAAATTTATACCTTGGAAGACTACATCAATATCCCCATGTCTCAAATAGATGTGCTTCTTCGCGCAGTCGATTCTTGCATGGTGCCAATCCAGCCATGCCATGCCCAGAATGAGGTCGAATTCTGGTATTCTCAAAATTGTGGCGGGAGTATCAAAGGTCTTTCCCCCAATGGTTATCTCCAACTCACACTTCGCGGTTGCCGTCATCTCAGATCAGTCTGGGAGGCATACTCTTCGAGCAATACCAGTGAAATATTGTACTCTGTGTATATCCTTGATGAAGTCTTCAGACACGAAAGAATGTGAGGCACCGATGCCAAATAACATATAAGACGGTTTCCCGCCGACCATCACGGTGCCTAAGTGTCATTTAATAATACTCAAGCTAGACGTCTAGTATATCTTAAGCCACTAGAGGATATTAATGGAAGCAAAATGGCTAATTCAAATCGTACCTGCAATCATCTCTTGAAGATTCCGCTCTTGAGTCATGTCTAAGGCATACATCTGATCTCGAGCGGGTCCGGGGTTTCTTCCTCGTGGTCCTCGTCCTCGACCACGCACATACCCTCTCCCCCGCGGGGCTGCTGGAGGGAGTGCAAAAGGCGCATCTCCAAACAGTTGCGGGCAGTAGCTTCGAATGTGGCCCGGTTGTTGCATTCAAAGCACACCCGTTCCTGCCTTCCGTCGTGTTACTGAAATTGTTGAGGTGGACGTAATGCTTGCGGTTGCGGAACCGGGCGCTCCTCTCTAAAGTTTTGGGGGAAACGCCTGCCACCCCTCCGATATCCTCCTCCTCTTCTATTGTCAAATCTCCTTCTGTTGCTGGGGCCGTCTTCCATCACGCCCTCCGCTGGCCTCTTACCACTTCCCAAGTGGTCCGCTTCCAATCTCTTCGCCATATCGATAATCTCCGCCAGACTAGAGTTCGCTATAAAAAAAGGGCTTTCCTTAGGGGATCTCGCAAGCCTTTGTAAAATCGTTTGGCGTACCCTCTGTCATCCAACTCATAGGAGTCAGCGAATCTAGCCAAGTGCTGAAACTCCCGTTGGTACTCTGTCACCGACATGGACCCTTGCTTTAGTTGCAAAAATCTCTCTTCAAGACCATCCCGAGCGGCCGAGGGGATGAAATGCTCTAAAAAGGCTTCATAGAATTCGCTCTGACTAATGTCCGTGTACACTCTTCCACGAAAAGTGGAGCCCATGAGGGACTTCCACCACCTTTTGGCGTGCAGTTCTAAGAGTGTCACCATAAGGGTCACCGCCATATTGTTTGGACATCTTATTCCTGCCAACAATTCTTGTATAGTGTCGAGCCACTCTTCCGTACGCACTGCCAACTCTGTCCCAATATAAGCGGGAGGGGAGAGAGCTCGGAAAGTGCTTAACCAACTAGATCTCGGACCCTGTTGTTGTACAGGTGCCTGCTGAGATTGGGACTTAAAGGCGTCCAAAATAGCTGTGAGCGTCTGCCCCAGCTCTGATTGTTGGAATTGTGTAGGCACGGACGGGGCGAGGGTGCCCCTCACTGGCTCAGCATGTACTGGGATCTACACATAGGGTACAAACCTAATGTTAGGTTGGCTAATCTAAGGTTAAAGATGGACAAAATTAGTGTGAATTACATATGGGCACACCACTGCTTCTGCTAAGTCAGTTTGTCCCCAAACTGACTAATCAAACGGGGGTGGCACCATTGTTAATTGACTTTCTCCGTGGTGGATCGTAGCAAGCTGATACCATTTGTATGACCCCCCTCCCGGAACACAAGACATGGTACGAGAGGGTCTTATGCCCAGAACAGCCGCCTTGCGGTAACACTAACACTCGGGTCAGCCTGTGCCACAAGACGCCTATCCTGCCGGCTTCAACTAATATCAACATATAAACTGCCAACCCAACCATTATAATAAAAGAAGTCAACCCACACCAAGTATAAGTCCATAATATAGCAAAAGAGAAGCTAAACAAGCTTCTACATAATCAGAGTACGAAAATAGAATTTCCCTGAAAGGGCTACAATAAAATCTCTCTTACTCACATCTGTAACTGACGATAATGACGTTACCATCCCCTCAGGCCCTATCGTCCTGGCCTGGCTATCCAGCTGCATAGCCTGCTGCTCCACCTGCGGGGTTTCCTCCTAAAAGGGAAGACGTAGCAACCGTTAGTCATAAAAACTAAGTGGCTTCACATCCGCTCCCCCGGCGACTCCTCGGCACCAGGCGGAGAAAGGAACATGTGCAATATATATAAAACAGTAGTACAAGCACGTGAAGTAAGTATACAAATCATAGGTAGCAATAAAAGTAGTGTATAAATGAACAAGCTCTTACTCTACAATTCTACCATCTACAGCAGCAAGAGAGTATAATGTTATAACAATAAGTAACTCAACTTATATAAATGCCCATACAAGCATATAAGTTGAGGGTCGTTCAGCAATAAGTAACTCATCGTATAGGAGTGCCCATACAAACTTATACGATGAGGGTCTTGTGTATGTAATGAAGTGCAATGCTATGTATGCAATGCAATGACACACCCATGATCAAGCACAAGCAATCGCTATGTCGACACAGACTTATAGTTCCCACTATTCGAGCAGGTAGCTAACCTCTCAGGCATCAACCGTCGTGGCCAAACGGTGACAGTAGAGCGGGCATCTCCACTACTAGGCTGGTCTCCACACTACCTGGCATAGGCCTCCGTACGCCTCAACGCTAAGAACACAACAACGGAGATCATATGCGTACTACGGCTCAACGGGTTCTCTTGGGTAAATGTGCACCAAGATCCTAGCCCCGAACTGGCCTATACGTGATACGGAAGGAGCCTCGGAAATGAACATGAGGACCAAGCCCAACCGTTCACTTGGCACGGAAGGAGCCTCGGGACGTGAACACCGAGGACCAAGCCCAACCGCCCAAGGTCTAGCTGTCAACTCCCATCGGTGTGACGATTGGCAAGCCCGTAGACCTGCCACACTATCCTTAACCCGGGATTACGACACCACGTGTCGACTCACACCACATGCAATTCCACGATATCGTGGCATGGAAGGAGCCTCGGGACATGAACATCGAGGACCAAGCCCAACCATCCATCAAATATGGGAGGAGCCTCGGGACGTGAACACCGAGGGCTAAGCCCAACCGTCCAACTTTACTCATCTCAATCTCATTCCATAGTGACGGTCAACACCGCACTTGTTACTTCCACAATTCTACCCATAGGAAGACGACACTCTAAGCATTGGATTACTAATTCCCTTTTTATCCATTCAACATACATCATGGCCATAGTTAAAACATTTATACATCTATCAATTTATAACTACCCATTTATATCAAGCTCTTTCCTTCAATTAACCTTGTCCACAACTCGTTATACAAATTCAGATTTATAACCTCAACTTATCATATCACTATAATGATTATGTCGAAAGAGTTCACCCAAGCCTCGAGTTGGATCGCAACATTAAATTCCACCCAATCGAATTCCACATTACACAGCCTAGAATTTAAGTGCGGCCTTAATCCGGGAAGCAACTCCGACTAAGGATTCCTGAGGCTACAGAAATCCGATGAGTGTGTGTAACCACTCGTTGGAAAGATAATTTCAAGGGATACAACTTTCGTGTTTAGTCGAAAGCCCAGATTTGATCGCATCACACCAGAAATCCACTCGAAGCCTGCTGTGTACAGGATTTTTCCCCAATCGCAGCAGATTTGAACTGACTTTCCCGTGGCTACAGGTATCGCCTGGAAACGTGCAACCCTTCTTTGGAAAGATAATTTTGAGGGCTACGACTTTCGTGTTTAGTCGTAAACCCAGATATGACCAGAACACCCCCGAAATTGATCACGAAGATCGCTGCGTGCAGAAATCAGATTTCTGCACGCAACTTAAGGCGAGATGAACGACATCCGTTCATCTTCCTCCTTGCACCGATCTCCCAAAAACTCCTCCAGAAAATCGTCCACCCTTATTCACCCTCACGAAGCCATATTTCTCCACGAATCACTCTCTCATCTTCACTTTGAAGAATGAAGAGGTTGGAGGGGACTAAGCCTAGAAAACGACCTAGGCATGGCTTTTCCTAAGAAATCTCCTCCTCACCATCAAGACTCTAAGGAGTCGATATCTCTCCTAGAATATTAACTACAGATCTAGCACCAAGGGAGAGGGGAGGAAGCTCACCTCGTTTACAACGGTAACACCATTTCCGGCCATGGATCTAGTCATTCTTCTTTGCGGCATCTCTTGCTTGGTGCAGTAGGTTCGGCCGGGGCCCGACGCCATATACTACGGATAGACCGGTTGGTTACGCGTTGAAACCATTCAACCAATCATGTCGTCCTACACAACACCTAGCGGAAGCAAATTATTAAGTTGCAAAAGAAATAAGAACCCTGCTACAAAGCATGAATGTCCACTACCAACTCAGGAATGTAATCAAACACAAAAGAGAACTGGCCTTAAGGCCTTACATTGTTCACTTAACAAAATAGTGTTTTCCAAACTTCGGCACGCAGGCCGGCCATACATGAAAACGGGAAAGATACATAAGCAATTAGGCCTTCGAGGGCCGGCACAGCAACAAGGGCTTTAGCCCGCTATTTCCCGCTCTGCTCCGCAGCACCTGCAAGCCACAAACCACCGCCCGGTGGCAAACAATAGCAACGGTCAGCAATGCTGACCAAATTATAACGATCCCGCCCCCAAAATCGGGGCGGCGATGCTCTTTCCCTGCACTTCATTAGTATAGGCAATATGTATTAATGTGAACACACATCAACACAGGCGTAGGCTCGCACGGCCACACTTCCCGTGCACTCAGGGCACATTCTCGGCGAACCGGCTAACGTCACGTCAATTCAAGCCATAGACGTTCCTAATCCACCACCGCCTCTTGGACGGTCATCCATATGAGCATTTTGCCTTCCTGGCCTTGGTCACGGCAATTTAAGCCATAGACCGCCGAAGACCCTCATCCATGCCAACGGTCCTACCGAACGACATAGACCGGGTACGGTTCCGCCTGACCCGTGCTCATATCGCAACGGCAATTTAAGCCATATGCGCAGGTCAAGACTCACCGAGTCCCGTTTCCGCCACAACAATCACATAACCCGGTTATGTTCACGTTGGCTCCCCGGCCACCGTGTTGGCAAAACCCGTCTTTGCCCAGTTTTCCGGGTGCACCTTGGAGTTAATCTCCAAGGCTCCCTGATGCAATCTACCACGTAGAAAACCCAAAAAACACCCAAACACCCGGAGTCTTCCCCGGTTCATATGCAATGCAACATCATCGATCCGGCTCTACTTGTCCGGATAGGCTTCACACACAATGCCTATGTCCGTTTACGCATACGGACTCTACACAAGGGGGACTTCATATATCTACCCCAAGGAACGCTCCAACCCTTCGCTCACTCGCAAGAGCGGGCTTCCTATGCAAAGGAAAAGAGGGCTTCACATGCCCAAGAATGAGAAATCGTTACCCTTGCATTCTTCCGCGGCGCCATCGAAAACTATACGGTTGGAAAGCACCGCAACGGCGTCGCCTCCGCGGATCTGGACTCGGATCGCGATTCGGAACTCCGAAGCTCCTCCGGCGGCCGGATCTTGGACTCCTCCTTCCTCCTTGCTCTCCCTTCTCTCTAACTTTTAGAGAGAGATAGGCCAAAGAAAAAATGGGTTTCTAAACCCTATTTCCCGGCCATAACCACCCAGGAGCAGCCCCCCACTGTCGGATCCAAAGCCAAGGAAACGAACGGCCCGGATTAAATCCAAAATCATAAAATCTGGGCCGAACACGGGTTGGCACACGGCCGTGTGCCTGGCCGTGTAGCTCATTCGCCGTCTCGACCCAAATTGAAAACCAGCACACGACATGTGACACGGCCTCCAACACGCCCGTGTCGTCTGCGACACGCCCGTGTCGGGACCCGTATCACGCCCCCCGTGTGCAATAAATCACCACTTTGCAGTCAGAGGGGTACACGGCCTGGTGACACGGCATGGGACACGCCCGTGTCAAACTAGACACGCCCGTGTTCATGCCCGTGTCACTACCCGTGCACCCAACCACACAGCACAGGTGTGACACGGCCTGGGACACGCCCGTATCCTAGGCCGTGTTCCACCACACGACCATCGTCGACCTGCGCTGGTCGACGACACGGCCCGAGCTCGACACGCCCGACACGGCCTCCGACACGCCCGTGTCACCTGCCCCAAAAACTTGCCTTGGCCAAAATCGATCCACGTCGCTCCTACAACCATTTGGGGTGGTACAATTCTACCCCCCTTAAAGAATTTCGTCCACGAAATTAATAAAGGAAAACATGACTTAAAGTAAAACAGTACCTGAGCGGAATAATTCCGGGTACTCCTCGAGCATAGTCTGCTCCCGTTCCCAAGAGAGCTCCTCACGCCCGCAGTTATCCCACCGGACCTTAACCATCCGGATCTCCTTGCTACGAAGCCTCTTGACCTCAACATCTTCGATGCGAATGGGCTTGACCCTAGTCGTCAACCCTTCGTCCACCGGCACTTGGTCAACCGCGATCACCTGCGAAGGCTCTTGCACCGCCTTCCGCAACACAGAAATGTGGAACACATCATGTAATGCACTCAACTCCACCGATAGCTTCAAACGGTATGCAGCTTCGCCGACTCGCTCCAGAACCTCAAAAGGTCCAAGGTATCTTGGGCTCAGCTTCTTCAAGCGTCTCACCCGCGAAACCCCCTTGAACGGCTTCACTTTCAGGTATACCCAATCGCCTACCGCGAACTCCACGTTCCGGTGCTTGGCATTGTAATACTTCGCCTGCCGGTCCTGAGCGATCAACAAGCACTCCCGAATGATCCGCACTAACGAGGTAGCACTCTCCACCTCCTGCTTCTTGTACAACCTTGCCTCACCCGTTTCAAGCCACGATAACGGCGTGCGACACTTCCTACCATACAGGGCCTCGAAGGGCGCCATTTGTATACTCGCTTGGTAGCTGTTATTGTACGCGAACTCCACCAAATAAAGGTGGTCTTCCCAATGCTTACCGAAATTCAGAACACACATGCGTAGCATGTCTTCCATCGTTCTATTGACCCTCTCGGTCTGCCCATCCGTCTGCGGATGGAAAGCTGTGCTGAACTTTAACTTCGTTCCCAACATCTGCTGCACCAACCTCCAATCATTTGACGTGAACCGCCCATCGCGATCACTCACAATGCTACGGGGCACACCATGCAGCCTAACAATATTGTCAACATACAACTTTGCCAATTTCTCCACTGGATCATCCTTCCTATGCGGAATGAAATGCGACACCTTGGTTAGCCGATCTACGATCACCCAGATGGCGTCGTTCCCCTTCTGCGACCTTGGCAACCCGTGCACAAAGTCCATAGATATATCGTCGAATTTCCACTCCGGTATAGGCAAGGACTTCAAAAATCCTCCCGGCTTTTGGCACTCCGCCTTCACCAAGGCGCACGTTTGGCACTTAGCCACGTACAACGCCACATCTTTCTTGAGCCCCGGCCACCAAAACAGCTTCTTGAGATCACGATACATCTTCGTGCTCCCTGGGTGGATTGAGTACTTGGTATGATGAGCCTCGTACATCAACTCTGCCCGGAGGTTACCCCCACTCGGGACGCACAACCGATGATCCTTCCTTAACAAACCATCATCCACCGAGAACTGGGAATTTGACCCATCCAGAGCGGCATCCATAAGCTCCTTCATGGAATCATCGAACTCCAATGCCTGCCGAACCCGGTCAGCCAGGTCATACTGCACTTCCGTCCAGTTTAACATTGCTTTGGCGCTCGTCTGCTTGTCAACGCAACAGATCTCAAGCTCCTCCAACTCCCGTACTAGCCGCTCATCATGCACCGACAACCAGTTGGCTTGGGCGGGAGACCTGCGGCTCAGCGCATCCGCAACTGCATTGCCCTTCCCGGGTACATAATGTATTTTGAAGGTGTAGTCCCCTAGGAACTACATCCACCTCCTCTGCCTCATACTAAGGTCCTTTTGATCCAACAAATATTTTAGTCTCTTGTGATCGGTGTATATATCGACCCTTATGCCGTATAGGTAGTGCCTCCACAACTTGAGTGCAAATATCACGGCCGCCAACTCCAAGTCGTGCACCGGATAATTTCTTTCATGCACCTTTAGCTGACCCGATCCATACGCTATCACGCTCCCATGCTGCAACAACACGCAGCCCAAGCCACTACCCGAAGCGTCGCTATACACCTCAAAGCCCTCGGTCCCACTCGGCGAACTAAGCACTGGCGCCGTGGTCAACCGTCTCTTCAGCTCCTCAAAAGCTTGCACGCACTCTTGCGTCCACAAGAATTTCTGATCCTTCCTTGTAAACTTCGTGAGAGGTAATGCTAACCGCGAGAAGTTCTCTACGAAGCGCCTGTAATATCCGGCAAGCCCGAGAAAACTACGGACTTCCGCGATAGAAGATAACGCAGGCCACTCCCGTATCGCAGCAATCTTCGCCGGATCCACCGCTATACCTTCCCCACTCACTATATGACCAAGGAACGCTACCGAGGATAGCCAGAACTCGCACTTGGAGAACTTTGTGTAAAGCTCATTCCTCCTCAAAGTCTCCAATACCAAATGCAAGTGCTTGAAGTGGTCTTCTTCGCACTGCGAGTACACCAAAATATCGTCAATAAAGACGATCACAAAGCGATCCAGGAAATCTCTGAACGTCCTGTTCATCAGATCCATAAATACCGATGGCGCATTCGTCAGTCCAAACGGCATGACCGTGAACTCGAAATGCTCATACCTCGTACTGAACGCCGTATTCGGGATATCACACTCCCTGATCCTCAGCTGATAGTACCCCGACTTCAAGTCCAACTTGGAGTATACCGATGATCCGACCAACTGATCAAAGAGATCATCAATCCTCGGGATCGGGTACTTATTCTTCTCCGTTAGCTTGTTCAACTCTCTATAGTCGATACACAGCCGCATACTCCCGTCCTTCTTCTTAACGAAGAGGACCGGTGCGCTCCAAGGCGACGAGCTTGGACGCACATACCCTTGCTCCATCAGCTCCTCTAGCTGAACTTTCAACTCTGCCATCTCCTTAGGCGCCAACCTATACGGAGCACGTGACACCGGTTTGGCCCCCGGTACGAGCTCGATGGTGAAATCAATCTCCCGCTGCGGTGGGGCTCCGGGAAGACTATCCGGGAACACATCGGGGTATTCGCAAACCACGGGGATGCTATCCAACGGAGACTTTGGCTCCACAGCCCCCACTATTGCGAAGAACAGCTCTGCACCAGCACGAACCGCCTTCACCACCTGAAGAGCAGACATCAGTGTCTTGCTCGACCCCTTTAGCCCCTCGAATGTAGTCTCCCGCCCTACATCCAGCTTGACCTCCTTTCGGTCACAGTCAATCCAAGCTTTCTGCTCTGACAGCCAATCCATTCCAAAGATCACGTCGAACTCTACTAGCGGTAGCAATGACGCTAGCAAGTCGAACTCTTGACTCCCAATATGAACCTTTACGGCGCACACCCTGTCCGCACGCATCGAGCACCCATTCGGTAGCAGCACATCCAACTTGTCCTTCGCCATCGAAGAAGGGACTCCGATGCGCGATATAAAGCTTTCAGACAAGAAGGAGTGTGAAGCTCCCGTATCGAATAGTGCCTGTGCCGGACTATCACTAATCACAACAAAGCCTATACAAACAATATTAGGCTAACAAGCAATAGATAACGGTATTAAAGCTAACTTGCTATAAATTAACTCATACCTGTCACCACATCCGCTTGCTTGATGGCCTCCTGCTAGCCCAAGTTATAGACTCTAGGCTGAGTCGGAACATAGTGGGACGCGGTCGACTCCACCGCTTTGCCCTTCTCCTCGTAGGTAGCTCCTTGTTTCCTTTCGGACTTTGAGCGTCCACTCCAGAAATCAAGGGGAAAGTGCCCCGGCTTTCCACACGTGAAACAAGCGCCCGGGGTTCGATTGGTAGTTGCCCCCGAGGCACCTGAAGCAGCTGGACCCGACGTCTTAGCTTTTTTATAGAATCTGCGGTAGCCCGACTTTGACGTAGTCGGTGCCTTGAACTCCGCTTTCTTGCTACCGGATTCCTTCTTTGCTTGGACATTCTTCATGTCCTTCTCCAAGGACCGGGCCGAACTGACCAGGGTCATGAAACCCTGCGTCTTGGGCCCCGACAGTAGCAATCTTAGATCATCTCTTAGCCCTTCGTAGAAGCGGCTCGTCTTGCGCTCCTCGTCAGCGAAGGTAGCGCCGGCATATCTCCCCAACCGAGTAAACTCGTGGAGGTACTCATCAACGGTGCAATCCCCTTGCACTAACTTCTGAAATTCGCTTTCTAGCGCAATCCTCTGCGCCGAGGGGAGGTATCGAGCCATGAACAGTCTCGCAAACTCCTCCATCAAAACTTCGGCCAACGGCCTTCCCCGCAACTGATGTAGCTCTAGGCCTTCCCACCATAACCTTGCGTCCCCATCCAAAAGGAACGTCGCTATAGTGGTCTTCTGCCACTCTTCCGTTTCCGTCGCAGTCATCACCCTGTTGACCCTTGAGAGCCAATCCTCTGCTTGGGTCGGGGTTTCTGCCCCCGTGAATATAGGTGGGTGAAAGCCCATCACGTGCTTCAGTTGTCTTTCCGTTGCTCTCCGAGGCAACTCTGGCTCCAACACTACTTGCTCAACCCTCCTTTGCTCTGCCGTCTAAAGCGGTACTTGCTCCATAGCAGGAGCGGGCTGCTGCACCTGCCTTGTAGGCTGCGCATTGATCATTGCCATGACCGCTTCTGCCACCAACCTAATGGTCTCGGCAGACGGAGGTGTTGCAGGCGCATCGCTTGGCGCACTGCTCGCCTCAGAACCTGGCCGTTCAGACGGCCCAGCACCACTTCTGGTCACCTATAATCGTGCAAAACACCGATAAGCGACCCAAAAATTACTGCAAACAGTAATTATAGGAACACGCAGGTTCCTCAAACATGTATATTTTCATTCCTAAGTGGACATTCATGGGTTCTTTTCATGTTATAACGATGACGCACACATGTGCTTACCACCCCTTAAAGTGAATTCGTCCACGAATTCATTTAAGCTTGACCGAAACCAGAAGTCTGATACCAATTTGTAACACCCCTATCCATCACATAGCATATAGCAGTAGATCCGGCCGGGGCCCGACGCCATATACTACGGACAGATCGGTTGGTTACGCGTTGAAACCATTCAACCAATCATGTCGTCCTACAAAACACCTAGCGGAAGCAAATTATTAAGTTGCAAAAGAAATAAGAACCCTGCTACAAAGCATGAATGTCCACTACCAACTCAGGAATGTAATCAAACACAAAAGAGAACTGGCCTTAAGGCCTTACATTGTTCACTTAACAAAATAGTGTTTTCCAAACTTCGGCACGCAGGCCGGCCATACATGAAAACGGGAAAGATACATAAGCAATTAGGCCTTCGAGGGCCGGCACAGCAACAAGGGCTTTAGCCCGCTACTTCCCGCTCTGCTCCGCAGCACCTGCAAGCCACAAACCACCGCCCGGTGGCAAACAATAGCAACGGTCAGCAATGCTGACCAAATTATAACGATCCCCCCCCAAAATTGGGGCGGCGATGCTCTTTCCCTGCACTTCATTAGTATAGGCAATATGTATTAATGTGAACACACATCAACACAGGCGTAGGCTCGCACGGCCACACACCCCGTGCACTCAGGGCACATTCTCGGCGAACCGGCCAACGTCACGTCAATTCAAGCCATAGACGTTCCCAATCCACCACCGTCTCTTGGACGGTCATCCATATGAGCATTTTGCCTTCCTGGCCTTGGTCACGACAATTTAAGCCATAGACCGCCGAAGACCCTCATCCATGCCAACGGTCCTACCGAACGACATAGATCGGGTACGGTTCCGCCTGACCCGTGCTCATATCGCAACGGCAATTTAAGCCATATGCGCAGGTCAAGACTCACTGAGTCCCGTTTCCGCCACAACAATCACATAACCCGGTTATGTTCACGTTGGCTCCCCGGCCACCGTGTTGGCAAAACCCCCCTTTGCCCAGTTTTCCGGGTGCACCTTGGAGTTAATCTCCAAGGCTCCCTGATGCAATCTACCACGTAGAAAACCCGAAAAACACCCAAACACCCGGAGTCTTCCCCGGTTCATATGCAATGCAACATCACCGATCCGGCTCTACTTGTCCGGATAGGCTTCACACACAATGCCTATGTCCGTTTACGCATACGGACTCTACACAAGGGGGACTTCACATATCTACCCCAAGGAACGCTCCAACCCTTCGCTCACTCGCGAGAGCGGGCTTCCTATGCAAAGGAAAAGAGGGCTTCACATGCCCAAGGATGAGAAATCATTACCCTTGCATTCTTCCGCGGCGCCATCGAAAACTATACGGTTGGAAAGCACCGCAACGGCGTCGCCTCCGCGGATCTGGACTCGGATCGCGATTCGGAACTCCGAAGCTCCTCCGGCGGCCGGATCTTGGACTCCTCCTTCCTCCTTGCTCTCCCTTCTCTCTAACTTTTAGAGAGAGATGGGCCAAAGAAAAAATGGGTTTCTAAACCCTATTTCCCGGCCATAACCACCCAGGAGCAGCCCCCCACCGTCGGATCCAAAGCCAAGGAAACGAACGGCCCGGATGAAATCCAAAATCATAAAATCTGGGCCGAACACGGGTTGGCACACGGCCGTGTGCCTGGCCATGTAGCTCATTCGCCGTCTCGACCCAAATTGAAAACCAACACACGGCATGTGACACGGCCTCCGACACGCCCGTGTCGTCTGCAACACGCCCGTGTCGGGACCCGTGTCATGCCCCCCGTGTGCAATAAATCACCACTTTGCAGTCAGAGGGGTACACGGCCTGGTGACACGGCATGGGACACGCCCGTGTCAAACTAGACACGCCCGTGTTCATGCCCGTGTTCATGCCCGTGTCACTACCCGTGCACCCAACCACACAGCACAGGTGTGACACGGCCTGGGACACGCCCGCGTCCTAGGCCGTGTTCCACCACACGACCATCGTCGACCTGCGCTGGTCGACGACACGGCCCGAGCTCGACACGCCCGACACGGCCTCCGACACGCCCGTGTCGGGGCCCGTGTCACCTGCCCCAAAAACTTGCCTTGGCCAAAATCGATCCCCGTCGCTCCTACAACCATTTGGGGTGTTACACCCCTAATGGGTCATATTGAAGTGACCCGATTCAAGGAATCATCAAGAACGAATCCCGAAGTCCGGTTCGGTCCGCCTGTACAAGCCGGCGAATTTGCTTGGGCGAAGAAAACGCACAAGTCAAATTCGATGGGAATCAACCATCATTCTCGACGATCGGCGAGAATCATCGGGCATTCTCGACGAATTCGTCGGGTATCAACAATGATACCCGGCGAATTTCACTTAGCCAACTTATCGGAAATTCTGTCGTTGAGTGCGTTGAGTATCTGTCAGCGATACTCGACGATCGGTGGGTATCACCGGGCATTCTCGACGATCGGTGAGAATCGCCGGGCATTCTCGTCGATCGGTGAAAATCGCCGGGCATTCTCGTCGACTTTCACTTAACCTAATTACCAATCTGCAGTTCTGAATCCGACGGGTATCGACCATCGATACCCGTCGAATCGGCGAGTATCATTCCCGATACTCGTCGATCGGCGAGTATCATTCCCGTTACCCATCGATCGGCGAGTATCAACTTCCATTCTCGTCGATTTTCCCTTGGGCCATTTCCTTTCGATTCGTTGGATATCAATCCACCCTACACTCCATTCAACGCACTAGACACCTTTTGCCAGTGCGCCCCGAGCCCGAGTCAAGTCTCTTGACTCAAAACTCGTGCAAGGGGCCTAGCGCGAATCGGGACGTTACAACACATCACTCCCAAAATATTTCTGGATTGAGGCAGTAAATACTGCATGTCATGTACTTAACAAAGCCTCTATCACAAAGAGCCACAATAAAACTCTCTATGAGATCTTGAAGGGCAGAAAATCAAACCGGGGCTATCTCAGGATCTTTGGTAGCAACTGTTATGTGCTTTATAATGGGAAGTCCTATGTGACTAAATTTGCTTCCAAGTACTTTGATGAGATTTTTGTTGGTTATATCAATTATAGTAAATCCTATAGGATCTATAACTTAAAAATCCACGTTGTAGAAGAGTCTGTACATGTAGTCTTTGATAAGTCTACCATGATTAACAGTGAGCTGTCAAGCTCCTCTTTTAGTACTGCAGGTACAGAGCTGATGATGGACAAGCTAACCATCACGAAAGTTGTTCTAGTAATCCAAGATGGAGTGGATATTCTAGAAGAAGTGCAAGGCACACATGAAGTGGATGAAGATCAGCAAGAAGCTGGTACTGAAGTTGATGTTGAAAGAAGATTGCCTCCAGTTGTCAAGCATCTAAGAGATCATCCAAGACACCAGATTATTGATGATGCATACCAAGGAGTGGTGACAAGAAGCAAGAGCCTTAATACAACAATATATGCAAGTTTCCTATCACAGGTTGAGCCCAAGAGATTTGAAGAGGCCAACATAGATCAGTTCTAGATTGTAGCTATGCAAGAGGAACTGAACCAGTTTAAAAGGTGCAAGATCTGGAAGCTAGTTCCCAGACTACAAGGACATAATTTCATTGGAGTCAAGTGGATTTACAGGAATAAACTTGATGAAAATGACATCATAATCAAGAACAAGGCTAGGGTTGTAACACCCCAGAACTCAAAATATGTTTGTACACAATTTTGAGTAGCAGACTGTTAGACACGGCCTGGGACACGGGTGTGTCCCAGGGCGTGTCGGGGGTACACGGCCTGGGACACGGGCGTGTCCCAGGGCGTGTTCGAATTAAATCTCAAAGTTGGCATATTCGGGTCAGAGCCGTACACGGCCGTGAACACGGCCATGAACACGGGCGTGTCAGGCTGGACACGGGCGTGTCGGCTGCCGTGTTCCGACCTGTGTACTGGTTTTGGAAGTCGATGAGTGCCGTGTAGCAGGAGACACGGGCGTGTCTCAAGAATGACACGGGCGTGTCAGTTTCGACACGGGCGTGTCGATGCCCGTGTTGTTTAGTCGGTTCCAAACCGCGTGTGCCGCTTAAGGGTACACGGCCTGTGACACGGGCGTGTCACAGGCCGTGTCAGGCAAAAATTGGGGTTTTGGGCAGATCTCGGCCGTTCATTTTCTTCTTATTGGATCTTGTGGTCCAAAGCTTTTCCAGCCTCTTTAAGGCCGTGGATTGAGATGAAATCTCATTCCACTTAGCCTTTCTCTTTCTAAAGAGAAGAAAGAGAGGAGAGCTTGGAGGAGGAGCTTTCCGGCCGCCGGTGGAGCTTCGTCGAGCCGAATAGAGAGCCGAGTGCAGCGTTGCGGAGGCAAGGCCGCTGCGTTGATTTCCATCCGGCTAGTTTTCTATGGCGCCGAAGCGATCGTCAAGGGTAACGATCTTTCTTCCTTGGGCAGGTGAAGCCCTTTGTTTTGCATGTGCATGGGATCCTCCATCAAGAGATGGAAACGCGTAAGTGATTCCAGCAGTTGAGTCTGCATCTAGAGCCGGAAGTCTGTAGTACGGCATAGGCATGCTGTGTGAAGCCCATCCAGACGTATGTCGGGATTGGTGATGTTTGTATTGCGATCCGGAGAAGACTCCGTGTATTCATCGTTTAGCCTGCGGAGATGGTGAGGACGATGTGTTTGGTGTATAGGATGCTTTGTATAGCTCCTTTGGTTGTATGCTTGTAAGAGCTGGTTGATGGAGTGCGGACACCTCTGAGTGGGTGGGTGCGTGAGGTCTTCAACAGGGGTTTGGAGGCTTATGCCCATTCTACCAAGTGGCGATGAACACCTCTGAGTGGGTGGGTGCGAGAGGTCTTCAACAGGGGTTTGGAGGCTTATGCCCATTCCAACAAGTGGCAATGTTAAGATCGGGTGAGCGGTCGATTGGTAGCAAAGCAGCAGGGCGAATTCCCTAAGCTTGTTACACTACGGGGGTAGGTCGACTGATAGTGCTCACGGGTTTTGGTGTGGTGCGTACCTCTGAGTGAGACGGGTGCGTGAGGTCTTCAACAAGGGTTTGGAGGCTTATGCCCGCCTACCAAGTACAAATCATAAAAGGTGCCCTGAGTGCACGGAGCGCCTGGCATTGAGGCCGGCGTTTGTGATGTTGGGTGTATGTGCTTTATATGTTGAAATTGCTATACATGCAGGGAAGGAACCACCGCCCCGGGTAAGGGGTGGGGTCGTTATAATTGGTCAGCTGAATGCTGACCGTTGCTTTGTTTATCACCCATGGGGTGGATGTCCATATGCAGGTGTTGCGGGTTGATGGATTGAGCGGGCAAAAGCCCATGCTGCTGGTAGGCCCTTGAAGGCCGTGCGAAGTGTTGGATTTCATGTGTGGCCGGCCTGCGTGCCGATGTATGAAATTATATGTGTTGTAAAGAGTAACTTGTAAGGCCTTAAGGCCGTGTGCGGTGTGGTTTGTAAACATTCCTGGTTATATATATAAATGTGATATTTATATATTAGTGGACATTCAATGGTATGAGTTCTTGCACTTAATAAGCTTCCGCTAGAATGCTCTGAGTTAGGACTCGTGTGGTTTGATATTACCCTGTGACCTCACCGTCTGTTTGTGGCATATAGTGTGGGGCCCCGGCCGGACCTTCTACTATACGTCATATAACGGATGGGGTCGTTACATTTTGGTATCAGCGCTTTTGTCGGTCTTCCCTTCGAATTCGTGGTCGAATTCTTTTGTGGGGTGGCGAGCACGTGTTTGTGCGACCTGCTGTAATGCTAATGAACTCAAGAATGTCCACTAGGAATGTGTGTGTGTGTCTATTCGGTGAGTTTGCCGTATTACCATGGAAAGTAATGCTATCTTGTTCACCTATAGGTGACGAGGAGTGGTGTTGGGCAGTCGGAGCCCCAGTGTTCGGATGAGAGTGCGGCACCACCTGAGGTGCCTACACCTCCCCCTTCTGCGGAAACGGTGCGCTTAGTTGCGGAGGTGATCTTTGCTATGCTGCAGGCACAACCTTTTGGGCAAGTAAGGCCCGCTGTGGCGCCAGTGCACGTTGGTGCGAGGCAAGAGCATGTTGAGGTTGGTGCGAGGCAAGAGCATGTTGAGGTTCCGGTTGCTGTGCAAGCAGCGGACAAGCAACTTAAGCACTTTATGGAATTTAATCCGCCTACGTTTGTCGGGGCAACGTCGCCAACAGAGGCCGAGGATTGGCTCTCTAGAGTGAAAAGAATCCTGGCTGCGCTCAGGATTAGTGAGGAGCAGAAAGTCCCGTTAGCCACTTTCCTCCTGGAAGGAGAGGGGAGGCTTTGGTGGGATGAGATCGAGTTGCACCAGTTGGGCGGTAGAGATCTGGGCGACATATCGATGGACGAATTCTCTAGATTATTTTGGGCGAAATACTTGCCAATGGCGCAGAGAATTGCAATGGAAAATGAATTTCAACGTCTGGTACAGGGTGATAAGACCGTGGACGATTACCTGCATGAGTTTACCAAGCTCGGTCGTTATGCGGGGTCGACGTTTGCGGACCAGGCGCGGAAGACAAATAGGTTCTATGAAGGGCTGCGTGATGAGCTGAGGTTGGCTCTCCCGAGTTCAGTGAACCAAGGATTCCAAGCATTGGTGCATACCGCTAGTGCGCTAGAGAAGGATTTGAAGCGGGTACGGGAGAAGAAGAACGGAGCGGTGGAAAAGTCCGACTTCAAAGTTCCGCCATCAGAGCAATCAGATTTCAGGAAGCGTGATAAGAAGCGGTTCAGGCCTGCTGAACAAACTTCTTCAGATGTTGCGTCAGGAGCAACGTTTGGGCAAGAACGGGTTGAGCCGCGTACATGTTTCATTTGTGGGCGGCCAGGACATATCGCGCGATTTTGCTGGAATGGTGCGTCCAAGGGTGAAAGAAAGACAGGTGTGTCTTATGACGAGAAGGGTAAAGCTGTGGCAGAGTCGTCTGCATCGCGGGCGCAACCGCGAATATACACTCTTGAGATGCAGGAGCCGCAAAGCTCAAATCAAGCAGAACAGCAAATCCGTGCTTTGGACTTAATGGAGGCCGCTAAACGGATTCTGCGAGATGCGGAGAAGCCGAAATAAAGTGGAGTGTGCACTTTATTTTGTTGTCTGTTGTATGTATGTATGTATGTCTTTCTGTTTGGGACAAACAGTGTGGTGGTACGATTCCATGGGGCGAGCCAAGCTGTGGCCTCTGAGCTCTAAACCTGGATCGTTTTGGGTTGTATCGCAACAGCGTGGTTGTGTTGATACTTGTGCGTTGCGCTAAATTTCGGGACGAAATTTCTATAAGGAGGGGAGGGTTGTAACACCCCAGAACTCAAAATATGTTTGTACACAATTTTGAGTAGCAGGCTGTTAGACACGGCCTAGGACACGGGCGTGTCCCAGGGCGTGTCGGGGGTACACGGCCTGGGACACGGGCGTGTCCCAGGGCGTGTTCGAATTAAATCTCAAAGTTGGCCTATTCGGGTCAGAGCCGTACACGGCCGTGAACACGGCCATGAACACGGGCGTGTCAGGCTGGACACGGGCGTGTCGGCTGCCGTGTTCCGACCCGTGTACTGGTTTTGGAAGTCGATGAGTGCCGTGTAGCAGGAGACACGGGCGTGTCTCAAGAATGACACGGGCGTGTCAGGTTTGACACGGGCGTGTCGATGCCCGTGTTGTTCAGTCGGTTCCAAACCGCGTGTGCCGCTTAAGGGTACACGGCCTGTGACACGGGCGTGTCACAGGCCGTGTCAGGCAAAAATTGGGGTTTTGGGCAGATCTCGGCCGTTCGTTTTCTTCTTATTGGATCTTGTGGTCCAAAGCTTTTCCAGCCTCTTTAAGGCCGTGGATTGAGATGAAATCTCATTCCACTTAGCCTTTCTCTTTCTAAAGAGAAGAAAGAGAGGAGAGCTTGGAGGAGGAGCTTTCCGGCCGCCGGTGGAGCTTCGTCGAGCCGAATAGAGAGCCGAGTGCAGCGTTGCGGAGGCAAGGCCGCTGCGGTGATTTCCATCCGGCTAGTTTTCTATGGCGCCGAAGCGATCGTCAAGGGTAACGATCTTTCTTCCTTGGGCAGGTGAAGCCCTTTGTTTTGCATGTGCATGGGATCCTCCATCAAGAGATGGAAACGCGTAAGTGATTCCAGCAGTTGAGTCTGCATCTAGAGCCGGAAGTCTGTAGTACGGCATAGGCATGCTGTGTGAAGCCCATCCAGACGTATGTCGGGATTGGTGATGTTTGTATTGCGAACCGGAGAAGACTCCGTGTATTCATCGTTTTGCCTGCGGAGATGGTGAGGACGATGTGTTTGGTGTATAGGATGCTTTGTATAGCTCCTTTGGTTGTATGCTTGTAAGAGCTGGTTGATGGAGTGCGGACACCTCTGAGTGGGTGGGTGCGTGAGGTCTTCAACAGGGGTTTGGAGGCTTATGCCCATTCTACCAAGTGGCGATGAACACCTCTGAGTGGGTGGGTGCGAGAGGTCTTTAACAGGGGTTTGGAGGCTTATGCCCATTCCAACAAGTGGCAATGTTAAGATCGGGTGAGCGGTCGATTGGTAGCAAAGCAGCAGGGCGAATTCCCTAGGCTTGTTACACTACGGGGGTAGGTCGACTGATAGTGCTCACGGGTTTTGGTGTGGTGCGTACCTCTGAGTGAGACGGGTGTGTGAGGTCTTCAACAAGGGTTTGGAGGCTTATGCCCGCCTACCAAGTACAAATCATAAAAGGTGCCCTGAGTGCACGGAGCGCCTGGCATTGAGGCCGGCGTTTGTGATGTTGGGTGTATGTGCTTTATATGTTGAAATTGCTATACATGCAGGGAAGGAACCACCGCCCCGGGTAAGGGGTGGGGTCGTTATAATTGGTCAGCTGAATGCTGACCGTTGCTTTGTTTATCACCCATGGGGTGGATGTCCATATGCAGGTGTTGCGGGTTGATGGATTGAGCGGGCAAAAGCCCATGCTGCTGGTAGGCCCTTGAAGGCCGTGCGAAGTGTTGGATTTCATGTGTGGCCGGCCTGCGTGCCGATGTATGAAATTATATGTGTTGTAAAGAGTAACTTGTAAGGCCTTAAGGCCGTGTGCGGTGTGGTTTGTAAACATTCCTGGTTATATATATAAATGTGATATTTATATATTAGTGGACATTCAATGGTATGAGTTCTTGCACTTAATAAGCTTCCGCTAGAATGCTCTGAGTTAGGACTCGTGTGGTTTGATATTACCCTGTGACCTCACCGTCTGTTTGTGGCATATAGTGTGGGGGCCCGGCCGGACCTTCTACTATACGTCATATAACGGATGGGGTCGTTACAAGGGTAGTAGCTAAGGGAAACAAACAAGAAGAAAGTATTGATTTTGATCAAACCTTTTCCCCTGTAACAAGATTTGAAGCCATCATACTCTTCCTTGCATATGTTGCATTCAAAGGATTTAAAGTCTACCAGATGGATGTGAAGTCAGCCTTCCTGAATTATGACTTAAAGGAAGAAGTCTATGTTGAGCAACCTCTAAGTTTTATTGATTCTAACTCACATGATTTTTTTTATAAACTTAAGAAAGCTCTATATGGGTTAAAGCAAGCCCCTAGAGCATGGTATAAGACATTGTCTAGCTTCCTCATTGAGAACAAATTCTCAAGGAGGAAGATAGACAAGACCCTATTCCTAAGGGAATTTAAGGGCAAGATCATCCTAGTCTAGATTTATGTAAATGACATAATCTTTGGATCTACTGATGACAACCTTTGCAGGAAGTTTGCCAAACTTATACGAGAGAAGTTTAGGATGACCAGTATGGGTGAACTTAAGTTCTTCTTGGGCCTACAAGTAAGACAGGATGATGATGGATTGTCCATATCCAAGTCTAAGTTCACCAGGGAGTTGATCAAAAAGTTTGGTATGGAGAATGCCTCCACCATGAAAACTCCCATGGGGTTAAGTATGCCTATAAGAAAAGATGAGATAGGGAAACCTATTGATGAAACTTTGTATAGAAGGATAATGGGCTCCCTTCTATATCTTACTGCAAGTAGATCAGACATCATGTATGCTATATGTGTTTGTGTTAGGTATCTGGCTAGCCCTAAAAAATCTCACTACTCTATTACTAAGAGGATTTTGAGGTATCTTAATGGCACACAAGATCTTTGCATATGGTATCCTAGAAATAGGGATTTTGAACAAACATGATTCACATGCAAATTTTGCAGGCTACAAAGAGGATAAGAAGATCACTTCTGGCACCTGTCAGTTCTTGGGAGGAAGACTAGTGTCTTGGAGCAGTAAGAAGCAGACCAGTATTGCAGTCTCAACAGCTGAGTCAGAATACATCTCAGCAGGTAGCTACTGTGCATAGTTGTTGTGGATCCAGCATCAGCTCCAGGACTATAACCTCCAGATAAGTAGAACTCCTTTGTATTGTGATTCTACTAGTGTAATCTCAATTGCTAGGAATTCTGTCGCTCATAGTAGGACTAAACACATTGATATTAGGTATCATTTCATTAGGGAGCATGTGAAATGTGAAGATATCAGTCTTGAGTTTGTCACTATAGACAAGCAAGTGGCTGACATCTTCACTAAGCCATCAGATGAAGCAAAGTTCAACACCTTCAAGTTTGAGTTGGGTATGTTGAACTTGGTATAGCTTCAGTTGCTCCTTGTGTTGTTATTGTTGCAGGTTGTACTACTTCTTGCAGGTGGAAAAGACCTTCAGTGGTATAAAGATTTTTCAAGTGGTATACCTTCATTGGTATCAAGTTTTTCTAGTGGTTCAAGTGCTATCCAGACTAGAATAGACTAAAGTGTCTACCAGGAAGGATGATAGAAGATGTTCCTATTTAGGGGGAGCAAGTCTAGATGCTTCTGTTGAGGGGGAGCAAGTCAAGATGCTCATGGTTAGGGGGAGCAAGTCCAGCAGCTGCTATAGTGGACCAAAGACCATCACAGTTGCTATTGTGAAGTCATTGTTGCTGCTGAAAGGACAATGTTGTTGTAGGAGAAGAGGAACAACCCGCACCTCCCTGTCTACAGCTGCTTTTGCAGTAGTCATAAAAAGGGGGAGGGGTAGCATTAGCTCATGTGGATCAATGTTAGCAGCAGCACAAGTGGATCAATGGACCACTCAAGTGTCAAGTGGATACAATGATGTGTTGTATCAGTGGTATCAACAGAAGAGGTATGTTCTTTAATCAACTAGTTTGATCACAAGTGTAGTAGAAGTAGGCTAGGATCAAGAGATAAATTCTCCCATAATCCTATCACCTCCCTCAATAGATATATGCCTATAGAAGAAGACAAAAAGGGGGGAGATGTATGGAAATACTTGGAAAGGGGGAGATTGGAGATGTAGAAGCAATACTTGACATGACTAGGTCATGTTGAGTCAGTGCATATTACTTGGAAAGATTCAAGTAGTATGAGGAATGCAATGACTACATGTTGGAGATTGGAGATGTAGAAGCAATACTTGACATGACTAAGTCATGTTGAACTAGTAAGATTTGCATGAAGTCACCCTTGAACTATGATGAATTAAGTTGTATTTGATATCTTGTTTAAGTTGTGTGTTTGCAGATAATCATTACTAAGTGTAAACCAATGTCAGTCTACAGTTTGTCATGAACACAGGACCATACAGTGTAATCCCTCACTGTGTGATCCAAGGTGTTGACTCATGTGTAGCCTCTCTATTGGGATACACTTAATATTCAAACGCTTGGACCATGGAATGAAGATTGGAACCTTGAAGAGAAGAAAAAGTTTCTTTCTAAAAAGTTCAAAAATTTTCAAAGTCCACTTCTCGAGAAGTCCTTTCCGCTCTCGAGAAGTAGAGTTAGAAGTTCTCGAGAAACAGGAGTTTAGTTCTCAAGAAGTTTAGCTGTTTTAGTTCAGAAAAATTTTCTAAGTATGACTCTCGAGAAGTATCTCTTAGTTCTCGAGAAGTTCTTTATGTTCTCGAGAAGCTCGGCTCTTAGTTCTTGAGAAGTCCTTTCAGTTCTTGAGAAGCTCGGCTCTTAGTTCTCGAGAAGTCCCAGAGTTGTTCTCGGGAAGTTCAGAAAGTTTCAAGAATTTTTTTTCTAAGTCTTAGTTCTCGGGAAGTCCAGATTAGTTCTCGAGAAGTCCTCAGCTCTCGAGAAACTCAGCTTCATAGTTCTCGAGAAGTCAGGCTATAGTTCTCGAGAAGTCCATATTGTTTTCGAGAAGTATTGATCCTGAAGTCTCAAAAACTAAGTTCAATTCCAGACAGTTCAGTTCTCGAGAAATTCAATCAGTTCTCGAGAGCTAATGCTACTTCTCGAGAACTGCAGACTAAATTTTTTTCTGAAATTTGTTTAAGTCAAGATCGGCCGGATTTCTGAATGACTTGACGTGATTGGTCCACGTGTCGTCATTAATGTCTTTTCTAACCGTTAGGAGTAATACTATATAAGGTCTTTTCATTAAGACCTAACCCTAACAATTATCTTTTGCAAGAAGCGGCTGTCCATTCACTCGAAATCCTTCTCGTCGGCCATCTCTAATTTCAGATCTCTGAAGCTGCCGCCGCCTCTCACGATCAGATCGAATCTTCTGTTTTCGATCAAGAAGACTTGCTGTTCAAGGATTCTCATCTTCTCCTTGATCGAGTTGGTCAAAGCTTTATCGGATCAGATCTACTCATCTTCTTCAACATTTCTGAAAGAGCCGCAAAGTTCAAGAAGAAGATTCAGATATTCACTTTTCCAGATCTGAGAAAATTATTCTGTTTTTAATTCAAAATTTCTTTACTATTATTATAGGGGATTTTCTCCGAGTGTAGGAGCGTTGTTATCCGAGGTTGTAGGAAGTTTTTATCTTCCGAGTGTAGATCCTTTTGGATCAAGGTTGTAGGAACTTGGTTCCGAGGCGTAGGATTGTTTTCAATCTGAGATAGTGGAGTAGCCAAGTCTAGTGATTTGCTAGATCGGTGAGGTAAAGTGGACATACCCAAGATTGGGGAACCACTATAAATCGTCTTGTCTATTTGTGATTGTTTGATTTCTTGTGCTAGATCGCTAAAATTTTTATTCCGCAAATAGACGCATGATTCACCTATTTACCCCTCTCTAGGTGATTTAAGTTGACAACTTCACACTTTCAATTGGTATCAGAGGCAGGTTAGTCGTTAAAAGGTTAACACCTTGATCAATTTCCTCTCGAAAGTTGTCATATGGTTATTCAAGCAATGGACAAGGTCAAAGATTTTGCCAAACTTCCCCTGTGCGCAAAGAATAACTTTCCCATATGGAAAGAGAGAATTAAATTTGTTATGGAAGCTGTGGACCCCCGGATCTTCATGATTGTTGAAGAAGGTCCTTACATCCCCATGACTATCTCCACTATAGATCCAACCAAGAAGGTTCATAAGAAATGATGGATCTAAATAAGGGCGAGATTGCACTTGTCTCTTTAGACAAGAAAACTAAAAATATTATAGCAAGTGCAGTCGATGACTCGATGCTGCAGAATCTGATTCACTACCAATCGGCTAAGGAGATGTGGCAGTCTCTAGTTACTCTGATGGAAGGCACTGAAGAAGTGAGGGATGATAGAAGGTCCCTACTGAACCAGAAATATGAAACCTTCAGGCAAGGGTCAAAGGAGACCATTGCAGATACCTTTGAGAATTTCTTCAAGATAGTAAATGGCCTAAGAGTGTATGGCCGAGTCTTCACCAATGGAGAGCTGAATGATAAGTTTCTGAGGTCTCTCACAAAGGAATGGGACAACAAAGTCTGTGTCATTCGGGAGTTTGGTAGACTAGCTGAGACAAACCCACATAATCTATTTGGCAAGCTGATGTCCTATGAACTGCAGATCAATTCCAGAAAAGCTGAAGAAGAGAATAGTCGATTCTCCTCAAAAGAGAAGTCTGTTGCATTAAAGGCTGACAGTTCAAGGAAGGGCAAAGATGCCTCACCAGCACCAGCTCAGGAAGTAAGTGAAGAGGAAAGCTCCGTGCCAAGCACCTCAGGCTCAGAACTATCTGAAGGAGAGTTCTCGTTGCTCTCTCGGCAGTTCAAGAAATTCTTGAACAAGAAGAAGCAGTGAGAGGCAAGGATGCCTCATACAGAAGATCACGACACGGCGGTGATCAGCGAAAGAAAGGCTCGGGTAGCCATGACAGGTATAACTCTAAACAGAACAAACAGATTTCTACTGACATCGTTTGCTAATGTTGCAACAAACCAGATCACGTCATAGCTGACTGCCCCCACTAGAAGGAGGGTGGCAGAAGAGAGGAAAAGAAGTCCTCATACCATAAGAAGAGTACAGAGAAGAGCCTGTTGGCCAAGAAGGGCAAAACTCTCAGCGACTCCGACTCATCTGAGTCGAGTGAAGAAGAGGAAGCCTACTTTGGCCTCATGGCTCAATCAGATGACGAACAAGAGCCTCAGTTTACTAGGGAGGTAAAATCTCACACTTCTCTTTCTGAATTTGAAATTTCTGAGCATGATCATGAGGACAGCTCTTCTGACGATGAGTCGGAACTTATGGCCCAGTACAAGGAGTTGATCATGACATACGACAAATATCGCCGAGTCGTGAAAACTTAGGCTAAAGAGATTAAGTCTCTAAAGGCTATTGAGAGCAGCTTGAGAGAAGAAGTTGCTAAGACTGACTCTCTTCAAGAGAACTTCAATTTTGCTATGGAAGAATACAATCAAGCTCTTAAGCACCTCGACCTTAAAGATGAAATTATCAAAGAGTTGGAAAAATAACTCGAGGCTGAGAAGAAACTTGTTGAAAGTTTCTCTAAGCCTAAGACAGTTCTTCCACTCATTGCTGAATTCTCAGCTAAGGCCAAAGGAGCTGGACTAGGCCACGTTGCCGCTCCTAGTAAATCTTCTAGGAGAAACAAGGCTCAACGGAAGAATAAGGCCGTCAAGAAGGTCTTCGCCAAAGAAAAGGGGAAACCCCCTCTAGATCAGACTGTATTTAAGAAAGTCATCTTTCCAACAAATAAGTTTGATCTGAACTCGTCCTATGGTCACTTGACTAGGCCACTTACGTAGAGCCAAAGTCTCGGTACCAAGGATGGACTCGCCCTCGGAACTTTGGTGAGAGTGTCTTTAAGGCACCTTATGAAGAAGTGATTCTTCAGGGCTATGGTCCTTATAATCATAACCACAACTTCAAGAAAGCACCAAAAGTAAAGCCCGTTGAGGAAAAGCCTCCGAATGAGAAGAAGTCATGTGATTTCCATCATCATGAAGCCTCCTCCTCCAAGAATTCTAACCCTGCTAGACCACCATCTCAAGAGGTCAAGTAGGAGAACGTAAGGCAAAGATACAACAGGTTTGACTGCTGGTGCTGTGGCAAAATTGATCATTTTGTCATCGATTGTTGTTTTAATACTAGGAAGGTTACTACTCCTCAAGTTGGCAACATGAGATTGACCACTCAGAATGCTAATCTTCGAAGGGGTAGCGTTCTAACCCGAGACCAAGGACCCAAACATGTTTGGGATCCTAAGGCAAAGTGATCATGAATGCAGGTATGTCCAAAGGCCACCAAAATGTTAATCTGGTACTTGGATAGTGGATGCTCTCAGCACATGACCGGGACAAGAAGCCTACTCCAGAATTTCACTCCAGTCTACAATTGACCAAAGGTCATCTTTGGAGGTTCAGACCGAGGGATAACTAAAGGCTACGGTATGATCACTAACGGTAATGTATCCTTTTCGGATGTAGCTTATGTGGAGGGATTAGAACACAATCTCATAAGAATAAGTCAACTATGCGACAAAGAATACATAGTTGAGTTCCACGCTGACAAGTGCTTGATAAAGTCTGTTGATAATATGGAAATAATTCTATCAGGCACTCGAAGCAAGAACATATTTTGTTTAAATTTCATATGTATAGATTCTTCTACACTAGTGTGTCTTTTTGCAAAAGATAGTGCGTCTCTTGGTGACCAATGGCACAAGAGGCTAGCACATATTAATTTTAAAACTATTAATAAATTTTTCTCCCAGAACTTAGTACGTGATGCCCTAAATGCCAAGCACATCAAAGAGAGACCTTGTCATGCATACGTAAAAGGCAAGCAAACAAGGGATACCTTTAAAAGCATTATAGGCAAAAACTCTAATATGTGTTTACACCTACTTTATATGGACTTGTTCGGTCCACTGCAAGTTAGAAGTTTAGGAGGTAAGGATTATACGTTGGTAATTGTTGATGACTACTCGCGTTTTGCGTGGGTGTTCTTTCTGAAACTAAAGTCAGAAACCTTTGATATCTGTACAAATTTTGTCAGGTAGGTCTAGAATGAATACAACTGTTCCGTAGTCAAAATCAGAAGTGACAATGGAACGGAGTTCAAATCTGGGGTCATGACATAATTTTGTGAAAGCCTAGGTATCTTTCATGAGTTTTCCTCTCCCCGTACTCCACAGTAAAATGGAGTAGCTGAGAGAAGGAATAGAACACTCATAGAGGCCTGTAGGACGATGTTGAGTGATGCTTCGCTACCGGAGTACTTCTGGGCTGAAGCCGTCAACACTGCTTGCCACGTGTAAAATCGAGCCATCATAAACAAGAATCATGATAAGACACCTTATGAACTTCTAAAAGGCAGGAAACCAACAGTTTCATATTTTAGAATTTTTGGCTGCAAATGCTTCGTACTTAACAATGGTAAGTATCATACTACTAAGTTTAGTGAGAAAAGTTTTGAAGGTATTTTTGTAGGATATAGTAGCATAGTAAGTCATACAGGATTTTCAATAGAAAAACTCTAGTTGTAGAGGAATCAATACATGTTGTATTTGATGAGACGAGCTTGCTGCAAGGCAAATCGTCTAGTGTGCTTGTTGAAGATGCAGGTACAAGGCTTAAAGAGATCATCTTGGATGAATCGACCGAAGGTAAAGATGAAAAGTTCATCAAGATCACCTCTCCAACCCCTATTGGAGAGGTAGAGGATCAAGATGAAAATACTGTCCAAGTTGATGAAGTCACTCCAGTGGCTGAAGAAGTTTCAAATGCGAGGAACCTAGAGCTTAGACATTTGAAGGATCACCCAATGGACCAAATCATAAGAGATCCTTGGGATGGTGTAAGAACTCGTCGAGGTACAACTAACGAGAATCTCTATCTAAGTTTTCTCTCGCAGGTTGAACCAAAGAAGTTTGAGGAAGCAAACTCAGACACATCGTGGATCTTGGCAATGGAAGAAGAATTGAATCAGTTTAAGCACTGCAAAGTTTGGACGCTTGTTCCAAGACCCAAAGGTAAGAATATCATCGGAATGAAATGGGTCTAAAGGAACAAGTTGGATGAGAATGGGATAATCATCAAGAATAAGGTCAGACTCGTCGCCAAAGGATATCGTCAAGAAGAAGGGATCGACTTCGACCAGACATACGCTCCAGTTGCAAGACTGGAGGCCATCAGACTGTTCCTGGCTTACGATGCACTGAAGGGATTCACTGTCTACCAAATGAACATGAAGTCCGCCTTCCTAAATGGTGACATAAAGGAAGAGGTGTACGTGGAACAGCCCCCAGGTTTAGTTGATCCTAATTTTTCTGAGTATGTTTATTTATTATCAAAAGCAATGTACAGTTTGAAACAAGCTCCTCGAGCTTGGTACGAAACACTATCTACCTTTCTCCTCGAGAATAAGTTCATAAGGGGAAAGATAAACAAGACATTATTTCTTAGGGAAATTAAAGGAAAGATTTTGCTAGTGTAAATCTATGTCGACGACATTATTTTAGGCTCTACAGACGACAACCTCTGCAAAAAGTTCTCTATACTTATACAAGGGAAGTTTAAAATGAGTAGTATGGGTGAGCTAAAGTATTTCTTAGGACTTCAGGTGAAACAATCTGAAGATGGAATTTTCATCTCACAGACAAAGTTCACCAAGGAGTTGATTAAGAAATTCGGAATGGAGAGTGCAACCTCTATGAGGACTCCAATGGCCTCAGCTATGTCTCTAGACAAGGATAAGAAAGGGAAACCTTTTGATGAAACCAAATACATAAGCATAGTTGGATCCTTGCTCTACCTTACTGCCAGTAGACCAGATATAATGTTCTCCACATGTGTCTGTGCTAGATTCAAAGTGAACTGTAAGGAATCTCCCTATGCTACTGCAAAGCGGATCTTGAGATACCTTAAAGGTACACCGAATCTTGGCTTATGGTACCCAAGAAGTAATGACAGCGAACTAATTGGTTTCTCAGATGCAGACTTTGCAAGTAGCAAAGATGACAGGAAAAGCACTTCCGGGACGTGTCAGTTCCTTGGAAGAAGGCTTATTTCATAGAGCAACAAAAAGAAAAACTGTGTTGCAATCTCAACGGCCAAGTCAGAATACATTTCTGCCGGTAGTTGTTGTGCACAGTTGCTTTGGCTAAAGAACCAGCTAGAGGATTACAATATGAAGATCAAAGACATTCCATTGTTCTGCAACTCCTCCAGTGCAATCACAATCGCAAACAACCCAGTCTCGCACAGCCGGACAAAGCACATCGAGCTTAGATATCACTTCATCTGGGAGCACGTGGAGCAAATGGATATAGACCTGCAGTACGTGCCAACAGATCGACAAGTTGCAGATATTTTCACGAAGACGCTGGACGAGACCAAGTTCAATTTCTTAAAAACTGAACTTGGGATACTGAACAAAGAAGGATAAGTCACAGGAGATGTTGGTTCCCTAGTTTTGATTTGGGCAATGTCATCTCAATTAGGCTTAATTGACCCAAGAATTATATATGGTCAATGGTTAGACTAAAGTTTAGTCTACCTTAGGTTAGGCTAGAATAGACCCAGAAAGGTTAGTTGAGATAAGGATAAAAATGAAAATTGGTTAAGTATAAATGTGTTCGACGATAGTCGAATCTTGCTCAACGATCTTCGATTAATGACCGACGATCTCAGAGTTATATGAACTCTGAAGTGGGCTCGACGATCTGTTTATTCAGATCGATGATCGTGTAGCCTTGGTCGACGATCTCTGTTAAGATAGTTTTTCTTCAGGTCGACGAACTGCTTGTTCAGATCGACGATCTTCAATCTATGGTCGACGATTTATGTCTGCTTTTATCAATATTCATTTCATTTGATTCCTTGTTTCATTTCCTCTTGTTTAAGACATATTTTATTTAGGATATTCTGCTTAATTTAATGTTTATACTCTTTTGCTTATTTGCAATACTCCTTATGCATTAATTAAGAGTTTTGGCAGAAAAAAGTCGTTTGTTTTATTAGAGGAAATCGTGGATTCTTTACAGCTGTAATATAGCCGTTAGGTTTTGTTTCCTGTGCCAATTTGTAAAATCAAATTGATAGGATATTTTTAATATCCTTAATTCCTTTTGGGGAATGACAGAAAAGATTATAGCTGCAGTTTCCTTATTTGATTTATTGTATTATTTGGAAAGATTTTTAAGTGCAGGGCTCGAGGTATTTTTTTAAAAGAAGAAAGGTCTCTATATTAGCAGGGCAGTCGGCTGAATTCAAAAAATATATAGCCCAGGAAATTCTAACAATAGACACAGAACTAGAACTCTCAAGAGAAAGAAAAGTTCTTCTTCTTCCAGAGTTCATCCTGTCTTCAGGAAAACCAATACTCAGAGTTCAAAGTTTTCAAGAAGAAGAACCTTCCCAGATTGCTGAACATCATTGCTGCAAACCTCCCAGATTACAAAAGCTTCTGAAGAAGAACATTCATCAAAATCTTGAGTCTTCTTCAAGGCTGCATCAGAAAGACATTCAAAGTAATCTGAAGATCCTGCACCCTGAAGCAAAGCTTCTTCCTGGACATTCTCTAAGCCAGGGGGAGCTTTGATATTCTCAGAGCAATCCACTTGCTTCTCTGAACACAGAGAAGACATTTTTGATCCTTCTTTTAACCTCCTTGTAAAAGGGTTATTACTCCCTTCAAAAGTGAACTATTGGTGGCAGGGCACCTGATCAAAAACCTGTGTGTTTGGTTTTTGGGCACCTGATCAAAAGCCTGAAGGGTCTTGAGATCTACCTGAAGCAGATCTACTGGTGGCAGGGTACCTGATCAAAAACCTGTAGTGGATTCCTACAAGGGTGGTAGAAGAGTGGATGTACCCAATTGGGGAACCACTATAAAGCTCTTGTGTTGTCTGGTTGCTTATTTTAATTAATTCACTATGGCTGTGATAGTTTTAACAAGGTTGCTAATTGCTGTGTTAAGATAAAAGCTCAACTGAAACTTTTGTTAGCTTATCCTTTTATTCACTACACTCTATTAGGCTATAGGTTTAAAGCTTTTATCTTTCTATTCCGCAAATAGCTCTAAGAGAAGTGTTTAGAGTCTCCTTCTTTTTGAATACTCTATTCACCCCCCCCCTAGAGTAGTAAGTATCTTATCCCCTCACTTTCAATTGGTATCAGAGGGAGGTTGATTGGTTGAACAGGCTAACACTTGAACCATAAGATCTTTTGATAAGATATTTTGATACCATATACACTCACATTAGATTCATGGCCCAGTACAAAGATTACTCTAGCACCAGACCTCTAGTATGCAACTTAGCCAAGTTTGGCATCTGGAAGGCAAGAATCAGACTTTATATGAACTCTATTGATGAAGATATTTTTTCTTCTATCTTAACAGGGCCACCAACACCACTTGCTGCAACTATTGCTACAACATCTGCAAATCTTAGTGCAGTGCCACCTCCTGACTATAATGAAAATTACAAGAAGGCCAAGATAGCTGATGCCAAAGCTATGAATATTCTGGCTCAGACTATATCTGATGAGACATTCCAGAAAGTGGCTGATTGCACCTCAGCAAAATCCATGTGGGACTCACTGAATCAGATTGTAGCTGGTTCAGCTGATGAGAGGAAGGACAGAAGGTCCAATCTCATATCTCAATATGAGAACTTCAAGAAGGAAGAGGCTGAGACAGTAGAAGCCATGTACACAAGGCTCAGCTCCATTATCAATGAGTTGAGGACACTTGATAAGGAGATTACATTGACAGAAGTCAATGATAAAATACTGATGTGCTTCCCTAGCACATGGGATCTCAGAATCTGGCCAATCAAGGAGTCCAGAAGTACAACAGAGATCTCAACTAAAGCTCTCCTTGGCAAGCTCAAATCATTTGGGCAAATACTGAAGACCAGGAAAGCTGAAGCTGAAGCCAAAGCACCTACTCCAACAAGGAAAGAGCAAACCCTTGCTCTTAAGGCTGATGATGAGTCAAAAGTGACTCAATCAAATGAAGAACTGATGGCACTCTTTGCCAAGAGGTTCTACAAGATGGGCAGAAAGGACAACAGGAGGAAGTCATCAAAATATGATGACAAGCCAAGGTATGATAAAACCCCATATAAAGAAATTATTTGTTATGGATGCAGGAAGCCTGGACACATTCTCCCTGAGTGTCCAGAGACAAAGCATAAGGAAAGGAGAAAAGAAAAGGAACATGAGAAGCACTACTCCAAGACATCTTCTGATAAATATAAGAAGAAAGAGAAAGGTCTTATTGCAAAGACCTGGAGTGATACTGAGGAAGACTCTTCTTCCTCCAGCTCGAGTGAAGATGATGAAGAAGAGAAGAAAGCTAAGGAGATTTGCCTTATGGCAATTAATGCCTATAGCAGTAACTCAGCTGCAGAGATGACTGAAGATGAGGAGGATGAATTATCTGATGAAGACCAGGTAATTACATCTTATGATTTTACTACTGATGAATTTAAGCATGAATTTAAAACTCTTTGCCTAGATTTACTTAGCTCAGAAAAAGAGATTAAGTTTCTTAGAGATAAACTAGCTGGATCAGAATCTCTACCTAGTGAAAACATTAGGTTAGAATCTGAACTCACTAGATCATCTGAATAAATTAAATTTCTTAAATTAGAACTACCTAAAGCTAAGAGGTTAGAGGATTCACTTAATGGCAAAAGCCTTAAGTTGCTAGAAATCACAAGCACTGCCAACACTAGGACAGGCAATAATAAGTTAGGCTTAGGTGCCTCCCCTAGTGAACTCCCATTGCTCCTTGAATACAATCTATCTACTCAAGTAAAGTTTGTTTCTGAAAAAGGAATACACAACACCGAGGTTATTCAAAAGGCTAAGAAAGCTTTAAATAAGATTAAGAGAGACAAAAAGAAATAAAAATTCATAGAAATACAAAAATCGTCGAATGCCTATCGACGATCGCTGTACCTATCGTCGAACGACAATCGACGATCTCTGAACTCACCTGCTGGGTATAACTACTTAGCAATGAGGCATCGACGATCTCAGCCTGATTCGTCGAACAGAGATCGACGATCATGGAATCCAGAATCCTTTTCTGTGAACCAAGATCGACGATCTGGGTACCGATCGTCGAACATCGATCGATGATCAGAACTAAATTTCCAGAATCACAACAATGCTTACAGAAACAATAAGTTTAATAGCAACCCTAGGTCTGTTAATCTATTTTCAAATTGGATTATCCCACCTAGGAGATCTCATCCCTTAGGATATCACCCTCAACCTGCATACTCTTTTATTTTTAGTTTTTCCTATGTGAAGAACAATGGACCCAAGGTTACCTAGGCCCACAATGTCTAATTTATCTTATTGCAGGTAAAGACCTATCCAATCACTCAGGATAAGTGGTATTTGGATAGTGGATGCTTCAAGCATATGACTAGAAACAAAGAGAACCTGTCAAGCTTCAAAGCCAAGTTGGGACCAAAAGTGGTCTTTGGTGATTCCAGCTGTGGTCAGACTGAAGGATATGGTAAATTCATCATAGGGTCAGTGACTTTCAAGAAGGTAGCTTATGTCACAGGACTGAAGCACAATCTTATTTCTGTAAGTCAGCTTTGTGATGCTGGCTACCAAGTTTGGTTTTCTAATACTCTGTGCAATATTACCTTGAATAATAAAATTGTATTAGTAGGCATTAGGCAAGGAAATATCTATCTTGTAGATTTTAAATCCACCTCTTCTTAAATTTGTTTATTTAATGAGGTCAGTAGTAATAATACTTTGTGGCATAAAAGGCTAGGTCATGTTAACCTTAGGAATATATCTAGGTTATCTAAATACAACCTTGTCAGAGGTTTGCCCTCTTGCCCCTACAAGAAGGAAGGCCTGTGCAAGGCTTGTCAACTAGGCAAGCAAACTAAAAATAGCTTCAAAGCTGTAAATAAAAGTGATTCACATAGAATCCTATACCTATTGCACTTGGATCTCTTTGGTCTAATAGTTGTACAAAGTCTAGGAGGGAAATTCTATACCCTAGTGATTGTAGATGATTACTCTAGGTTCACTTGGGTGTTCTTCTTGAGAACTAAATCTGATAACTTTAAAGTTCTTATAGATTTTCTACGTTGTATACAGACTGAGTACTCTACTCAAGTTGCCTTGATCAGAAGTGATCATGGTACTGAGTTTGAATCTCTTCTTATGAAAGAATTCTGTGAGAAAGAAGGTATCAGGAATAGCTTATCTGCTCCTAGAACTCCTCAACAAAATGGGGTAGTTGAAAGGAAAAATAGAACCCTAATTGAAGCTGCAGGAACATTGTTAGCAGATGCTAATATGCCTCTATCCTTTTGGGCAGAAGCAGTTAGCACAGCTAACTATGTACTGAATAGGAGTCTGATACATAAACTAAAGGGGAAGACTCCCTATGAATTGCTTAAAGAAAAGAAACCTAAAATAGATTATTTTAGAATTTTTGACTGTGTAGTTTACATTCACAACAATAACAAAGACTACATTAGAAAGTTTGAAGCAAAGGCTTCAATGGGAATCTTACTAGGATATTTCCAAGTAAGCATAGCATATAGGGTATTTAATAAATCCACATTGAAAATTGAAGAGTCAGTGCATGTATCTTTTGATGAAACTATCATGTTTTACAGAGAGAAGGAAACTCCTTCCAGTAACTCTTTGCAGGTACCTGACTTATGCAAGAATTTGGATGAGCTGAAACTCACTCTGGAGATTCAACCTCAACCAACTCTTCAGATAGTTGATTCAGATAGTGATGAAGACCAAGTAGAAGTGATTGCAACTTGTTGGGTATTGTATCCACAATGTACCTGATTTGAAGAAGCCCCTGGACCAGCTAAGGTGAATTGACATTGTGTTTGATCATTTGTCTTCAAGTTGTGCTTGCAGTTATTCCACGCTAAGTACACACCAATGTCAGGGTGCAGTGGGTCAATATACACGGGTCTGTGCAATGTAATCCCTCGTTGAGTAGATCAGTGTGTTGGCCTATGTGTACTCTCTCTATTGGAGTGTACTTATTTACAAGTACAGGGCTGAGAAAGATCAAGAGCAGACAAGGAGCAAGGATGGGTCAAAGAAACTCACGGGAAGAAAGACGAAAATCGTCTAAGTAGAAATCGTCGAGAATCACTAAGTGATTCTCGCCGATTCGACGAGAATCTCGCCGAATCGTCGAGAATCACTCGTTGATTCTTGCCGATTGCAGCCGGTTGTCTCAACGCCGTCTTGTTTTCTGCTTAAGGCAGAATCGTCGAGAATCACTAGTTGATTCTCGTCGAATCGTCGAGAATGACATTGCATTCTCGCCGATTCGTCGAGAATGAATGATGATTCTCGCCGATTCTCTCCGGATGGCAAGATCTTCAGCCAGAATTCTGCCAAGTAGAATTCGGAGAGAATCATAAGTGATTCTCGCCGATTCGTCGAGAATCACCAATGATTCTCGCCGAATTTGCCTTAGGCGAATTTCTTCTGCTCGCTGGACCGGTCCAAATATTCAGGCGCTGTTTTGAACCGGACTTAGGGTTTCTACTGGTGGGGCCCACAACGAGCATAATGTATGACCTACAGTATAAATACTGTTGTATTTCGATCATCACAGACACAAATACACGAGAAAGAAAACCGAGCCGCCGACGTGACCTAGATCGCTGATTTCTCTTCCGCCGCCGCCATCGCCGCTCGGGAAGTTGTCGCTGTAACGCCCCCGATTTTCCTGCGATTATTTTTATTCTCGTTGGCGTTACGATGACGCGTTTACGTGTCTTGTGCCATTTGTGGAGTGTGGTTTAGCTCCTTAGAACTGAGTGCCCTATTTTGTAGCCTGTTGGCAAGATCTCCCTAGCAAGCCGAGTCGTTTTGGGTGACCCGGTGTGGCCTCTCGGGGGGATGTTTGTGTTTGGCTTTATATGGGTATAACCCGAGTTTTGTTCGTCGAAAGTTAATTTCTACTTCGCCGTTGTGTTCGTAGCATGAGTATTTAGCTACGGTGCGAATTTCGTTAAATTCCGAGGTGATTCGGTTTTCGCGTTATTTTGGTGCTTTATGTAATAAATTATGTTATTATATATTATTAAATATATTTATCTATATATATAGTTAGGTTAGAAGTAGAAAAGCCCGTATCATCTTCCCCATAAGAAACCGCCGCCCCTGTACGAGAGAAAACAGAGAAAAACCGCCCGTCCTGTACCTCCTTCGGTCAGCGATTCCGGGCTTGTTCGTGAACGGAATTCGATTCCGAAAGCGGCATTGGCTTGCTCTCTCCGAGATCTTCGTTTTGACGGTAAGATATTCGATTTTCATGGAGTTTTGATGAGATTTGGGTTTCGGTTTTGGAGTTTTCAGCCATTAATGGCCGTGAGATTTATTCTAGGTGCTGCGGCTGTTTGTTCCGTGTGAAGAGGAGGAGAGCCATCCAGGCTTCGCAGAAAGTTGAGGCAAGTGGTATTCTTGCCCTTACCAAGTTTCTTTTTTTTTGATTATTCTTGCTGAAATTGAAATCCTTGTTAGCCCTAGGGTAGAGGCCTTGTTGTTCTTTTTTTCTTGTTAACTTTAGGATTTAGTTCTTCCTATTGACCCCCCCTACTTGTGCTGTTGGAACCCAACTTTGCCGGCGTAATGCCGTTTATCTTTGTTCAGATTTGCTCTGGTTTGGGTGTAGCCGAGAGGGAGTGTTAGGAGGGGGGGGGGGTGTTTTTCCCAAATTTGTTAGTGTATTACTCGAGTATAGGAGTATGTTACTCGAGTAGGTAGTAGATTACTCGGGTATTAGTTCTGGAGTACTCGAGTAGTAGCTTTGAGATACTCGAGTAGAAGGCATTAACTCGAGTATTTGCCTTGGAGTTACTCGAGTAGTAGGTAACTACTCGAGTAGGGGTTTTGAGTTACTCGAGTAGTAGGTAACTACTCGAGTAGGGGTTTTGAGTTACTCGAGTAGTAGGTAACTACTCGAGTAGGGGTTTTTGAGTTACTCGAGTAGCTGTTTGTAGATACTCGAGTAGCTGGTTGGAGTACACGAGTAGCTGTTTGTAGATACTCAAGTAGCTGGTTGGAGTACTCGAGTAGCTGTTTGTAGATACTCGAGTAGCTAGTTGGAGTACTCGAGTAGCTGTTTGTAGATACTCGAGTAGCTGGTTGGAGTACTCGAGTAGCTGTTTGTAGATACTCGAGTAGCTGGTTGGAGTACTCGCGTAGCTGTTTGTAGATACTCGAGTAGCTGGTTGGAGTACTCGAGTAGTTGGTAACTACTCGAGTGCTGGTTATGTTTGTATACTAGAGTAGTAGGCGACTACTCGAGTAGAGAGTTGAGGTACTCGAGTAGTTGGTAACTACTCGAGTGCTGGAATTTGAATACACGAGTAGTTGGTAACTACTCGAGTACTGGAAATTCCCTGCCTTCTTTTTGTCTTAGAATCGTCAAGCTCCATGTTACCTTAGTGGGATTGAGGTTAGAGTTTGGTTTTGGCCTTAAGTGAGGCTAGCTCACTCAACGCCAATGTTTAGGTAGGCACCGAGTGGGTCTCACTCAGCGCCTTGTCGTGTTGATTCTTTTCAACACTCTTCCTTTACCTTGTTTTCCGTTCCCGAGTGGTTTTCTTGTTATATTTCTGATATTTCCTTGTCGGCCGTTTTCTTTACCTTCTTAAAGGTCGAATCGTGGGTCGTGGTTAGTAGTGGTGGTTTATAGCTCTTCAGGGGGGTGGAGTTGTGTGACATAGCCAAGGCCACTCTTGTTTTCGTGCTCCAGGTACGGGCTGGGCATGTGTGGGTGGAAGGTCCCTTGTGTTTTCACGTGTAGACCCTCGAGCTTGCTGACTTGGACATGGTGGATTGGGGGACTGCATTTGCCATCGATCCGGTTCCTCGTTGTTTGTTTTTGCTACTACCACTCTCCACAGTTTAGGGTGTTAGAAGTTTCTTCCTGGGTAGTTTGCAGCACTTTTGGCTCTTGGTAGCCTAGTAGGCCCGGCAGGATGTTGTTCCTGAGTGGGGTTGTTGCTGTTTCCTTTGCTCGTTGTGCTTTTCTGTGGTCCTGGTTTGGGCAGTTGTGGCTCTTTCTACTGCATGTTTTTTTTCAGTTACTTCTTCCTTTTGGTTGACTCTTGCATGCAGTTGTTTTTACCTTGTTGCTTGCTGAGGTATTCTGTTTTCTTTTGGAATGCCTCAGGTTCGGAGTTGTAGCCGGTCTGGTGGCTAGTTGAGGCAGTGGTGCTGCTTGTGGGCTCCCGGACTTTGGAGTTCCGTTTACCTTGTTAGTGAGATAGTTTCTCTGTACCTTCTTGCAGACTTACATATGTGCCAGTGGGTTCGTGTCAGGTTGTTGGCGCCCACTGGTAGTCTTCTTACCTTTGTACTGGATATATTTACTTATGCTGCTACCATTTTCTGGAGATAGTCTACTTGCTTTGAGAAGGATTTATGCTAGGTTGCTAGTTACTTTTAAACTATAACTATTATTATAAATAAAGCTCATGATCAGCATGTTTTATAAGACTTAATCACTATTTTCCAAATCACGTATGAAAAATCGTTTTCTTATATATTATATAAATTAAATGTAGTGTCTTGCATAGCATGAGTGGTTCTCTTGGGACCCTTATGCGCTCTTTAGGGTGTAAAACCTAATTAAAGTATTTTTCTTTCTGCAGTGTATAAATATAGTTTTTCCTTTGTGGACTAGGTGATCCACTGAGCCGAGGGATACGGTCTCTAAAATATAACTGATTTTCTATTCATAAAACACAGGATTTTCTTGCATAAAGTTTGTAGTTGGTTTTGCCTGAGCGTCAGTGGTTATCCCCTGTTTGACGTGGCATCATGACGCGTGTTTTCTCATACTCTGATAATTCCTATAATTGGAGAAAATGCGGGTTGTGACAGTCGCCGCCATTGATCGTGGATACCTCCTGATCTTCCAGCGACAGAAGCTTTGCCAAGCAACGCGTCTCACGTGTCCTTCTTGAGATACTTTGTCTCTTGGTTTGTAGATCGGGAATACCTTCCCTTTCCGAATCGATCGAGACGATTGATCCAAGGAAGACCGTTGGTAGACCTTGCCAGCATAGCTACGAAGGTTGGATCTCTAAAGCTAAGCCGCCGCACTTCTTGCCACCGCCGATCCCGAAACGCCAAGCCGCTGCTCTTCTTGCCGCCGCCGGTTTCGTGGAGATTCATTCTAAGTGAGAGCTAAGGTCGTGGACTCTTCGTCTACGTCAAGAACGCGTCATCGAACGAAGAGGGACACCTAGCCTCCATAAGAAGTTTGTATATTTTATACATTCCATTTTATTTTTGTTGTAAAGGAACGTAGGTTCCTCGTTGTAAGGGTTGGGTGCAACCCGTGGTGGAGGAGTGGTGACTCCTTCGTTTGGAAGGGTTCCTTCCGTTAGTGTGAGGATTGGATTTCAATCCGGTTGGTGAAGTGACCGAGTCGTCCCTTGTTGGGAGATAGGTCGAAGGGGGAAAGTGGACGTACCCAAATCGGGGAACCACTATAACTGCTTGTGTCTGTTTGTGTTGTGTTGTTTTGTTTATTTGTGCAGGTATAGTTTTAATTTCGCAAAAATGCTGCAAGACACCTATTCCCCCCCTCCATAGGTGAAGGTAGTTGGCACTAGGTGGACTTTCAAGTGGTATTAGAGGGAGGTTACTCATCAAAGGGGTTAACACCTCGAGTAAGTTCCTGTCACTAGTGTCAAGAAGAAGGCAGATATCTACTATGGACAGACTCAAGTACTCAAGCAAGATCCCAGTGTGCACCAGGCTAAACTTTCCTATCTGGAAGGAAAGGATTAGATTTTACATGGAAGCAGTCGACCCTCGACTCTTCATGGTCGTGGAGGAGGGACCTTATATTCCCACTAAGTCCTCCACCATTGATCCTACCAAAAAGGTGCCAAAGAAGCTTTCTGAAATGGACAAGGACGAGATGGTGCTGGTCGGACTTGACAAGAAGGCACAAAACATACTAATCAGCGCAGTCGATGACTCCATGATGCAGAACTTCTGCAACTACAGGACAGCCAAGGATATCTGGCACAGCTTTATTATCCTGATGGAGGGCACAGATAAAGTGAGGGATGATCGGAGATGCCTCCTGAGCCAGAAATATGAGGCCTTCAGGCAGGGGCCCAAGGAAGAGATCGGAGTTACCTTCGAGAACTTCCTCAAGATCGTCAATGCTCTCAAGGGATATGGAAGAGTGTTCACTGATGGTGAACTTAATGATAAATTCCTTAGGTCCCTTACTAAGGAATGGGACACGAAGATCTGCGCCATCCGAGAGTTTGGCAGATTAGCTGAAACAGATCCTCAGATACTCTTTGGGAAGCTCATGTCCTATGAGCTCCATTTGAACACGAGGAAAGCTGAAGAAGAAGCAGAGAAGGCCGCAGCCAAGGAAAAGACTGTGGCCCTAAAAGCCATTCACTCTAGGAAGGGCAAGGGTGCGGCTTCATCCCGTGCGGGGAAAAAGGATGAGGAGGAAGACTCCGAGCCATGCTCCTCTGGCTCAGAGTTGTCTGAAGAAGACTTCTCCCTCATCACCCGAGAATTCAAGAAGTTCCTCAAGATGAGGAATCAAAGAAAGAGAGACGGCTCCTCCTCTAGAAATCAGAAGAAGAATTATTCTTCTGACAGGTATGAATCAAAACCGAACAAACATCATCATACTGACATCATTTGTTTTGGGTGCAATAAGCCAGGACACGTCGTGGCCGACTACCATCAAGGCAAGAGAGAGAAAGGGAAGGGAGAAGAGCATAGAACCTCTAGAGATAAAAAGAAGGAGAGGAGCTACATCGCCAAAAAGTCAAAGACACTAAGTGAGTCTGATTCCTCAGACTCCAGTGATGATGAGGAAGCCTACTTCGGGTTGGTGGGTCGCTCTGACTTAGAAGGAGAATGCCCCCCCCCCCATTCACTGGGAGGTAAAAGCTCGTACCCCCCTCTCCGACTCTGACTATGAGTCTCCTGATGATGATCTCGAGGATAGCCCATCTGCCCGAGAAGCTGAGCTCCTCGAAAAGTATGAGCTTCTGCTCAACACCTTCGAGGAATGTCGCAAGAGATTGAGGGCTCAGAAAAAGAAAGTCAAATTACTTAAGGTCGAGGGTGTCTCCCTAAAGGAAGAGATCACTAGCTTGATTTCTCTCCGACAGGAGCACCTGGACCTGATCTCTAAGCACTCAGAGTCTCTAAGTCTCCTTGACCTTAAACAGGAAGAAATCAATAAGTTGGAAGAACAACTTACAGCAGAAAAGAAGATTGTCCAAAGCTTCTCTATGCCAAAGACTGTTCTTCCACTGGTTGATACCTTCTCTGCTCAGGCTAAGGGGGCTGGCTTGGGGCATGTGGATGTGCCTGGTAAATCATCCAGGAGAAACAAAAAGCAGAGGAGAAATAAGGCTGCTAAGAAGGCCTTTACTGCAGAAAAGGGAAAGGCCCCACTCAACCCTGTTGTATTCAGGAAGCCTGGCTATCCTTGTAATGAACAGGACTTTGAGTCAACCTATGGCCACTTCTTCCGGCCCTCGGTTGAAAAGCCCAAGAGCCGGTATGAGGGGCGGGCCTTCCCCCACAACTTTGGTGAGAGTGTCTTCAAGGCACCTTATGAGGAAGTTCAAATGGAGGATTATGGCCACTTCTCTAGCGGCCATAATAGGAAGCAGGCATCCAAGGCCAAGCCTGTTACACTGAGAAACCAGGAGGTGAATAAATCATGCGACTGTTGTCATCATGATGCCTCCACCTCCAGGTCCAAGGACCCGGCTGAACCTTCCGTTCCAAGGGTGAAGCAGGTGCCTAGGAGAAAGTATAATAGATTTGACTGCTGGTGCTGTGGCAAAGTTGGTCACTTTACTGTGGATTGCTGGTTTAATCCGAGGAATAACGAGACTCCTCATGTTGGCAATGCGAGCTAGACCACTTGTAGGGCTAACCATCCGAGGGGGAGTATGCTAACGAGGAATCTAGGACCCAAGTTCGATTGGGTTCCTAAGGGAAATTAATTCTGTTTTGCAGGAATGTCCAAAGGCCACCAAAACTCTCATATGGTACTTGGACAGTGGATGCTCCCGGCATATGACCGAGACAAGAATCCTACTGTGTGATTACTCTCCAGTCGAGAATGGACCCAAAGTCATATCTGGGGGATCAGATCGAGGAGTCACCAGGGGTTACGGTATGATTTCCAACGGTATAATTTCTATCACCGACGTGGCTTACGTTGAAGGGTTAAATCATAACCTGATCAGTGTAAGTCAGTTATGTGATAAAGGTTATGACGTTAAGTTCTGCAAGGATAAATGCCTGATAATATCGTGTGCCTCTTCGGAGACGGTATTAACAGGCAATAGGAGTAGAAATATCTTCTGCTTAGATTTTCTTAGTTTAGATTCATCTACCCCCGTATGCCTAATAGCAATAGGCAGTGCATCTCTTTGTGAACAATGGCACAAGAGATTGGCAAATATTAATTTCAAGACAAATAGTATGTTGTTTTCTAAAAACTTAGTAAGGGATGCTCCCATCATTAAGTGCATCAAAGATAGCCCCTGTCCTGCATGTCAGAAGGGCAAACAGACTCGGGCTACCTTTAAGGGCATCGTTGACAAAGACTCCTCCGGATGTCTTTATCTTCTGCATATGGACTTGTTTGGTCCAATGCAAGTTCATAGCTTGGGAGGCAAGTGAAGGATCAAGCGCATACCCAACTGCACCAAAAGCCCGGACTGTTGGAGAGGGCGCTACTTAATTTTTTATATAAGTAGCAGAGCGCCACGGGTCAAGTGAAGGAACGCCGGACCCAACAATCCCCCCCCCCCCGGCGTCCAGCACAACCCGTCGGCTCAGAGGTGGGGTTACCACATGGCCCACACGGCTCAGAGGTGGGGTTACCACATGTCCACGGTTGCCTGACCCACCGAACCCACACAGGTAGAAGGGAAAAATCAGGATTTAATAGCGCCCCCGGTCTTGAACCCGTGACCTCCTCTGATACCAATTGAAGGATCAAGCGCATACCCAACTGCACTAAATGCCCGGACTGTTGGAGAGGGCGCTACTTAATTTTTTATATAAGTAGCAGAGCGCCACGGGTCAAGTGAAGGAACGCCGGACCCAACAGCAAGTCTTATACGCTAGTGATTGTTGATGATCACTCTCGGTTTACTTGGGTGTTCTTAAAACGCAAGTATGATACGTTTGACATCTTCAACAGTTTTGTCAGGCAGATTCAGAACGAACTTAACTGCTCGGTGGTCAAAAACAGAAGTGACCATGGAACAGAGTTCGAGTCTGGTGCTATGACGGAGTTCTGTGAAGAACTTGGTATCTTTCATGAGTTTTCCTCCCCGCGCACTCCTCAGCAGAATGGAGTTGCGGAGAGGAGAAATAGAACGCTCATTGAAGCCTGCACGACAAAGTTGAATGACGCTTCTCTTCCAGAATATTTCTGGGCAGAGGCTGTCAATACGGCTTGTCATGTACAAAACCGGGCCTTGATCAACAAGAGTCATCATAAGACGCCTTATGAGCTACTGAAAGGCAGGAAGCCAATCATGTCCTATTTTAGGATCTTTGGCTGCAGATGTTATGTACTGAATAACGGGAAGTACCCGCGTACTAAGTTTGGTGAAAAATGCTTCCAAGGCATATTCATGGGCTATAGTAGCCATAGCCGAGCTTATAGGATTTTCAATAAGAAAACCCTAGTGGTAGAGGAATCAATAAATGTTGTATTTGATGAAGGAAGCTTGCTTAATTGCAATTGTTCCAGTGGTTTTCTTGAAGATGCAGGTGCAAGAATCGAACAGCTACACCTGGATGAGCCCGATAAAGATGCAACTCCAAAGTACGTCAAGGTATCCACCTCAACGCCGATCGGAGATGATGATGGTCAGGATGGAGTAGCCCTCCCTGAAGAGGAAGGAGCCCCAGAAAATGCTAGAGCTCCTGATGCAAGACTACTAGAGCTCCGACATGTGAGGGATCATCCCAGAAATCAAATCATCGGAGATCCTCGAGACGGTGTTAGAACTCGTCGAGGTACACTTAACGAGTTTCTGCATTTTAGCTTCCTGTCGCAGGTTGAGCCAAAGAAGTTTGACGAAGCAAACAAAGATGCGTCTTGGATATTGGCCATGCAAGATGAGCTGCATCAATTCGAACGATGCAACGTCTGGACGCTGGTTCCCAGACCAAAGACGCAGAACGTGATTGGCACCAATTAGATCTTCAGAAACAAGTTGGATGAACACGGGGTCATCATCAAGAACAAGGCCAGACTGGTGGCTCAAGGATACAGACAGGAGGAGGGGATCGACTTCGACCAAACGTTTGCGCCGGTTGCAAGGCTCGAGGCAATCAGACTGTTTCTAGCATATGCCTCTCACAAACGATTCACAATCTATCAGATGGACGTGAAATTGGCATTCTTGAATGGAGACCTGAAAGAGGAAGTATACGTCGCTCAACCCCCAGGTTTTGTCAATCCTACTTATCCTAATCATGTATACTTTCTTAATAAAGCTCTATATGGCTTAAAACAAGCTCCACGAGCTTGGTATGAGACTCTATCTAGTTTTCTTCTTGAGAACAAGTTCTCTAAAGGAAAAATAGATAAGACATTGTTTCTTAGGGAAGTCAAAGGCAAGATCTTGCTGGTGTAAATCTATGTTGATGACATTATATTCGGCTCAACGGGTAACAATCTTTGCAAAAAGTTTTATAAACTTATGCAAGGAAAGTTTGAAATGAGCAGTATGGGAGAGCTAAAGTATTTCTTGGGACTTTAAGTGAAACAGTCTGAGGATGGAATTTTCATTTCTCAGACGAAGTTCACAAATGAACTCCTCAAGAAATTCGGAATGGAGGATGCAACCTCTATGAGGACTCCAATGGGATCCACTATGTCTCTGGATAAGGATGAGAAAGGGAAACCTTTTGATGAAACCAAATACAGAAGCATTATTTGATCCCTGCTCTACCTTACTGCAAGTAGACCGGATATTATGTTCTCTACATGCGTTTGTGCCAGATATCAGGTGAACACTAAGGAATCTCACTATGTCGCTGCAAAGCAAATTCTTAGATACCTTAAGGGTACACCTAATCTTGGCTTGTGGTACCCGAGAAACAATGATGTCGAGCTAATAGGCTTTTCAGATGCTGATTTTGAAGGAAGCAGGGATGATCGGAAAAGCACTTCTGGGACGTGTCAATTCCTCGGAAGAAGGCTTATATCATGGAATAATAAGAAGCAAAATTGTGTTGCAACCTCCACAGCTTAATCTGAGTATATCTCAGCAGGCAGCTGTTGCGCACAACTACTATGGATCAGAAACCAGTCAGCAGACTATGACCTTCATTTCAAGGAAGTACCAATGTACTGTGACTCCTCCAGTGCAATTGCCATTGCGAACAATCCGGTATCGCACAGCAGGACGAAGCATATTGAAGTGCGCTACCACTTCATTAGGGAGCAAATGGAAAACAAGGACATCTCTCTCTGCTATGTCCCCACGGATAAGCAGATTGCAGATATTTTCACAAAGCCCCTAGACGAGGCCAAGTTCAGTCTCTTCAAAACTGAACTAAGAATGCTAAACTATGAGGAATGAAGACTATAGAAGCTCCAGGATCGTGCATCTAGGGGCAGCATCTGCTAGGAACTCAAGTGTAAGCACAGGTGCAAGAACTGAGGGGGAGCATGGTGACAAGTGCTACAGTCCCAGATTTGCAGAAGCCGAAAAGGGGGAGATTACCCTCTCGGCTAAAGTGCTAAGGTGGCTAAAGTGCTATGGTGCATGCTCCAAAGATAATGGTATGGAATTTCCACTCATTTTTCAAAGTTGTGTTTTCTTCCATCCGTTATATTCACCTTAGCTTGTAGGGTTTAGGCTTCTTCAAATAGGGGGAGATTGTTGGGTATTGTATCCACAATGTACCTGATTTGAAGAAGCCCCTGAACCAGCTAAGGTGAATTGACATTGTGTTTGATCATTTGTCTTCAAGTTGTGCTTGCAGTTATTCCACGCTAAGTACACACCAATGTCAGGGTGCAGTGGGTCAATATACACGGGTCTGTGCAACGTAATCCCTCGTTGAGTAGATCAGTGTATTGGCCTACGTGTACTCTCTCTATTGTAGTGTACTTATTTAAAAGTACAGGGCTGAGAAAGATCAAGAGCAGACAAGGAGCAAGGATGGGTCAAAGCAACTCATGGGAAGAAAGACGAAAATCGTCTAAGTAGAAATCGTCGAGAATCACTAAGTGATTCTCGCCAATTCGACGAGAATCACTAGTGATTCTCGCCGAATCGTCGAGAATCACTCGTTGATTCTTGCCGATTGCAGCCGGCTGTCTCAACGCCGTCTTGTTTTCTGCTTAAGGCAGAATCGTCGAGAATAACTAGTTGATTCTCGCCGAATCGTCGAGAATGACTTTGCATTCTCGCCGATTCGTCGAGAATGAATGATGATTTTCGCCGATTCTCTCCGGATGGCAAGATCTTCAGCCAGAATTCTGCCAAGTAGAATTCGGCGAGAATCATAAGTGATTCTCGCCGATTCGTCGAGAATCACCAATGATTCTCGCCGAATTTGCCTTAGGCGAATTTCTTCTGCTCGCTGGACCGGTCCAAATATTCAGGCGCTGTTTTGAACCGGACTTAGGGTTTCTACTGGTTGGGCCCACAACGGTCATAATGTATGACCTATAGTATAAATACTGTTGTATTTCGATCATTACAGACACGAATACACGAGAAAGAAAACCGAGCCGCCGACGTGACCTAGATCGCGAATTTCTCTTCCGCCGCCGCCATCGCCGCTCGAAAAGTTGTCGCCGCCGTTGATCGTGGATACCTCCTGATCTTCCAGCGACAGAAGCTTTGCCAAGCAACGCATCTCACGTGTCCTTCTTGAGATCCTTTGTCTCTTGGTTTGTAGATCGGGAATACCTTCCCTTTCCGAATCGATCGAGACGATTGATCCAAGGAAGACCGTTGGTAGACCTTGCCAGCATAGCTACGAAGGTTGGATCTTTAAAGCTCAGCCGCCGCACTTCTTGCCGCCGCCGATCCCGAACGCCAAGCCACTGCTCTTCTTGCCGCCGCCGGTTTCGTGGGGATTCATTCTAAGTGAGAGCTAAGGTCGTGGACTCTTCGTCTTCGTCAAGAACGTGTCATCGAACGAAGAGGGACACCTAGCCTCCATAAGAAGTTTGTATATTTTATACATTCCATTTTATTTTTGTTGTAAAGGAACGTAGGTTCCTCATTGTAAGGGTTGGGTGCAACCCGTGGTGGAGGAGTGGTGACTCCTTCGTTTGGAAGGGTTCCTTCCGTTAGTGTGAGGATTGGATTTCAATCCGGTTGGTGAAGTGACCGAGTCGTCCCTTGTTGGGAGATAGGTCGAAGGGGGAAAGTGGACGTACCTAAATCGGGGAACCACTATAACTGCTTGTCTCTGTTTGTGCTGTGTTGTTTTGTTTATTTGTGCAGGTATAGTTTTAATTCCGCAAAAAACGCTGCAAGACACCTATTCCCCCCCCCCATAGGTGAAGGTAGTTGGCACTAGGTGGACATTCACAACTCTACCAACAGCCAATCTAATTCTACCTAAGGAATTGATTCCAACTGCTGTTGAAGATCACATACCACCAACTGATTATTTTACACTTAGAGACCATCCTACATCTCAAGTGATTGGATACATTTCAACTGGTGTGCAAACTAGACATCAACTAAGTCAAGAGGTGATGCTTGCCTGTTTTCTTTCACAGATTAAGCCCATAACCATAAAAGATGCTGAGCAAGATCCCCACTGGATCATTGCTATGCAAGATGAGCTAAAACAGTTTGAAAGATGTAAAGTTTGGAATTTGGTTCCAAGACCAAAAGGCCAACTGGTTATAGGCACTAAATGGGTGTTTAAAACCAAGTTGGATGCTCAAGGAATTATTATAAGGAATAAAGCAAGGCTTGTAGCACAGGGCTATAGACAGGAAGAAGGCATAGATTATGATCAGACTTTTGCTCCTGTTGCAAGGCAAAAGGCAATAAGGATCTTTCTAGCCTATGCAGCCTACATGAAGTTTAAGGTGTTCCAAATGGATGTAAAGAGTGCATTCCTGAATGGAGAGCTAAAGGAAGAGGTGTTTATTGAATAACCCCCAGGTTTCACTTCTTCAACTCACCCCTCACATGTTTTTAAGTTGCAAAAAGCTCTGTATGGACTTAAGCAGGCTCCTAGAGCATGGTATGAGACTTTAGCTAGTTTCCTATTAGAACATAATTTTGTTAGAGGCATAGTTGATAGAACCCTTTTTATTAAGCATCGTAAGGACAAGATCCTGTTAGTTCAAATTTATGTGGATGACATTATATTTGGTTCCACTGATCCCAAACTATGCAAAAGGTTCTCAGACCTAATGCATTCTAAATTTGAGATGAGTAGTATGGGTGAGCTGTCTTTTTTCCTTGGTCTCCAAGTGAAACAAGATGCTGATGGCATTTTCATCTCCCAATCTAAATATGCCAAGGAATTGGTAAAGAAGTTTGGGATGGCAGATGCTTCTGCAATGCACACTCCTATGGCTACTAATGTAGTTATTGATTCTGATGAAAAGGGCAAGCCTGTTGATCAGAAAAATTATAGGGTCATTGTTGGTTCCCTATTATATCTAACTGCAAGTAGGCCTGATATAATGTTTGCCACATGCCTCTGTGCTAGATTTCAGGTCAACCCCAAGGAATCTCACTTGACTCTTCTTAAGAGAATCTTAAGATACTTGAAGGGATGCCCAAATTTAGGACTTTGGTACCCAGTTGAATCAGAATTTGAGTTGATTGGATATTCAGATGCTGACTATGCTGGCTGTAGAGTTGACAGGAAGAGCACCTCAGGGACTTGTCAGTTCCTAGGTGAGAGATTAGTCTCTTGGTTTTACAAGAAGCAGGCTTATGTTTCAACCTCAACTGCAGAGGCTGAATATATAGCAACTGCTAGTTGCTGCTCACAGATACTATGGATTAAAAATCAACTCTTGGATTATGGGTACACACATAAAAACACCAAAATTATGTGTGATAGTACCAGTGCTATTTCCATAGCACAAAATCCTGTGCACCATTCTAGAACTAAGCACATAGACATTAGACACCATTTTCTTAGAGACTGTATTGACAAGAATAAAATAAATCTCGAGTTTATACCCACAGATCTTCAGAGAAGTGATATATTCACAAAGCCTTTAGATGAACAGAAACATCTATTCTTTTTGAATCAACTAGGCATGATGAATGGATCTGACTAAGTGTAAAAATCTGCTAAGTTGAAATTTGTTCTGAGATCGTCGAACGGTGTTCGAAGATAGTCGAACAGGTTGAGCAAAATCGTCGACCCTCGGTCTACGATAGCTCTTTGCATTTAGAGACAGAAATCATTGATCGATGATCGACGACTCTGCTTCGGAAATCGATCATCGATCGGCGATCGACGACCAATTCTCTTGATCTTCATTCAGAGATCGACGACTCTATTTCAAATCGATCGTCTATTTAGGTCTGAAGATCGTCGACGGAGCTCGCCTTTTCGTATTCTTCTTCCAGGATTGTTTCGAGCTTTTGTCCCGCGCTTTCTCCTCTCTTTTCTTGCGATTGTTCTCGTCTCAATTTTTCTCGTCGATTCCATGGCGATTGCATCTGCGACTCTTTCCGTGATAAAGTTTGATGCCGGATTTAGTGTCGATTTCGATTCTTTCAGTGACTGCGAACAAGTTTTTAGAGAAATGCTGCAGTTATGCGACGACCAAGGACTCAAGAAGCTTATGTCTACAAAGATCAAACTCCATCTATCAAAGATAAAGGAATGGGTTTATACATCTTCTTCCGATGACAAAGCGATGAAAGGAACCATCAACGGCGTGGAGGTAATTCTTACTCCCGCAATTTTGAATGAAATATTTGATTTAAAGAATGGATCAGATGATTATGAGCAAGATACTGCTGAATATGGTAAGATGTTGCTAGAGATGGGACATGCAGAAGGCATTCCATCTAAGCTTTTTAAAGTAAATTTATCTATTGGATTTAAGTTTTTTGCTGATTTGGTTGGAAAGGTTCTGCTTGGAAAGCATTCAGCCCACGACAACATCAACAACCAACAATTTGCTTTGATGACAGCTATAGTGAATAAGAAAGCAATCAACTAGGCTAGATTGCTATTTGAGTTGATCAGGAAAAAGAATAACAAGAAAGAGGTGACTCAAGGAAGGTTGATTGGGTTCTTTCTATTTAAGAAAGCTTCCCATATGTTAAGCTCTGCTCCTACAACAATAAATGCCAGCAAAAGGATTGATCCTTCCTTATTTGTTAAATGGAATAGGACTATTCAGAAACCAGTCAAGGCTGGGTCTGCCCCTATAACATCTGAGGGCACATGGGCTTCTAAAGCCACTTTCCAACCTAATGAAGAAATCCATCCTTCATCTTCCTTGCCATCCACCTCCATTGAAATTTATTCATCTCCTGTTCACCATCCATCACCATCTGCATCCCCAACACAAGCTCATCTAGCTGAGATACCAAATCTCAACTTAGATTCTACGTTCACTCTGCTTACTTCATCTCCTATTCCAGTTCAGGAGAACATCATTTCTGATGTTCATCCATCCATCATTCCTCCATCATTCCAAATTACACATGAATTCATTGCTAATATCCTGGAGCTAATTACTCCATCCATCAAAACCATGATAGCAGAAGCCATTGCACCTCTTGCCCTCTCCATTTCATCTCTTGCTGCTTCCATATCCGCCATCTCAGTCCCTTCTTTATCTAGGGGCCTGGGTTTAGATCCCACTGAACCCAGGCAGGGGGAGATGCTCAATGAAGATGCTTCAGGCTCTGCTTGGGCTCATGCTGTTGTGCATTCTCCAGCAGCAATGGAGTTAGAAATGTATTCAAATGCAGTTCTAGAATCAGATGAAGTCATTCCAGATACAGTGCAGATGATAGTTATAGATGCTCCAGTAGTTCTTGAAGATGAACTGGATGCATTTCTGGATTCAGATGATGAGTCTTCACTCTCATCCTGTGGAGACTGTTAAATCAGTCAGTCCACCCCTTGTGCGTTTGATCCCCTTCAGGCCATTGTGTGCTATCAAAGACCAATGTGCCTTCAGATTTTAGATAGTTTCATTATTTCTGAAACTATAGCTGAAGCAGCTTTTGCTTTCAAGTTCTGTCTTGAGGAGCTTTCTGCTCCTGTCATTGCCAGATATCTAGAAGGAATTATTACCTCCTTCTTGGAAGATAAGTGGACTTCAGTGGAATCTTTAGATAATGTTGTTAAGGAAAATCTTGAATCTGCTAGACTAGATGAAGCTGTGTCAGTTGCTGCTCCAGAAATTGTTTCAGAAGTTGCAGTTGCTGAATCACCTGTGCCCTCTACTGTCTGGGATGACACCCCAGGTCCAGACTTGGATTTTCTTTTGGCTCAAGATATCTTAGAAGAAGAAAGAGAAAAAGCTCTTCAGAAATCTAAAGAAAAAAAGGAAGCTTTGTTGAAAGATATTGATTATCTATATGCAAAACCTCAGTCCTCACATTCTGAGGATGAGGATGAGGATTCTGTTGACTCAAAAGGAAATAAGAAAAAGAAAAAGATTGCTCAAAAGAAGAGGAAGGTTGTTGCTCCAGCTCCTCCAAATCCAGACCATGATGTTCCCTATTATATTCTAAAAGGGATTGATCCTAAGTCTAAAAGCTTTGAGGCCTGGATGTGGTATTCCAAAAATGCCTAGAAAGCAAGGAAGAAAAGCAGGAAGAACTCTCCTCCTCCCAAGGGGATTCAGAGAGGTCCTCCTCCTCCCTCTGCTGGTGCATCATGCAATGTAGCTCCCAGATCTTCTGCTCCTCCTGCCAGACCAAATCAATCATATATCTATCAAAGGAAGGGCAGGCAGCCTCCTCCAAGTAGTTCTTATAATCAGAGGCAATCTAGGCATTCAAACATCCAAGAGAGCAAGTAAAGGAAGTTGTATATCAACAACCAACCTTCTCTCCTCCTCAAGCTCCTAGGTCTCCTCCCAAAAGAAAAGTTTCACCTCCAAAGAAGAAACCAGCTCAAGCTAAGCCATTAGATGCCAAAGGAAAAAGAGTTATAAACTCTAATAACTCAAGTAGGAAGTATGCTGAATGTGCTCCTCCATCTAACCTTGTGATTCAAGAGCCAAAAGTTTCAAATGTCAAGCCATCTCAAGAGCAAGCTGATAGTTTTCTAGCTCAATCAGTAAAATTTAAGACTGTAAATCCATTGGATCCAGCTGATGAAAATACTTATGAAAGTCTAGAGCTTGATCCTAATTTCAAAATGACTAGACTTCTAGAATTAGTGGGAGCTGCTCAAATCAGAAAAGCTAAAGCTGAAGGTCAAGATATCTCAGGATTATCTATAATGTCAAAGTACTGAAAGAAAGAATTGGATAGGTTCCAAGTTAGTTCAGAAGTTTTTGATGCTTCAAAGTACATGGAAAGACATCCTGAAGCTGTTCTACCTAAAGCTAGAGAACAAAAGATTATTGGAGAGCAGGACTTGAAGTTATCTAAGGAGGATGCATATGATCCTCAGAGAAAAATCATTTTCTCTCATGCTGCTTCTATTCCCCCTCCAGATTCTGTTAATAAATAAATATGATATTTGTTTTGATTATCTGATTTATTCAAATATGTTTGATGATATATTTATTGATGTTTCTTTATCTGTTTGTATTAGATTCTTTGTTGTTTGAGTGACATCACCCAAATAGGGGGAGATTGTTGGTTCTCTAGTTTTGATTTGGGCAATGTCATCTCAATTAGGCTTAATTGACCCAAGAATTATCTATGCTCAATGGTTAGACTAAAGGTTAGTCTACCTTAGGTTAGGCTAGAATAGACCCAGAAAGGTTAGTTGAGATAAGGATAGAAATGAAAATTGGTTAAGTATAAATGTTTTACACGATAGTTGAATCTTGCTCAACAATCTTTGATTGATGACCGACGATCTCAGAGTTATATGAACTCTGAAGTGGGCTCGACGATCTGCTTATTCAGATCGACGATCGTGTAGCCTTAGTCGACGATCTCTATTAAGACAGTTTTTCTTCAGGTCGACGATCTGCTTGTTCAGATCGACGATCTTCGATCTATGGTCGACGATTTATGTCTGCTTTTATCAATATTCATTTCATTTGATTCCTTGTTTCATTTCCTCTTGTTTAAGACATATTTTATTCAGGATATTCTGCTTAATTTAATGCTTATACTCTTTTGCTTATTTGCAATACTCCTTATGCATTAATTAAGAGTTTTGGAAGAATAAAGCCATTTGTTTTATTAGAAGATATCGTGGATTCTTTACAACTGTAATATAGCCGTTAGGTTTTGTTTCCTGTGCCAATTTGTAAAATCAAATTGATAGGATATTTGTAATATCCTTAATTCCTTTTTGGGAATGACAGAAAAGATTATAGCTGCAGTTTCCTTATTTGATTTATTATATTATTTGGAAAGATTTTTATGTGCAGGACTCGAGGTATTTTTTTAAAAGAAGAAAAGTCTCTATATTAGCAGGGCAGTCGGCTGAATTCAAAAATATACAGCCCAGGAAATTCTAACAATAGACACAGAACTAGAACTCTCAAGAGAAAGAAAAGTTCTTCTTCTTCCAGAGTTCATCTTGTCTTCAGGAAAACCAATACTCAGAGTTCAAAGCTTTCAAGAAGAAGAACCTTCCCAGATTGCTGAACATCATTGCTGCAAACCTCCCAGATTGCAAAAGCTGCTGAAGAAGAACATTCATCAAAATCTTGAGTCTTCTTCAAGGCTGCATCAGAAAGACATTCAAAGCAATCTGAAGATCCTGCACCCTGAAGCAAAGCTTCTTCCTGGACATTTTCTAAGCCAGGGGGAGCTTTGATATTCTCAGAGCAATCCACTAGCTTCTCTGAACATAGAGAAGACATTTTTAATCCTTCTTTTAACCTCCTTGTAAAAGGGTTATTACTCCCTTCAAAAGTGAACTATTGGTGGCAGGGCACCTGATCAAAAACCTGTGTGTTTGGTTTTTGGGCACCTGATCAAAAGCCTGAAGGGTATTGAGATCTACCTAAAGCAGATCTACTGGTGGCAGGGCACCTAATCAAAAACCTGTAATGGATTCCTACCAGGGTGGTAGAAGAGTCGATGTACCCAATTGGGGAACCACTATAAAGCTCTTGTGTTGTCTGGTTGCTTATTTTAATTAATGCACTGTGGTTGTGATAGTTTTAACTAGGTTGCTAATTGCTGTGTTAGGATAAAAGCTCAACTGAAACTTCAGTTAGCTTCTCCTTTTATTCACTACACTCTATAAGGCTATAGGTTTAAAACTTTTATCTTTCTATTCCGCAAATAGCTCTAAGAGAAGTGTTTAGAGTCTCCTTCTTTTTGAATACTCTATTCACCCCCCCCCCCTCTAGAGTAGTAAGTATCTTATCCCCTCACTTTCAAGAGATCAGCTCAAAGCTCAAGAATCGAGGATACTTCAAACATGTCAGAAATTTCTCAAGAGGAAGGTAGTTCTCGAGAACTCTGTCTACTTCTCGAAAAGCAACATATTCATTCTCGAAAACTCAGACTCCTCGAGAACTTGACTTATCTCTCGAAAAGTTTTCTCAGTTCTCGAGAACTTTGATGTGTATCTCGAAAAGTCTCTTCCGTTCTCGAGAACCAGTATATTACTTCTCGAGAAGTCCCCTGGCAGTTCTCGAGAACTATACCCGACTTCTCGAGAAATGCTCATTGTCTTTTCTACTTCTAATTAATTTCTTCTATTTCGAAAACCCGATGATTTAAGCCCTAATCCTAGATTAATTAGACACTTAATTGACATTACTGGGATTATATATATAATACTTTAGAAATACCAAATCAACCGACATTTCAAATTTCCTCTTCTCGAAAACTCTTCGTCTTCCGCCGACAGACAACTTCATCGCAGCCATCATCCCGCACCCCGTCTATCGTCGTCGTTAGCGTCCATGGCGCACAATTCGAAGATAGGAATCGGCAGTGAACTAGTCGTCAAAGGAATTGCAGACATTTCAGATGATTTTCTGAACTTTCTTCTTCTCCTGGACACGGTCGGACTGATGTTCGTTCTATCAGAACCCTGCAGGATTGTCTTTCCAGATGTCGAAGAATTCTTCAGAAATGCAAAAGTAAGGAGGAAAGGTACGATTTTGAAAACTAAAGTAAAAGGGATCAAAATCAAGTTAGATAAAAACAAAGTTTCAAAGCTTCTAAAGATGCCCATTGTGGATGAAGAAGATGACCTAACTCTGGAAGATTATGACAGGACTTACTCCTTCTGTGGAGTTTCTGAGGAATTCAACTCCTTAAGGGGAAATCTTTTCAATGATGTAGGAAAACTTCTGGCAGACATAATTGGAAAAATCTTGTGGTGAAAAACATGGTCGATTAGTTTCATAACAAATGATCTATTTGGAGTAATGACAGCTGTAATCTGTAGAAAGAAATTTCAATTTGGCATGATGATATTTGAGATGATCAGGGACAGCATTCAGGATCCCAAATTTGCAAGGATAATCTCTTTATTGCTGAGTGAGATTGATCAAGTCACTTTCAAACTTTCCAAAGGCACTCCAGTTCACCACTTGAAAAAGATCTCATTGGCTTCCATCCAAAGATGGGAACTCAAGCTGAAAAATCCAAAGCAGTTAGCTAAATAAATTGCAGCTTTTGCATCTGAGGTCAGGACCCCATCTCCCTCCTATCATCATATTGCTGAACCATCTGGTGCAGTAACTCAGGGGGAGCCTGTAGCCACTATTTCTGTTGTCAGATCTCCTCCTCCCTATCCAGCAAGATCAGCAAGCAGATCTCCCATCAGAAGTCATGTCAGCTCTCCAGCAAAGTCCCCAGTGGCACTCTCTCCAGAAGATACCATTCCATATGCTCAAGTCCAAGAAACCATCCAAAACACTGCAGAAGCCATTAACAGAATGGCGGAAGAACTCACCTCAGATGTTCCTCCCCTCTACAAGGAACCAGCTGAAGAACATCCAAAAGATCCTTCTCCAGATCCCTCTCCATCTCCTATCAGATTACTAGAATCTCCTCCTACTCAATCCCCTTCTTCCAAGCAAGATATCCCTGATACTGTTCTTCTTTCTAATGAAGACAGAATCTCTCCTGAGCCTGTTGATCTTCCCTTGAGGAAGTTAGATTTCTCCATCCCCACATTCATTGATCAGGCTGATACTACCCTTGTTCAGACTACCAGAGTTGTAAGCTCAGTGATTCTTGAAGAGATACCTCTATGGAAAGCCCCTCCTCCTGCTACTATTACTGCTTCTGCCTCTACCTCTTCTACTACTATTGCTACTGCTGCTATCCCTTCCAACTCAGAACTTCTTATCCAGATAGGCCAAATGCTCTCTGATCAAAGGAAACATTTTGACGATTCTCTGAAAGTGATGCAAGACAAGGTGACTGCCTTGGAAACAGAAATGAGTCGAGGATTTGTTGAGATCCAACACAACACTGACTCTCTCAAGAGCTTATTTTAGATTGGTGGCAAAGCCATAGATCACACTATTACTAGTGTTGGTCAGGTTATGGAACCATCTCTGACTCTTGCTAATAATCAGATTGAATTAGAAAAGAATGCTCAAAAACATGTGATGAAGGTTTGTGAGGAAGTTGGTACTTTCAAGGAAGAAGCCATAGAAAAACTCCTTGTAGAATTCAGAAAGGGGGAGAGCCTAGTGAAAGAGCATGTAATCAAACTTGTGGATAAGTTTTCTGCAGATGCAAACACCCTCTGGGCTGAGAAAATTTCTGAAATCAATAAGAATGTTTTAGCTCAAATCCAGTCAGTGAAGTTCTATACTTATGACACCATAGTTTGGATGCACAATCAGATTTTCCCTGACTTTCAGGCTGATCCCAATATTATTCCTCATCATCTGAATCCTCTTGTTGAAGGACAGTCCAGTCAGGTGTTAGCTCAAATGCAACAACCTCAAATGCCCTGCTTCTCTCCTAGGCCAGAAGATCAGGATCCTCCTCCAGCCTCTTATGACCAGGTATAGGATGACATTATTCCTCAGGATTTACCAGAGATCAACACTTCTAAGAAGAGGAAATTTTGAGAAGGGCCATCTGCCAGTAGAAGCATTCCCAAAGTTGATTCAGATAAAAGGAAAGCCCAAGAATTTGCTGAAGTTTGGAGCTCTACTTCTAAGAGTTTAATTCTTGATACATCTTAAATTGGTGATGGACTATAATGAGAATAGAAATTTCCACTACAGCTCAGTTGAGTGGGAATTATATGAAAAGTCCATGACCAAAAGGAGAATGTATGATAGGGAATATTAAAAGAATAATCCTAAAGCTCCTCCAAAGCCCCCAAGGTTTTATCCTAAACCATTCAGCTATCAGAGAAGGCAGCAGGAAAAGCAAGACAGACAACCTTAGAGCAAAAAATGTACTTTTGTTGAGTTATTCTTGAGAATTGTGTTGAAATGGTTGTTGATTAAGAAATCTAAAACAATACTTATATATAATTTCCAGTTTTGCCTAATTGTGTTCAATTAATCTCTTACTGCCTTAGTTTAAATTTTCATTTCCAGTTCTTTCTTAATTGTCATAATTCACCTTAGTGTAGAGGGTTCTAACTTCTACATATAGGGGAATATTGTTGGGCAGTGCATCCACAATAACCCAGATTTGCATGAAATCACCCTTGAACTAAGATGAATTAAGTTGTATTTGATATCTTGTTTAAGTTGTGTGTTTGCAGATCATCATTACTAAATGTAGACCAATGTCAGTCTACAGTGGGTCATGAACACAGGACCATACAGTGTAATCCCTCACTGTGTGATCCAAGGTATTGACTCATGTGTAGCCTCTCTATTGGGATATACTTCATATTCAAACACTTGGACCATGGAATGAATATCGGAACCTTGAAGAGAAGAAAAAGTTTCTTTCTAAAAATTTCAAAAAATTTCTAAGTCCACTTCTCGAGAAGTCCTTTCCGCTCTCGAGAAGTAAAGTTAAGAGTTCTCGAGAAACAGGAGTTTAGTTCTCAAGAAATTTAGCTATTTCAGTTCAGAAAAATTTTCTAAGTATGACTCTCGAGAAGTATCTCTTAGTTCTCGAGAAGTCCTTTCAGTTCTCGAGAAGCTCGGCTCTTAGTTCTCGAGAAGTCCTTTCAGTTCTCGAGAAGCTCGGCTCTTAGTTCTCGAGAAGTCCCGGAGTAGTTCTCGGGAAGTTCAGAAAGTTTCAGGAAATTTTTTTCTAAGTCTTAGTTCTAGAGAAGTCCAGATTAGTTCTCGAGAAGTCCTCAGCTCTCGAGAAACTCAGCTTCATAGTTCTCGAGAAGTCAGGCTATAGTTCTCAAGAAGTCCATATTGTTTTCGAGAAGTATTGATCTTGAAGTCTCGAAAACTAAGTTCAATTCTAGACAGTTCAATTCTTGAGAAATACAATCAGTTCTCGAGAGCTAATGCTACTTCTCTAGAACTGCAGACTAAATTTTTTTCTGAAATTTGTTTAAGTCAAGATCGGCCGGATTTTTGAATGACTTGATGTGATTTGTCCATGTGTCATCATTAATGTCTTTTCTAACTGTTAGGAGTAATCCTATATAAGGCCTTTTCATTAAGACCTAACCCTAACAATTATCTTTTGCAAGAAGCGGCTGTCCGTTCACTCGAAATCCTTCTTGTCGGCCATCTTTAATTTCAGATCTCTGAAGCTGCCGTCGCCGTTCACGATCAGATCGACTCTTCTATTTTCGATCAAGAAGACTTGATGTTCAGGGATTCTCATCTTCTCCTTGATCGAGTTGGTCAAAGTTTTCTCGGATCAGATCTACTCATCTTCTTCAACATTTCTGAAAGAGCCGCAAAGTTCAAGAAGAAGATTCAGATATTCACTTTTCCAGATCTGAGAAAATTACTCTGTTTGTAATTCAAAATTTCTTTACTATTATTGTAGGAGATTTTCTCCGAGTGTAGGAGCGTTGTTCTCCGAGTTTGTAGGAAGTTTTTATCTTCCGAGTGTAGATCCTTTTGGATCGAGGTTGTAGGAACTTGGTTTCGAGGCATAGGATTGTTTTCAATCCGAGATAGTAGAATAGCCGAGTCTAGTGATTTGCTAGATCGGTGAGGTAAAGTGGACGTACCCAAGATTGGGGAACCACTATAAATCTTCTTGTCTTTTTGTGATTGTTTGATTTCTTGTGCTAGATCGCTAAAATTTTTATTCCGCAAATAGACGCACGATTCACCTATTCACCCCCCTCTAGGTGATTTAGGTTGACAACTTCATACTTTCATTGAGTCAGTGCATATTACTTGGAAAGATTCAAGTAGTATGTGGAATGCAATGACTACATGTTGAGCCATGTTGATTCAGTGCATATTATGAGGAAAATGCTTCTAGTGGGTCTCCATTTAAGTATTAAGTGGTATAAGGAGAGTGCATATTACTTGAGAAATTGTTCAAGTGGTATGAGAATGCATTGACTTGACATATTGAGTTAATGTAGTTAAATGGAGTAAATTGAATTGATATGTTGGTAATTCAAGTAGCATAAGCTAGCAGATGTAGCAGATAAAGCTTACAGCTGCATTAAACTAATATGCTTTTTATGTTAATGCTTCTTAGTATTGTTGTGTGTTCTCCCTTCTTCAAGTAGGGGGAGATTGTTGGGAATATTGCCTTCAATGTTCCCTAGATTTGAAGAGGCATCATAATCAGTACTAAGAGCATAGTTGTATTTGATGTTGTTCAAGCTCATCATGTACATGATGTTTCATAGAACAAGTTTAAACATGTTGTCTAAGTGGTTGTGACAGGTGGTCACAAGGTAGAGAAGTAGAGAGACAAAAATATGTCTAAGTCCACAAGCATTGAGTGAAGCCAGTTCACTCAACACCAGAAGTCAAAGAAGGATGCTGGAAAGGCTGAAAATCGCCTAAGTCCACAGGCGTTTAGTGAAGACAGTTCACTTAATGCCAAATGCCAAAAAGCGCTGAGTAAGGTGTTGACAGTCAAAGCCTAGCAGTCTGCAAAGCAATTCCGTGGCTTAGTCAGCAGCGTTGAGTGAAGGCAGTTCACTCAACGTCATATATCAAAAGGCGTCGAGTATAGCTGAGTATGTTAAAGCCTCAGCATTGGCAAGCTGAAAAATTGACTAAGTCCAAAATCATTGACTGAGGACAACTCACTCAACGCCTAATAAAAGAAGCATTGAGTCAAGCTCAAGTAGTTGAAGATTTTGTCCAGAAATCTAGCTAAGTCCAGAATCGTCGAGTGAATACAGCTCACTCAACGCCAGAGAAGAAAGCGTCGTGTGATGTTAAAGCTCAAGAAGAGATAGACAGAAAAATCTGTCTAAGTCCAGAAGCATTGAGAGAGAACAGCTCACTCAACGCACTCAATGCCTCAGTAACCTGGCAGACCAGAGAAGTGGCTAAGTACAAAAGCGTTGAGTGATGAAGCTTCACGCAATGCTTTCAACGCCTAGCAGACAAAGACAATTACAGCTAAGTCTAGGGGCGTCGAGTGATGAAGATTCACTCAACGCACTCAATGCCTGGAAGTGCAAAAGAATTTGGCCAAGTCTAGAGGTGTTGAGTAAAACAAGTTCACTCAACGCACTCAAAGTCTGATGGTGTAGAGAATTTGACTAAGTGCAGATTCGTTGAGTGAAGAACATTCACTCAACGTGTAACATCTCCATCAGTTACATGAAATATAATAGAGGGTCCGGCCGGGGCCCCACACCATAGTTCACAAACAGGCGGAAAGGTAACAGGTTAATACCAAAAATTATTTGCATCCTAACCCAGAACATGCTAACGGAAGCTTTAAGATTATTTGAACTCAACTCATTTAAAAGTCCACAATATATAAACCACCATTTATATATAAAAGCATAGGAATGACACTTTACATAAAAGTTATGGCCTCAAGTCCTTACAGTTACATTTCATCACTGTGGAATACAAACATCGGCACGCAGGCCAGCCGCACATGAAAATAGTAAAAAATTTCATTCGGCCTTCGAGGGCCAGTAGCAGCAGCAAGAGCTTCAACCCGCTATTTCCCGCTCGGCTCTACAGTACCTGCACAAGGATAATCCACTGCAACGGTGGCAAACAAGGCAATAGTCAACATTCAGTCGATCAATTTATAATGACCCTACCCCTTTCCCGGGGAAGTGGTATTCCTTCCCTGCAGGCATAGCATTTCACAAGCAGATATACCACAAGATGTGCACTCACGCACAATCAATATATCACAAACGTCGATCATGCGGCCCGACGCTCCGTGCACTCAGGGCACATTATCAGTGTATCGGAAAACTAGGGTCCCACCACCATTCTCAGGTCTCAAACCCAACGGTCAACTTTGAGCATTCATGCTCCACGGCCCACAGCCATAGACTTTAGTCTTGATGGCGAATAGCCCAAGACTCTCATTATGTGATCCTAACGAAGTTAATAACTTAGGCACTCAAGTTAGACAACCATAACGCGGATTACAGTTCAGCCCTTGCCCATTGCTCAAATCGCCAGTTCAATGTCTAGACTGATGCGGGTCGGCATCCCCTTGTCTATTCGGCTCACCGGCCTTTAAGAGCGCATAGCTCACAAAAGCCACAACGTCCCCGAAGGATTGGCTTCACAATCAAAGTGGGAGTCAATGCCAGCATTCGCCACGATCTCCTGACAAGGTCAAAGAAGCTCTCTTTCTGCGCCCAAACTCAACCCAAACCCTGTAGCATCTTACAGTGTCAGCATATATCACACAAACTCCGAGGGTATTTTCTTGGAACTTCATTCCAGTACTTCATGTTACTCCACTTCACAGGCACAACCCATAGAATCCACAAAATACTTGTTTATATGCAGAGTCTTCTCTGGTGCGTAAAATAAAACATCACCAATCCAGACCAACCTGTCCAGATGGGCTTCACACAGCATGCTTATTTCGTACTACCCCTTTCCGGATCTATATGCAAAACTTCTTTGGGATTTCAAGAATCAACCCAACGAAAATCCCTCAACACTCCACCTTTTGGTGGGGGAAATCCATGCACATGCCAAAAATAAGGACTTCACATGTCCAAGGAGGAAGATCGTTACCCTTGACGTTCTCTTCGGAGCCATGATACAGCTGTTCTACTTGGATAGAAATGATCGCCTCACTTTCCCCTTCGCGATTAAAGCTTCGGCTCTTGATTCCGGCCACAAGATCTTCTCCAGCAACTCAACAAGTCCACTCAAACCCTAGCACCAGCCGAAAATTCTCTGCTCCAGAACTCAGGAAGCAAGGAAGAGAGAGATAGAAAGGAAATAATGATTTCCGGAATCTCATTCCTCTACAAATAAGGCCTCGGGTTTTACCCCAACCACACGATTTCTTCTCCTCAAAATAACGCAATGGATCGGGTTTGAGCTGACAAGGTTATCCACCGCCTACTGGCCGCTCACCAGGCATCTGACACGAGTCACCGCTCGGCCATAACCTCATTTTTCGACAAATCATCGAACGGGGCTGATAACATGCCAAAATCTTCGGGCTCGACGATCTTTGTCGAGCCCAGGTCGACTTTTTCCTGTTCTCTCCAACTCCTTTTTGGGGCGTTACACAACGCACTCAACGTTTGTAGTTGAATCTAAGAATTTAGCCAAGTCCACAAATGCTGATGTTAGCCAAACTTAACAAAGTCAACAAAGTTCAAATTAGTTGCGAGAAAGCTACAGAACACGACAAATAGTGTCGGAGGTCTACTGTACGTGTTCTTCCGTTAAAGCAAGGTATAGCTACCAACCGCAAGTGGTCCCCACTGCTTCTTGGAGCTGTTAATCGGTGGAAGATAAAAGGGACAAGATAGACTGAAGGAATTTTAACTTTTAGGGTTCGAAAAGTTGCGGCTGAACTTCTTCTTCCTCGTCATTATTGTCGAGCTTGAAGCTTGAAGTTAAATCAGCTGATCTAAAAGTTTTTTCATGTTGTTGTAGATAATTTCTTCTGCTACAACAAGTTTAGATAAGAATCTGATAAAGAAGAAGGAGCAGAGGCTTTTAGATTTCTGCAAGTCCAGGTTAGCTGATTGAAGAACACAAAAACTGTCAAATCTTTAGTCTTCTTCAACAAGTTTAGAAATAAGTTTTTGAGGTACTTTAGCATAGGTAGCTTCTTACTGAAGATATATTTTTTGTTACTGTGAAGAAAGCTTGGGTTGTTAACAAAGTCCAGGAAGGAAGACATAGAGAAATTTCTCTGGTGTCAAATCAACAATACCAACCAACTACTCTTCCTGTAGGATCATTTTGGATCTGAGTTGTAAGCCTGATTTATAAAGGCTGAGGTAGGATCCCTGTGTGGATCTGAGTGTATGGCTGTTGAGCCTGAGTTTGTAGAATCCTTGTGTGAATCTGAGTGTAGGGCCTTGTGAGCCTAAGGTAGGGCCTTTGGCCTGAGGTAGGATCTTAATATATCTGAGCAGTATGAGAGTTTTACTCTCTGAGTTGTAGGGCTAACCTCCATAGCCTAAGTTGTAGGACTTGAATTAAAGTTTGAGGTAGGTGATCTTTTGATCACTGAGTTGTAGGAGAAAGTTTGCTCTGAGGTAGGGCTTTGTGCCCGAGCTGTAGGTCTTGGAGGAGACTGAGAGATCCTGAGGGATCTATGTTGTAAGCTCTTAGGAGCTGAGTTTTGGAAAAGTGTCTTGTCTAACACACTATTAGAAAGGTTGGAGGGAAAGTGGACGTACCCATAATCTGGGGAACCACTATAAACTTTGTGTGCGCTTTGTGTGATTGTCTTGGAAGCAATATTAAACTCACCCACAACACACTAAGTAGAGAGAAATTTATAAAAGACTAAAAATCTATTCACCCCCCCCCCCTCTAGGTGATTAGCTATCTTGGAATTAATGACTTTCAAGTGGTATCAGAGGGAGGTTGCTCAAGAAGGACCTAACAGTCAAAGCAGATCTCAAAGGGTAGCTGAAACAAGTATACTTATGAGTTCAGGAGAGAACCATAAGGAGCTAGGTTCCATGAAACTTCCCATCTATAGGATGGAGAGTTTTGGAATCTGGAATGACAGGATTAGGCTGTTTATAGAAGCCTCTGACCCAAAGATCTTTCTGACAGTCAAAGAGGGACCTTTCATCCCTATGAAGGTCTCAATTCTAGAAGCAACTGTCCAGACACCAAAGACATATTCTGAAATGACCAAGGATGAGGTCATACTGGCTACATTGGACAAGAGGGCACAAAACATTATTATTAGTGTCATAGATGATTCAACCTTTTAGAATCTGGTTCACTACCAGACCTCCAAGGAGATGTGGGACACTTTGGAGGTCTACACGGAGGAAACTGAAGAGGTCAGAGATGACAGGAATTCCATGCTCAACTAAGAGTATGAGGCTTTCAGGCAGTCCTAGAAAGAGAACATAGTTGCTTGCTATGATAGATTTTTTAAGATTGTAAACGAGCTAAGTACCTATAGGAGGGTCTTCAGTCATTATGAGCTTAATGACAAGTTCCTGAGGTCTCTCACTAAAGACTGAGACACTAAGATATATTTCATCAAAGAGGTGGCCAAGCTAGCTGATACTCCTCCCCAAACATTGGTTGGGAAGCTGTTGTCTTATAAAATGCAGCTGACTGCCAGGAAAGAGGAGACAAGCAGCAGATCCCTGATCAAGGAGAAGGTTATGGACTTCAAGGCTGAGAGCTCAAAGAGGAGCAAGGAGAGGATTGTCTCTCCTCCAAGGAGGCCTGCTGACTCAGACAACACTGGGCCAAGTTCATCTGACAATAGCTTGTCAGATGAAGACTTTGTTGCCTTCTCCACACAGCTTCAGAAATTGATGAGGAGGAAGCAGTGGAGGAGCAGAACTTCCTCCTCCTCTCATCACAAGGAGGACTACTACAAGGTAGAGAAGAAGTGCTCCAAGGGAGGCAGGTATGACTCTAAGCCTGGTAAATATGTTTCCTCTAAAGTTGTTTGTTACTGTTGCAATAAACCCGGGCATGTTATTGCTGACTACCCAGTGAAGAGAAAAGAGGTTGGTAATAAAAAAGCTCACCAGCACAAGGGCAAGAAGGATAAGTCCGTCATTGCAAAGAAGGAGAAGAGCTGGACTAACTCATCATCATCAGAGTCTGAAGAAGAAGAAGCCTATATTGGGTTGGTTGTTGCTACTGCTGAAGAAGAAGCTGAAGCAGAAGTTGAAGACTATCCTGCTGCCAAGATATGGATCAGGGCCCCTATGCATTCAGACAGTGATTCAGAGGTGGATGATGAAGATGAAGAAGATGGCATCAGCTGCTATAGGTTGATGGCAAGGTCTGATGATGAATCCAGCCAGGAACGGCTGGTCTAGTCAAGGTACATTCCTTATCCAGCTCATCTTCTGACTCAGATTATGAGACTAGTCTAGACTCTGATGCTTCTTCATCTAGTGGTGAAGAGGGCTATGTTTCTGAGGAATATGTCAATCAATTGATTGAAAAGTATGGTGCACTTTTGAATGCATTCATGAGAAGTAAGAAGCTGGACAAAAAGCTAGCTGTGGAGATAACCTCTCTACAGCTAGCTGCTTACCAGCATGCTGAGACAACATCTTTGTTGGATCAAAAGGACAGGGAAGTTATCCAACTTAAGGTCATGACTCTCATCCAGATTGGCACCATAAAGTTTAAGAATAGTCTCATAAGGGACCTTGAAGAGAAGCTTTAGAGGGAGAAAAGAATTGTGGCTAGTTTTTCTAAGCCCAATACTGTGTTGCTCTTGATAGACTCCTCCTCTCAGAAGGGTAAGAAGGGACTGGGGTTTAAGGTAAACACTAGAGTTGCCCCATCCAAAGGGGAAAGTGAAAGCTCTAGTCTAGCCTCTAGCTTCCAAGCCTCTCATCCCTTTTAAGAAGGTGATGTTGCCTTCAAACATGTATGACCAAGAAAACATCAATGGTCACTAGATGAATGGCAGATCCACCAGTGTGAACAAAGAGGTTCACAACTATGGTGGAAGGTACAGTAGGGAATGAGTGCATTTAAGGCTCCCCGTGAGGAAATTCAAATGGCTCATCATGGAACATTTGTGTTTGGTGCACCAACCCCTTCACTCAAGAAAGAGGCAGTGGCTACCTCTCAAGGCCATCCAGCAAAGACCCAGACCAAGGGCAAGTCTATCAGCAAGCCAGATCTAGATATCTCTGATGCTATAAATAGCATGTCATTTGCAAAGAAGACTGCTGTAAATGGCATTCAGAGCAAGCCAAGAAAGCCTGTTGAAAGACTCACCTTCAGTCAGATCCTTGTTGAAAGGAACTTGAAGAAGGCTGTTGCACCTTTTCCTTCTATACTGTCAGCAGTTAACCCAACCGCAGGACCTGCTCAGAAGATAAGGTATAATATTCATGAGTGTTGGTGCTGTGGCAAGGTGGGACATTTTGCCTTAGATTGCTGGCACAATCCTACTGTGCCGAGAGCTAGTGTTAGTCGTCCTGTCAAAAAATCTGCAGGAATACATGTTCATTTTAGGCTAATCAGAATCTAGGACCCAATAATTATTAGGGTCCTAAAGAAAGGTAAATTATGTGATGCATGTTAGTCCAAGTTCTCATACCCCTATATGGTACTTGGACAGTTGTTATCCCAGGCACATGACTGGGATAAGGAGCAACTTAAAGGAGACTCTCTAGTAAAATATGGACCCAAGATTATCTTTGGAGGTTCAGATAGAGGAGTGATGAGAGGCTATGGTAAGATTACCAATGGCAATGTCACCATCTCAAAAGTAGTTTATGTTGAAGGGTTACAACACAACCTCATAAGCATAAGCCAACTCTCTGATCTTGGCTATGCCATTGTCTTCCATAAGAATGAGTGTCATATTAAGAGGTCAAGTGACCAAGAGGTCATCTTGACAGGCACTAGGAGTCGAAATATTTATTGCTTAAACTTTCTATGTCTAGATACAGACTCTCCTATTTGTTTAATTAGTGGCAAATGTGAAAGTTTAATATGGAAATACATACTCTCCTATTTATCTACGAGATGTGGGCAAGCACGCAGAATTGGTTCGCGACTCAGGCAAGTGGGCTATACCTCGAGCCTGCGCAGGAAGTCAAGGAAATACCCATCCTAGTGGGGATGGAGGTAGAACTGTCTCCATCAATGCTAAATTCGAAGGAGAGATCAAGGTATTGATCGTCCAGTTTTTACTTGGCAACCTCAACATCTTCGTATGGTTGGCCTACAACATGACTAGGATCAGCCCAGAGGTTGCATGTAATCATCTCAACATTGACCCTAACTTATCACTGGTAAGCCAGAAGAAGTGAGCGATAGCAACTACTCTCGTTGAACCCATCAGTGAGGAAATGTCTAGGTTATTGGAAGGAGGGTTGTTTGGGAAGTGCAGTATCCAGATTGGAATTCTTATGTGGTTATGGTACGTAAGCCCAACATGAAGTGGAGAATGTGTGTCAACTTTTTGCGCCTCAACAAGTCATACCCTAAGGAATGCCATCCACTGCCATAGTAGATTCCATGGTTGACTCTGTAGTAGATTTTCAGTGATGTGCTTTTTGGATGCTTTATATGGATATCATCAGATAATTATGCATGAGCCCGATATGCCCCACATCTCATTCATCACAAACGAGGTTTGATATTGCTATCAAGTCATGCCATTTGGATTGAAGAACACTGGTGCTATCTACCAAAGAATGATGGATCATGTTTTTAAGAATCAGAAGGGTCGCAACTTGGATGTCTATGTAGATGATCTCCTCGTCAAGAGCCACAATGTTGAGGACCACCTTAAGGATCTGAAAGAAACGTTTGACACTCTTCATAAGTTTAACATGTAGCTCAACCCAGCCAAGTGAGTTTTCAGAGATAGCAAGGGAAAATTCCTTGGGCACCAGCTCACCCCTCAAGGTCTGGAGCCTAATCCTGACAAGGTAAAAGCCATCTTTGAGATGAAGTCCCCGAAGAGTCTGAAGGAGGTTTGGTAGTTGGTAGGAATGGTTGCAGGGCTCAGCCGTTTTATCTCACGCTCTGGATATAAGTGTGCCACTTTCTTCAAAACCCTTCTAGGAAAGAAGAAGTTTGAGTGGATGGAAGAGTGCGATCAGGCATTCGAGGAGTTAAAATGTCAGTTAAATATGATGCTACTCCTCAAGTCCCCGTCAGTCAGATGATCTTTTCCTTTACTTAGGAGTTGGAAAGGATGTCATTAACTTGGTCCTAGTTTGCAAAGAATGAAAGAAGCAGTTTCTAGTTCATTATGTTAACCATGTGTTGGGGGTGCCATGGCTCACTATCCCATCCTAAAAAGGCTGGTTCTAGCCCGGATTATTTCAGTGTGAAGGTTCTGACCCTATTTGTAGGCCCATTCCATCAAATTTATGACCGATCATCCCTTGAGAGCGATTTTGGAGAATCCAGATCAATTAGGGCGGCTAGCAAATTGGGCCATAGAACTCAGTGAGTTTGATATATCATACATTCTGAGAGCCACCATCTAGGCACCAGTCCTGGCTTATTTCCTCTTCAACTTTGAAGATGACTGCAGCCTCAGGGATGAGGTTTTAACTCCTTCATATTGAAAAATATTTTTGGATGGGGCCTCCTATTTGAATTCAGTTGGAGCAGGGATCGTCTTAGTCAGCCCCAGCGAAACCAGGATCGAGCAAGCTATATAGTTTTGTTTTCCCATAACGAATCATCAGACTGAGTATAAAGCCTTGATAGTAGGGGTGAGCTTGTCCTAAGAGTTAGGCATCGATGACATATAGGTAAAGATGGATTCACTAGTCATGGCATCACAATTCAACGGTGTTTTCGAAATAAGGGAGTCGCTCTTACAAAAGTATCTAGTCCTGTTCAAGCAGTATGTGTGACTTTTTCTTACTTTCAGTATTCACCATATCCCAAGAGAGGAAAATATGGAGGATGATGAATTAATAAAGTACGAACATCCTTCTCAAGGAAATCTCACATATTTATTCCATCCCAAGATTGAAGAGGTAGACGTCATGGAGGTTGATCAACATCCAATTTGGGTAGACCCTTTTGTCCACTACTTCGTGACTAGGGTGGTCAACCCTTTGGTTAGTGATAAGAGGTGATTTAAGCTAAAGGCGACCCATTCTTCTCTGATCTTAGGGATTCTCTATCGAAAGACTCTTCTCTAGCCTTTAGCAAGATGTGTGATGGAAGAAGAGATTCCTTGAATCCTCCAAGAAGTGCATTTGGGAGAGTGCGACAGTCGCTCAGGAGCTAGAACCCTTGAAAAGAGAATTCTTCATCAAGGTTATTTTTGGCCAACGATCAGGAGGGATTGCACGGATTTTTCCAGGAAATGCATAAGGTGTCAGAAGTTCGCTTCCCTTCAAGTCCAGCCAGCTCAGCAGCTTAAGTCCATTTCTGTCCCCTAACCTTTTGTCGTCTTGGGGATAGATCTGATATGTCCATTCCCAAAGGTAAGCGAGCATCACTTCTTCATCCTTGTTATGATCGATTACTTTAGAAATTTGATAAAATCCATATCTTTGGCTAGAATGACAACTCGGGTAGTAAAAAACTTTATCTGGGGAGAGATTGTCTATTGGCCTGAGGTCCTAGCAGCGATCATCACATACAATGACCCTCAGTTTGCAAACGAGGAGCTGGCTAGTTTTTGTTGGGAAAAACCCTTATGATTTAGCTTAACAAATTATGTTTAGTGATTTTACATCCTAGGTCTATTACCCATGTTATATAGTGAGGGTAATTGGGTGTTAGAAATCCTAGGGTGTCAGTGATATAAAGGATATATATACAAGACATACTGGATTGAAGAGAAAAATCATGAATTGCCAACATGCGTCAACTAGATCTTGATGCAACGTTAACTGGAATTCGACGTTACTTTGAATTGAAGTCATCACGTATTAATTTGAATAAGTCGACGAAACTTAAGGATTAAATCAACATAAGCATCGACATGATATCAACGGAAAGTCAACTATAAGGATTCTCATACAGACAGTCAGAAATCGATGTTGCTTCGACAAGAACTCGACGTTACATCGACTGGATTTCTTAACAGAATTTGTTTTGTGGATTCAATCTGAATTGAATCCAGAAGGGGTTTACATAACATATTCTAAGAGATGTTAGAGGATGTCGATCTATATATATATATGATGATGAGATATAATAGAAATAAGACATCTATCATAAATTATCAATCATCAATAGTAGACGATCAAGAAAATCATATCAAATCGTGAAAAGATTGAATTTGACAGAGAAAGCTTGGAAGATCATCATCTGCAATTGAATCTCTTCAAGTATCAGTCAATTGGGTTGATAGTTGCTGAATCTGATAAGTGAATTGAAAGGTCACCTAAATACCCAGAGGGGGGTGAATAGGTTTTAGGCCTTCTTTTTAAGTACTCTGACATATATATGATTTCCTGTACTTAGTGATTAATTGATTTGTGCTTTCAAGAACAATCACAGACGACTCAGATATTTTTATAGTTGTTCCCCAATCCTGGGTACGTCCACTGTCCCTCTCCGCCTTTTTAACAGTATGTTAGACAAAGCTCTTAAACCAATTTCTCGGCTCCTTAAGAGCTTACAACACAATCCCGCAGGACCCCTCAGTCTTATACAAGACCTACAACTCGGGCACTAAGCCCTACCACTCAGATCCCAACTGGATCCTACTCTCAAATCTACAGCAGATCTTACCTCGGTCTTTATAGCACAAGCCTACACTCAGATTCCCTAAAGAATCCTACCCTCAGATCCCAAAATTGATCTTACTCTCAGATATACAATAGATATTACCTCGGCCTTTATAGCAAAGGCATACACTCAGATTACCTAAAGAATCATACCCTCAGATCCCAAATTGGATCTTACAGATAATGTCAAAGAGATGAAATACTCAGGCACTAGAGAAATTTCTCTGTGTCTGTCTTCCTGGACTGAGCAGATATCAGCCCTATCTTCTTCTTCACAACAATAAGTTGAGAAACAAATCTTCAATTGAAGCACAGCTTATTCTGGAAGCAACTTGTAGAAAACTCTGCTTCTCCTTTTTCAGGAGTCAATCCCGATCTTATTGTCGCAGATGAATATTGCAGCAGCTAACACTTTTAGCATTCAGGTTCTCTGATCTAAACTTGTTCTTTTGGCTCGGCAAGAAAGCGAGGAAGAAGACGTCGTCCAGCTACAAGATTGCGAATATAGAAAACCCTAATTGCTTCTCTTCTCGATGTTTTTTCGATTACTCAATTTTTGATTGATCTTCTTTTTTTAAATCAGCCAATCTATCCTTTTTTATATCACGCTGATCAACGGCTATATTCCGTGTGTGGGCCCCGCCATAAATGGTGGAAAATTTCTTTCCTTTTCCCCAAAATGGCAACCAGTTGGCCGCAGCGCCATTAACGCAATTCTGCGGCATTCCTGCAATATATTGAACGTGCGTTAACTTTGTTGACGTCACCATCTCTGGACTTAGACAAAATCTAGCATCAGTAGCGTAGGCATTGAGTGAATGACCATCACTCAGTGCCAAAAGACTTAGACAGAAATTGTCACAAGGCGTTGAGTGAGTAAGCATCACTCAATGCCAAAACACTTAGAAAATTATCACAGCTAGTAGGCGCTGAGTGAGATACCTTCACTCAAGGCCAAAATACTTGGAAAAGTTTTCTGCCTTATTTTACTTTCAGAAGGTGTTTTCTAGAAATCCTCAGTTCGACGAACTCAGAACTCAGTTCGACGATCTCAGAGCTCAGCTCGACGAAAAGTGAAAGCTCAGTTCGACGAACTCATAGCTCAACTCAACGAAAAGTGAAAGCTCAGTTCGACGAACTCAGAGCTCAGTTCGATGAACTCAGAGATCAGCTCGACAAAAGTAAAAGCAATCAACACATTTGGACTTAGCCAAATTTCTGCGTCAAGAAGAACACTTCTTTTGAAAATTAGTCAACGCAATATCACATGGCGTTGAGTGAGCTTGCCTCGCTCAACGCCTGTGTACTTAGTAAATATTCACAGTTTTTCTGTGGCATTGACTGACTGAGCTATACTCAACGATTATGAAGCTATGGCGTTGAGTGAGTGAGCTACACTCAACGCCTGTGGACTTAGCCACTTTTCTGTTCATTTCTACTTAGACTATTACAACATTAGCCTGACTCATAACATTTTGTTGCATGACGTTGAGTGAGTTAACTTCACTCAACTCCTGTGGACTTAGCATATTTTCTTAGTATGCCAACAAATTCCTTATCTCTGGCATTGAGTGAGCTTGCTCCACTCAACGCCTATGGACAGAAATTCTTCTATCCAATTATCTTTCTGTATGCAGTTGGCGTTAAGTGAGCTTGCTCCACTCAACGCCTGTAGACTTAGGCAAATCTTCTGCCTATCCAGCATCTTCCTTGAGTCCACTTATCCAATCATTGTCACAAGTACTGTCCTGCACACATGAACTTACACACACATAAAATACAGCTATGTCTATCTCATTGACCTGTTTGACATCGTCAAATCATGGCCATTGGGATCAATGGACCCAATAATCTCCCCCTATTTGAAGATGTCAAAACCATTGATCAACTTCCTTAGTAAATGAGATACACATCACATAGTCAGTAAAAAAACTTATTAAATTCAGTGAGATGAATTTTTACCTAGATGAAGTTTTACCTACTTCCCCTGGATTGTTGCAAGGGGTGTGTTACCATAGAGGTTTACCTCTTAGCTTGATCAATTTATTCTTCACATGACTTTCTCCCCCTGTCTTTCTGCCATGTTGGGGCTTGATCCTTTCTTGAGCTTGTCTCTCCCATTCATGAGCTTATCTCTCCCCCTTGGATACTACTTGAACTTGATTAATCTCTTCTCTCCCCCTTTTTGACTTCTTTAGACAGTCAGGGAGGTGCATCAGTTCTTTCTCTCCCCTTGTGTTCTCCCCCTAGCTGATGTAGATGAGGCCAGTAGTGCAACTGGCAGCTTGCTCTTTATACAGGGCTGACTTTAGTCCTGCATCTGCTGGACTTGCTCCCCCTCAATAGGAGCATCCGCTCTCATCTTGTTCTTGATTCCCACTAGATTTGCATCACCTACAAGAAGAATAAGCTTGTACCAAAAAATACCTTAGGGAGTATCTGAAGCTATTCTAAGTTCAACATACCCAATTCAATCTTGAAGGTATTGAACTTGGCTTCATCTAGTGGCTTAGTGAAGATATAAGTCACTTGCTTGTTAGTGGAGACAAACTCCAGGCTAATGTCTTCTTTCTCCACATACTCCCTAATAAAATGATACTTAATTTCTATATGCTTAGTCCAGCTGTATGAGACATGATTTCTAGAAATAGAAATAGCACTAGTAGAATCACAATAAAGAGGATTTCTACTTATCTTAATGTTATAATCTTCAAGCTGATGCTGAATCCATAGCAATTAAGCATAGCAACTACCTGCTAAAGTGTACTCTGACTCTGTATTTGAGATAACCATACTGGTTTGCTTCTTGCTGCTCCATGACACCAGTCTTCCACCTAGGAATTGACATATACTAGTAGTACTTTTCCTGTCTTCCTTGCAGCCTACAAAATCTGCATCTGAAAATCCTATTAGATCAAAATCTCTATTCCTAGGGTACCATAGGCCAAGATATGGTGTGCCCTTAAGATACCTTAAAAGTCTTTTTGCAGCAGAATAATGACATTCTTTAGGGCAGACTTGATACCTAGCATATACACATATAACATACATGATGTCAGGCCTACTAATAGTCAAGTATAGAAGGGAGCCAATTATCCCTCTATACAAAGACTCATCAACAAATTTTCCTGCCTCGTCTTTGCATATAGGCATACTTGACCCCATGGGAGTTATCATCGTGGAGGAATTCTCCATACCATATTTCGTAATCAACTCTCTGGTGAACTTTGACTGGGATATAGACAAGTCATCATCAGTCTGTCTTACTTGGAGTCACAAGAAGAACTTGAGCTCACCCATGCTGCTCATCTCAAACTTCCCTTACATAAGTTTAGCAAACTTTCTATAAAGGTTGTTCTCAGTAGATCCAAAGATAATATCATCGACATATATCTGGACGAGGAAGATCTTGCCCTTAGATTCCCTTAGAAATAGGGTCTTGTCTATTTTACCCTTGAGAATTTGTTCTCAATGACGAAACTAGATAATGTTTCATACCATGCTCGAGGGTCTTGCTTCAACTCATATAGTGCTTTCCTAAGCCTATAAACAAAATCAGGAAGGTGAGGGTCAACAAAACCTGGTGGTTGATCCACATATACTTCCTCTTTTAAGTCCCCATTCAGGAATGCTGACTTCACATTCATCTGGTAGACTTTGAATCCTTGATGTTGATGCCAAAAATGACCTCAACGAATGTTCAAAAACCAGGGTGTAGCACACACCTACTTCTCTCGAACCTCAACTCTCGACTAGTTATGATGGACCTAGGACTGACCCAAAGGCCTCAGCAGGGAGGTCCTACCTCACACTCGGAAGATCTCTGAGAGCTTCCCCTCCAAAGCCAAAGCTGGGCTTTGAGCTCCTAAGAAAGCGCTCTTGATTTTGGGGAACAATGAAGACTTTCTTTCCAAGGAGCCCATATGGGTCTTTTTATAACCTTTTGCTGACCTGAAGTAACTGAAATACCCCTGGATGGTCTGTCAATAGCCAAATCCCGCTGTTTGAGAAGTGTTAAATGCAGCCCCTGGGGGTATAAGTGTAATTTCACCCGAGGGCAATTAAGTAATTTTACCCTGAACCCTGGGCCCCACTCGGCGAGAACTCTATGCAGAGAACCCTCTCGCCTTCATTTGGCGGGGGCTAAAAAGGAGTGTCGAAAGCCTCAAGCTGAGCCGGCCCTTTCCTTCTGCGAGACGCAATCCTTCTCGCCGACTCTGCCGGAAGCGGGTCCCAGCTGACCGATGGTGAATGCTCTCGCCCGTTTCCAGGCAGGAGCTCCTCTAATCTTGACGTTGTCGCTGCTGGACGCGACGTTGAGTGAGTGGAGCTCACCCAACGCCCTTGCTGCAGACTACGGCATTGAGTGAGTGGAGCTGACCCAACGCCCTTGCTGCTAACCACGACGTTGAGTGAGTGGAGCTCACCCAACGCCCTTGCTGCTGACTACGGCGTTGAGTGAGTGGAGCTCACCCAACGCCCTTACTTCTGACCACGGTGTTGAGTGAGTGGAGCTCACCCAACGCCCTTGATGCTGACCACGACGCTGAGTGAGTGGAGCTCACTCAGTGCCCTTGCTGCTGACCACGGCATTGAGTGAGTGGAGCTCACTCAGCGCGGCGTTGAGACCACTCAACGCCTTCTCGCCCGCTTCTGGTCACGGGCAGGATCTCGCATGCTCCTAGGCGGGAGCTCCTCCGGCGTGAGAGCTCTTCTGGTCTTCAGGCCCAAGCTAGCCCGAGGATGGTCCAACCCCGACCGTTGATGCATACGGGTCCTACCCAGCGAATATGGGTTGTACACAATCCCCGCTCTTATTGAGCTAGCTCTGCGCTCGAAAAGACACGTCCAACCCATAAATATTCGATGGGCACGTGTCACTTCCTGTAAAGAGAATCAATTGGTGGGCCCTGTCGTGGTTATATATACGCGTTGATAGACGACCGTAAATCTGCCTCTGATCGTTATTGCTCTCCTAGGATTTCGCATGACCTCGCGATGCGCCCCAAACAAGCTGGCAAGCCACTCTCGCAGATCCTTCAGGACCGCATAAATGCGGCGCAGGCACGAGCCCTCGTCAATAGCGCCCTAGTGGCTCCTTGGCTGGCGAGAGAGGCACCCACTGTGGAGCCTCCGTCGCCGTCGAAAGAGAAGAATAAGAAGAAGGCGAAGAAGATCCATCGGGACCTATCACGAGAACACCAAGTCTCTCCCACTCCATCCCCAAGCTGTACGGCCGATCCTCTTCTACTACAGAGGGTATGTCTCGCGGACTAGCGGACTGCTGTACTTAAGAGTTGGTCACTAAACCTTTCTTGGCAGGTGGTCCCAGAAGGTGGTGCTGGGCTTCCGCCGGTGCCACCGGACCCATCAACGTCTCGCCTACCTGAGGATCAGCCACAGAATCCGGAAGGGGATTCTGTCAACGGTTCGGGACCTCTAGGTATCTCCTCCTCTCTTTTGCCCGTTTTTTGATCACTCTAACTCTTGGGCTAGACTCTTGCAGCGCCTGCTTCCGCCCGCCCGGGTCTTACCTTGCAGGGAACTGACGTAGGGGTTGCCCCCCGTGATGATCCAGCAACAAATCCCCACACATTCGCAGGGGAGGCGCCTGTCGACCCATCCTTGATGCCGGAGGCCGGCCATTCCACGAGGGAGCGCGACACTCACCAGAATTCGGGCCCAACGGAGGTTACGGCGCGCGAGATATTCCGTCCGGGCCTTGGAAAGCCACTCCATCTCCTGTTCGGGAGGGACGCCGGGGGAGAGCCCGAACCTTCTCGCCTTCCACCGGCCGACGACTCTCGCCATGCTGCAGGTATGCCACATACCGCTACTGCTTTTACCCTGTTCTCGCACTGACCGCCAGATTGTCTTCTCAAGGGATCTGGACCTGCGATCGGGAGCTGACAAGGATGAGGATGATGAAGGAGATCGGGAGGAGGAGGACGGCGACAGCTCCCCCTTCCCCTCTTCTGACGAAATGGAAGGAATCCTAATTGGCGCGGGAAGCGCGAGAAGGCGGGGTTAAAGGATTGTGACCATCCTCTCCAAACTTGTGCGGCGGGAGTGGGCCCAGGCCTACGCGGCGAGAGAGTTTCGCAGGTCGGTGGAGCAAAGGTTGGAGGCCCTGGAGCGAGATTACTTCCTAAGTGAGACGGAGCGGCCGGGCGGCCCTACCGCGGGATCTTCTCCCGAGAGGTGCCTCGCGCGGATACGAGACAAAGCTCGCCGGATCAATCTAGGGTGAACCGTTCTCTCCTCCTACTTCAACCCGATGGCGCCTCCGAGTACCCGACAGCGAGAGCGAGGACGCTGGCGCTGGGAGCCTTATTGATTCTTAATACCTCGCGCCTTCTTACCTGTGGCCTTCCCTTCTTGCCATGTACCCTGTCTTTTTAATTTTATTCTGAACCTTGGACTGCTTGCCATCTTGTGAACTGCTTTCATTAATGTTATTGTTACTTTTATTGTTACTGCAATTATCGTAGGTCTCGCCAGGCGAGAACGTTCTTTGCTTCCGCGTTTGTCATGCCATGTCATTCTAGTAGCTAGTTTGCGCGAACTAGGGTTGTCGATCTGTCATTGTAAATTCGGGTGGGGAACCGAGGCGTCGTTGACCTAGGGCGTGAAAGTTGTACCTCCGCCACCCTTTCTGGGAAAATCATCATTTATCACGGCTTCCTATAAATAGGTGGATCCACCCACCACATTTATTTACCCGGTCTGGAACCTTCACTTTTCTTCTTTTTGCTCTCGCCCTCTGCCGGGAACATCTTTCTTTCGGGCCCCTTCCCTTGTTTCTCAGCTGGTTTCTCCCTCTCGCCTCCTCTCTTGCGACTTCGCCTTCGAATACTTTAGATACAATGCCGGGAGAGAATGAGGGACGTTCTAATTGCGCGAAAGCTTTCTGGAAGCACCAATTTCCTCCGTGCCGTCTGACCCTGGAGGAGTATCGGCTGATTACCTCCTGATATATTCCTGCCAGCTTCGCCGTGAGAAACCCAAATAATAACGACAGGGTGAACACCTCGCGAGAGGGGGAGCTCGCGATCCCCCTCGAGCACTTCGAGGTGGGCTTCCGACTCCCTCTTTGGCCGGAGATGCGCCTTGCCCTCCGCTACTATGGAGTCATTCCCGCGCAGCTTAATCCAAACTCAGTCTCCATCCTTGTAGCGTTCATCTGCTACATGCGATCCGAGAGGATAGAGTTCAACCTTTCGATCTTCCGGAAGCTGTTTACCTTCCACGCGAAGGGAGGAGTCGTCTTCTTCTCCGGGCAGCTGCTCAAGACAACCGGTCTCGCCAACAAGCATCATCACTGGGGCGATAAGTTTGTATTCGTCTCTGGTGACTTTGGGAACGTTCCGCTTGTGCTGATCCAGTATGAGGATGCCGCCTACAAGCCGCCAGCCCTGGAGTCCCGCGAGAGCGCACTCCTCGAATTCTTTGGGACCAAGGAGTTTGACATCCTCTTCCTTAGGCGGGACGTCGACTCTCTTCCCTCCGTTCTTCCTGGCGAAGGTAAGATCTCGTCTTTTCTTTCTTTTGTCCGGTATTTACACGTCCTACCTCAATGCTGAGTGTTACCGTGTTGCCTTTGCAGGAGAGAGGGAGATCCCTTTGCGCCAGCCCTTCCCCGAGACACAAGTTGTCGAGGGCCAGATTGCGAGAGATCTGTTGGTTCTCACGAATTATGCGGCCCGCGCTTGCCGGGACGAGCCAGCTCCGCCTCCGCCGTCTGGTGCCGAGAAGCGAAAACCCAGTGACTTTTCGTCTCAGCGGATGAAGAGGCCGAAACTGTTCTCTGCCGAGAAGGGAAAGTCTAAGGTGCCTTCGCCAGCTCGACCTCTTCCGCCGGGCCGGTACTTCGCCGAGATTTTAGCGGCAGTCAGCGAGATAAGGGACGTCGCCAGGAGCAGTGCTGGGGCCCCTACTGAGAACCCTCCGGCTGCGATCGAGGCGGGTGGCGAGGTGGGCACTGAGCCAGTGGCTGTCGAGAGCTTTGCCAAGCTCCCGCCCAAGCCTGTGCCGAAGGGGCATAGGAACTTTTGTTTAGGCATGAAGAGCCTTGATGCGGAAGGGAACCCCCTGCTATAATGGGACCCGGAGGCCAACCGAATATCCCTCTCGACACTTCTCCCAAGCTGGGCAGAGCATGACGAGGTCACCGGTGAGGCCTTCGCGCTGGGCTATGGCCTCTACAGTCGGGAGTTCGCAGGCCTGTACGACCAACTGCCCACTCGCCTCCTCGCTTTTGACTCCATCCGGGCTCTGAGTGTGGGCTCGAGCTTGCGCACATGCGTGCTCGCTGAAGCATCACCATCGACCGAAACTTCCTCGACATGTACAAGGCGAGAGAGGAAGCGGTGGCTCGGGCGGCGGCTCTGAAGACTGAGCTAGAGAACACCCAGCGCCTTCTGTCCTAGCGCCCGACGGAGGAGGTAAGCAAGACCCTTTCTGACATTCGTTCTCGCCTATGAGATCCATACCCTCGTTCTCGCTGCTGATAGAATGCTTTTATGCAGGACTCTCCGCAGGTCATGGTGCTCCGTGCGCAGCTGGCTGGGGTGGAGTGCGAGAACGCTCTGTTGAAGCACCAAGTCAAGCGCCTGGAGACGGCGGCAGCTGCGGTCCCGCCCCCTCCCACGCTGGTTGAAAGACTGAAGATCCGGAGTTATTCTGAGTATGATATCAACAAGCTCTTGCAGGTCAACTCCCAGATGACGGCCAGACTGATGATCGATACGTTGCGGGATGTGGGATTCCTGGACGAGGGTGGCGAGACCCTGACCGCTCCCCATCTTGTTCCCTGGCTCTTCGAGCCTATCCCGAGGCCCCCGGGCGCACCCGACTCTCCGCCCCTGGATGTCCCGAGATCCCCCACGAATGTTGGTGAGATATCTGGGGAGAGCTCGGGCGAGAGCTCCCGCAGAAGCTCAAGTGGGAGCTCGAGCGGATACAGCGCTTCTCCCTGAGGGGTTTCCTTTTCTTCTCTTCTTTTTTTTGTAATGAGCGAGACGCTCTGATTTTTGTAACCATATTTGTAACCATATTTGCATATATAAATTGTTAGTGTTTGTACCCCTCCTTTTTTTTCTTTTTTTTGTTGATAACGAACGCTGCTCAAGAGAGCTTCCGCCGAGGCCCCTGGCCCCCTCTAGGATAGTCTCTCTTAGCGGTCGATAGGTGAGAACCTGCCGAGAGCTCAAGGCTTAAACACGTCGTTCCCGCATTCTGCCGAGAACCTATTGTCGTGAGTGTCGTTCATAGGCTTTTTAAGGGAAGACCGCCCCTCCTTGCCTTGCGCGATCGATCAGGTCTCCTTGCCTAGACCCGTGGTGGTTAAAACGCGCAGGTTTCTTTTTATTTTATTTTAAGATGAGTGGGATTTTATTTTATAAAGAAAAAGAAGAGCGTTTTTATTTTGTTAGAAACCGAGTTTTAACGAAAGGGAGGCAAGTGCACCTATCGCGTGTAGTACATGATATTCCCGTGTGGAGGAATATCGGGGTCGTATTGTTCTCGGGGCCGGCTTAGCTATTTCTACTCTTTCCCTAAAATACCTATTATTCTACCGATAATTTTTTGTTTTGTTTTAAAAGAAAATATGACCTAAAAAATATTAAAAATGCATAATAATAATAAAGTGTAGAGGAAGCAGAAAATGAAGTGCAGAAAGCCGATGACCAACTCAGCGCGACGCTATCAAAAAGAGAATTGAACTAAAATAACTTTTAATAAAAAGAGATCCTAAATTTCAAATTAATTAAGGCGGAGACTCGGCCGTGGAGGTTCCAAAGGAATGAGCTCACTTATCTCTAGGACTATCGCTCACCTGAACGCTAAGACTATTCGATCGATCGTTAGACCGACGAAGGATTCCTCTTAACGCCCGCATTATGCTAAGAACCTCGCTGTTGGGTGGGGAACCCAATCCGGTAGAGTCGCGTGCCTCCTCTCTCGAGGGTTAGCTAGGAGCTCTCTTTACCCAAGGGTGACCGGTCCATACGTGCGGCCTTTCGGCGTTGCGTATCGATAACGGAAATAGAGCCCGCACATCGATATGCGGTCCTACGCGTCGTTAACCCGGGGCAAACCTTAAGAAAATTTAATTAAATAGAAAAACAGGACCTTCAATTATTTAAAGCTACTATATCTGTCCCAATGCTCTTCGATATTGAGGGCTAAGGGCGGTTAGCCACTCATCGGAATGGGGACACTTACACTAGAAAGCAATAAAGAAAGCTGTAAAGAAAGCAGTAAGAAAGCAGTAAAGAAAGCTGAAAATTGCAAGTCCTACTCAAACGAGTAGGACTGAAGAAAGCAGTAAATGCGAATCCCGGCTGAAATGAGTGGGCGGGGGTAAATTAATCTCATACACGCACGCACTCTACTTGAAAGTAAAACACACACACGCACTCTACAGAAAAGTAAACACACACACACACACACTCTACAGAAAAGTAAACACACACACACAAAGTTTTCCTACTCAAGTGAGTAGGAAGAAAATGAAAGCAGTAAAAAGACAAGTCCCACTCAAACGAGTGGGCGGAAAATGAAAGCAGAGCGCCATTTAACTCTTAACGAGTAGGCGGAAATAAATGCATATGCACACACTCTACAGAAATTGAAATAAAGCAATAAAATCTAACTCATACACGCACGCACACTTGCAAAAATAAGAAAAACAAAGTTGCTAAAAAATTAAAACAACTGCATTTCTACCGCTAGAATGCGGTAGAAATGCATAAAAAGAGAAAATAAAAATTAACCGGACAAAAAGTTTTGCAAATAAACGCAAAATGGGCGTGAGCGAAAAATTATAACGATTATATTTTCATTCTTATGTTTTTATAAAAAAGCCAAAAAAGTGAAAAGAAAACTAAAAAAAGACGAAAAGTTTTTACGATCCTAAAGAGCCTAAGTTAAATAAAATGAAAACATCACTTTTTAGGAATTTTTATAAAAGCCTTAAGAATGAAAATAAAAAAAAGAAAGAAAAATTAAACCAAAAAAGGAGCGGAAAATGAAAATAAAACGGGCATTACAACGGCTAGAAAGTGCGATAAAATCCTAAACTAAACGAGTTAAAAAGCTTTAAAGATGAAAATATAAAATGAAAAAGATAAGATATAAGATTGCTAAAGGGAGAGTTGCTTAGATCCATTCCAAACACGTATAAAGAGAAGAAAAACACATTTCATTAATTAAAAGAACAAGTTACAAGACACAAAAAATAGCAAAAGCTAAGGAGAGGGGGAGAAATTTCCCTTACATAGCATTTGGAATATATTTGGGCAGCATAACCCCTTAGCAAAATGGACCAAAAAGGTGGACAAGAAAAGCTTCCTGGAAGCTCTTATTTATAGGCAAATTTTCGGGTGTGACATGCCCGTGACTAGGGCGTGACAGGGGGGCGTGTCACTACTGTTCATGAGCTGATCGGGTGATTTGACTGGAAAGTTGACTTCGCCTGAAAACGTGACGGGGAGCTGGATCTAGGGATTTGACACGAGCTTTGACTTCGGGGCGGTCCACGTGGCGGACACGGGCGTGACACAAATGTCACGGGCGTGTAAGGGGGGCATGACTTGGACAGCTGGCATCCTGATGTCGGCAGCGTTGACTATTTGACTAATCATTGAGTGTCGGCATCGACACGGGCGTGACCGGTCTTGGACACGGGCGTGACTGATGGCGTTGAGCGAGGAACAGTGAAATCGTTGAGTGTCGACAACCCGCTGGCGTTGAGCGCCGGACACGCCCGTGTCGGGCATGGTCACGGGCGTGACAGGGCCGAAAAACTATTTTTCTGGAAAAATTCAGAAAAACAAAAATGCTAAGTTAGAATATATTTTTACAAAAAGAAGCAATTTTATTGAACAAAACAAACTAAAAAAGCAGAAAATAAAGTAAAACAACAAAATAAATACACTATAAAATGGGTATATTTACAACTCATCAACCCGCCGGGAACTTCATTTGGCGAGATCCCCCAGCAAGGATTTCCTGGTCGAGACCTCTCCTGGCCGAGACCTCTCCTGGCCGGGACCTCTCTTGGCCGAGACCCTTTTGGGTCTGCCTTCAGGGTGTGTCTTTTGCCTAGCCAAGAACATCCATGTCGAAACATTTCTAAACACAAAACCTATCCCCCATAGGCGAGCCCCCGGACCTGCCAGCTAGATGAGAGCCTGCGCAGCGGGTCTACCTGGGGTTGAGCCGAGCTCAGAGTAGTGTGAAAGTAACTAAAGATCAAGAACCAAGAACCAAGGACCAGGGACCAAGAACCAAGGACCAAGAACCAAGCCTCTCCCCCACAGGCGAGCCTTCGGACCTGCCAGCTAGATGAGAGCCTGCGCAGCGGGTCTACCTGGGGCCGATCCGAGCTCGGGGTGTTGATGAAGATTTCATATCCAACCTCTCCCCCACAGGCGAGCCTTCGGACCTGCCAGCTAGATGAGAGCCTGCGCAGCGGGTCTACCTAGGGCCGAGCCGAGCTCGGGGTGTTGATCAAGATTTCATATCCAACCTCTCCCTCACAGCCGAGCCTTCGGACCTGCTAGCTAGATGAGAGCCTGCGCAGCGGGTCTACTTGGGGCAGAGCCGAGCTCTGGGTGTTGATGAAGATTTCATATCCAACCTCTCCCCCACAGGCAAGCCTTCGGACCTGCCAGCTAGATGAGAGCCTGCGCAGCGGGTCTACCTGGGGCCGAGCCGAGCTCGGGGTGTTGATGAAGATTTCATATCCAACCTATCCCCCGCAGGCGAGCCTTCGGACCTGCCAGCTAGATGAGAACCTGCGCAGCGGGTCTACCTGGGGCCGAGCCGAGCTCGGGGTGTTGATGAAGATTTCATATCAAACCTCTCCCCCGCAGGCGAGCCTTCGGACCTGCCAGCTAGATGAGAGCCTGCGCAGCGGGTCTACCTGGGGCCGAGCCGAGCTCGGGGTGTTGATGAAGATTTCATATCCAACCTCTCCCCCACAGGCGAGCCTTCAGACCTGCCAGCTAGATGAGAGCCTGCGTAGCATGTCTACCTGGGGCCGAGCCGAGCTCGAGGTGTTGACGAAGATTTCATATCAACCCTCTCCCCCACAGGCGAGCCTTCGGACCTGCCAGCTAGATGAGAGCCTGCGCAGCGGGTCTACCTAGGGCCGAGCCGAGCTCGGGGTGTTGACGAAGATTTCATATCCAACCTCTCCCCCATAGGCGAGTCTTCGGACTTGCCAGCTAGATGAGAGCCTGCGCAGCGGGTCTACCTGGGGCCGAGCCGATCTCAGGGTGTTGACGAAGATTTCATATCCAATATCTCCCCCATAGGCGAGCCTTCGGACCTGCCAGCTAGGTGAGAGCCTGCGCAGCGGGTCTACCTGGGGACGAGCCGAGCTCGGGGTGTTGATGAAGATTTCATATCCAACCTCTCCCCCGCAGGCGAGCCTTCGGACCTGCCAGCTAGATGAGAGCCTGCGCAGCGGGTCTACCTAGGGCCGAGCCGAGCTCAGGGTGTTGATGAAGATTTCATATCCAACCTCTCCCCCACAGGCGAGCCTTTGGACCTGCCAGCTAGATGAGAGCCTGCGCAGCGGGTCTACCTGGGGCCGAGCCGAGCTCGGGGTGTTGATGAAGATTTCATAACCAAAACCTGTTCTTATCCTAACCTTTAAAATGAAAAGAGTTGACAGCGGATCAAAGTATGGGATGTATTATGGTAACACATGATAATATTTGGAAATAAAATTACAATCACCTCCTCCCCCTCACGGGTAGAAGCATCTTAGATCGTCACCGCTCCAAGTGTGGCTCAAGGTCCGCCCTTCCACATCCTGGAGGTGATAACTTCCCATTCTAAGTACCTCTTTTACTATGTAAGGCCCTTCCCAGTTCGGGTTGAGCTTGCCCACGGGGGCTGACCTTCCCGCCGCGTCAACCTTTTTCAACACCAGATCCCCTTCGATGAACTGCCTAATCCTGACATGCTTGTCGAAGTATCTTGTCATGTGTCGCTTGATCTCTTCTTGCCTGATGATTGCGACATCCCGCGCTTCTTCCATCATGTCCAGCGAGAGGTGCAACCCTTCCTCATTTTCCAACCTCCAAGTCTCATCTCCTTCCCCTGTCGCTGGGACCCGAGGGGACCGAACTTCGAATTCCACTGGCAGGACCGCCTCGCACCCGTGAGAGAGCTTGAAGGGGGTCTTGCCAGTGGTCGTGTTCGGGGTCATTCTCAAGGCCCATAGAACTGAGGGGAGCTGTTCCACCCAATTTCCACTCAGGTTCTCCACTTTTTTCTTGAGCAGGTTTACGATAATTTTGTTTGCTGCTTCCACCTGGCCGTCGCTCCGGGGGTGGTGGACAAAGGCAAATCTGAGATCTATCCCCAGCTGGGCGCAAAAGCTGATGAACTCCTCACTGGCAAACTGAGGACCATTGTCTATTACTATCGCTTGAGGCAGCCCGTGCCTGCATATGATTTCCCGCCAGACGAAGTTCCTTATGACCTGTGAGGTGACTTTAGGCAAGGCCTTAACCTCCAGCCACTTTGAGAAGTAATCGATCATGACCAGGAGGAACCTCCTCTGTCCACTAGCCGGAGGAAAAGGACCGACCAAGTCCATTCCCCAAATGGCGAAAGACCATGGTGACATTATGCTCCTTAGTCTTTGAGCGGACAAGAGCTGGAGGGGGGAGTACAGCTGACACTTTTTATATCTCCTTGCGAATTCTGTCGCATCCTTCCTCAGGGTCTGCCAGAAGTACCCTTGCCTCTAAAGTCCTTCCCCCCGAGTGACTGTCGTACTCGCCTGAGTGTATCTCCCCAAGTATCTTCGGGATTTCTTCCTCGGTCACACACCTGGCTAGGAATCATGACGACATCTTACGATGTAACCCCCTTCGAACATCAAGTAGTGAGTTGTCTTGTACTGAAACTCCTTGCATCCTTTACCTCTTCTGTCAGTTCGCCGGTTGACAGGAAGGTTACCAGTGGGTCCACCCACGAGGGTCGTCGACCTATCTCCATCAGCTCCCCATCTTTGATCGCTGGTCGGAACAGTTCGGTTAGGGTCCCTCCTCCCCGAGGTCCGAACTTCGCCAATCGGTCGGCAGTCACACTCTCCTCACAGGGGACGTACTGGATTGAGAATGATTGGAAGCCTCCGATGACTGCCCTTACCTTGGATAGGTACTTTATGAGGGTAGGCTCCCGAACTTCAAACTCTCCTCGAATCTGCGATGCCACCACCATCGAGTCCGTGAAGACATCCACATCCTGGATCTCAAGATCCTTTGCCAAATGAAGACCAGTTATCACGGCTTTGTACTCTGCCTGATTATTGGTCACCGGAAAGTGATAGGCCACCGCCTGTTCTATAGCTATCCCCTGGGGGCTTACCAACACCACTCCTCCCCCCATGGAATGCTTTCCCAAGGCCCCATCAACCATCACCTTCCACGCCCCCTACTGTCGCGGCTCCTCTTCCTTGACTTCAACAATATAGTCTGCCAGGAAGTCCGTCACTGCTTGCGCCTTAATGGAGAGCCTTAGGACAAAAGAGATGTTGAAATCGCTCATCTCAATGGACCACTTGGCCAGCCTCCCCGAGTACTCCACCCCTTGAAAGATCTTGCGAAGAGGATGGTCGGTTACCACCCTAATCGTGTGCGCTTGGAAATATGGACGAAGCTTCCTTGCCGAAACGATCAGAGCATACGCTAGCTTTTCGAGGATGGGGTAACGGAGCTCCGCCTTCCTCAAGATCCGTCTTACGTAGTAGATGGGTAGCTGCTTCTTCCCCTCTTCCCTGACTAGAACAGAGCTCACGACTTCCGATCCCACTCCGAGATACAGGGCTAGGTCCTCCCCTTCTTTCGGGCTTTGAAGTAGGGGAGCCTGGGAGAGCTGTCTCTTCAGCCCTTGGAAGGCTTCCTCACACTCGGCTGTCCACTCAAACCTTTGGTTACCCCTCAACACCTTGAAGAACGGTGAACACTTGTCTCCAGACCGAGAAAGGAACCTGCTTAGTCCAGCCATCTTGCCTACCAAGTGCCGGACCTCATTGGTATTGCGAGGTGATTCCAGGTCTAGGATGACCTTCACCTTATCCGGGTTAGGCTCCACCCCTACCGGAGTCAAGAGATGTCCAAGGAACTTCCCGCGGCTGGCCCCGAAGACACACTTCAAGGAATTCAGCCTCATCTCCGGATGGTGGCAAAGGTCTCTTGTAGGTCCCGCAGGTGTGAGCTCACACACTTGCTTTTCACCATCAGGTCATCGACATAGACTTCCAAGTTTCTCCCTCTCTGCACCTGGAAGACTCGATCCATCATGCGTTGGTATGTGGCTCCTGCATTTTTCAGCCCAAAGGGCATCATCTTATAGCTGAAGCATACCTCCCTAGTGATGAAGGAGACGTCTTTGACGTTAGGGGGTGCATGCGAATCTGGTGATAACCTGAAAAAGCATCAAGAAAACTCATAATAGAAAAACCGACGGCTGAGTCAACCAGCGCGTCGATTCGAGGTAGAGGGTAGCAATCCTTGGGGCACGATTTATTTAATAAACAGAAATCAATACACATGTGCCACTTCCCACCCCCTTTCTTAACCATTACCACATTTGAGATCCAGCCCGGGTACTGAACCTCCAAGATGAAGCCTGCCTCTAGGAGCTTTCTGACCTCCTCGCGGATGGGCTCCTCAAGCTTGGTGGCGATGGTCCTCATCTTTTGGCGTATGGTGTGAGTCCTGGGATCCAGTTTCAGACGGTGGCAAGCCACGTCTGGGTCAATGCCCGGCATGTCAGCCGCGGTCCAAATGAAGATGTCGACGTTGCTCTGGATGCAAGCCCTCACCCGCTCCTTGTCCTCGGGACCTAAGCCCCCGCTGACTCGCACCCTCTGCACTTGCCCTGCTCTGGTGGAGATCTCCATCTCCACCACTTCTTCGGCCGGCTCCAATCGCGATTGCTCCCAGCCGACCCTTGCTTCCTCCTCAAACTCCAACTCCTCCCCACCTTCAGCCTCCATTGCCTCCTCCGGCTTCTCCTCCTGGAGCTGCTGAACTGAAAGTGAGACAAAGATCTATCTCAACTCTAGAGGAGGGGGGTGAATAGAGTATTTTTAAAATAACTTTACAATTTAAACAATCAAAACAATTTAGATTTAATTTATGTATAAGTGTAAGGTGTCTTGCTATATAATGTAAAACTAAGACAGCAAAAAGAAAATCACAGCACACAGCAAAGAAAATACTCAAGCAACCAGAAGACACAAGGAGCTATAGTGGTTCCCCAAAAACCTGGGTACATTCACTCTTCTACCACCCTTGGTAGGAATCCACTACAGGAAGGGTTGATCAGGAGTCCTGGGCACCAATGAGCTTTTGATAAGGTGCTCAAAACCAAACTAGATTTTTTGATCAGGTGTCTTGCCACCACTGAGTTTTGACAAGGTTCTCAGAACCAGAATAAAAACTTTTGAAGGGAGTTTTGGTAACCCTTTTACAGCAGGAAAGAAAAAGGAAAAGAGTGAAGTTGTCTTCTCTGTCTCAAACAAAGAGAGAAGCACAAGTGGATTGATTGTGTTGTCAAAGCTCCCTCTGAGATGTAGACTAGTTCAGGAGTGGAAGCTTTGCTTCAGGGTGATAGGTCTTCAGAAGCTTCAGATCTCCAGCAGAAGATGGTTTCAGCAGAGGCTGAGAAAATTGAATTGTTTGGAGTCCTTGTGATGAAGCTATGATCACTTTTTCAGTATGCCAAAATGTTCAACTGATTCTTCAGAATTGATCACTTTAATTTTTGAATTGATCTCTCTATCTTGTGAATCTATACTGAGAATTTCTTGTTGTAGACTGTCTATGTTTGTGTAGTCTCTTGTTATGTATATCTGTCAGATCAAAAAAAGATCATTTATTCTCTGAAGATCCTCCATCCAAGATAGTCGTTAGCAGACATTAAATGTCCTCCATAAAAGTCTTGTCTTCTAAAGGAAAGTCCAATAAACATTCTCAAAAAGAATTCCTTGAAACTTGCTCCAAAATAAAGGAAAATGGCTGGCAGATCTCTTGAAATAAATGCTGAGATAATTTGAAAAACATTCCAAAGTCTGACTGAATTTGAATCCTTCAAATCATCGATCTCTTCAGGAAAAACGTCGATCTGAGCTCCACGATCGTCGACCTGAGCTTAGAGATTGGAATGAAGATCAGACAGAAAACGTCGACCTGAGCTCGAAGATCGTCGACCGGAGCTCAGCGACCTGAAGGACAAGCCGAAGACAGATCGTCGATCTGAGCTCGAAGATCGTCGACCGGAGCTCGACGATTTTAGCATAGTTGAGCTCAGAGAGCGTCGAACGGAGTTCGACGTTTCGTCGACCTAAGCTCGACGATAATTGTCTTTGCCTCAGCTTTAAGTCTGATTCCTTGAATGGTCCTGGGGGCAGCTTCAAACCTAAATTCTAAGCCCTAAACACATTCTAATGTTGACCTTTTTAACTATACATCTAGGTCAAACTGGTTTCCTAAGACAAACATAGTGATCCTTGCCCAAATTAGTAATAGGGTGTTCCAACAATCTCCCCCTATTTGGGTTAGGATTACTATTTACAAATCTCAGAAATAAAAACAACAACAACATACAGAAGAGCAATAAACTAAAACAAAAGAACAGAGCAAGCAACAAAGCAGCAGTCATAGAGAATATCAGCAAATGTTCAGAATGATTGTACTGTCTGCTTAAAGATATTACTTCTTTTCACTTCCTTTCTTAAATAGAATTTCCCTGTTGGGATTAAGAGCTTCCTTCTTTGACCTTCTATCATCATCTGCACCTAAGAAGGTTTGAGATCTAGCCCTGGGAACCACAGCCTCAGGATGCAATTTCATGTAGTCCACTGGGTCAAAGAATTTTCTTGATGCATACCTTTCCAGTTCTGCTTTTCTCTGATCTGATAAAATAGTAATATTGGAGAAGTATTTTCCTTGTTCTCTGGCTTTCTTAAACTGATCTAAAGAAGCAATTTCTTTCATCCTAGCAGTCCATGATAGTGGATTGTTCTCTGGATCTTCAAAAGGAACTGCAGGCTCATATCTATTGACAGTTTCTGAAGCAGTAGGAGTTCTAGTATCAACATTTTCTCTGAGTGTATAGGGGAAAGGACCTAGAGTTGAGTCCATGTGCCTTTGTCCTTCCCTTGCATGAAATCTATGTTCTCTTTGATTTCCTCTATACTGTCCCCTTCTGGACTGAGAACCCCTTTAGTATTGTCCCCTGGGATGATATCTTTGTGAGGACTGGGAGGAACTTTGCTTTGAAGCTGGGGTTTGAGAAGCTGAGCCTCCACCTGATCCTGAATCTGGAGGAGGAGGAGGAGGAGGCTGAAACCGAGAAGATCCTTTCTCATATCTATCCAATTTCCTTCTTTTCTTCATAGCTTTCGATTGATTTTTGGAGAACTGCATCCAGGGCTCAGAGATTGGACAGTCATGCAGAATATAGTATGGAATGTCATTGGCATCTTTGGATTGAGCAGGAGGAACCTTCATCATGGCCTTGCTTCTGGCCTTCCTTTTCTTGGCAATAGTACCAGAAGAGTCATCAGATTCAGTGTGAAACTGATCACTTTCTGAACTTTGGGGTCTACCATACAAATCATCAATGATCTTTATATATTTCTCTTGTTGTTTCAATTGATCAGGAGTTAGAGCAGGAACAGCAGCAGCAGCAGAAATTGGAGCAACAGCAGGAGCAGAAGTTGGAGCAGCAGCAGGAGCAGATTCTTCCAGATATGTAGCAAGTTCTTTAGCAGCAGTATCATCAACAATAGGCAACATTTCAATATCAGAAGATTCAATGGAAGCAGTAGCAGCAGCAATAGAGATGGAAGCAATAACATCCACAGCCTTGAAAGAATTGACATATGAGGCAATCAGGCTGGGATCACATACTGAGATAGGCACAATGGCCTTAGTAAGATCTTCAACTTGTTGCACTGGCAGAGAACTGAGAGAACTGAAATACACAGAATCAAATACTGATAGCAGACTCTGAAGATCCACTGCAAGGACAGGAGCAGGAACTGAACCTTTAGCAACCTCAGGCACAACCAGAGCTTCATAAGGCATCTCCCCCTGCCTAGATTCAGTGGCAACTGGATCAAGGCACCCAGAAGAAGGGATTGCCTGAGAGGAGAGGAAGGGAGATAGCCTGGTAGACAGCTCCTGAACACTTTTCAGAAGTGGAGCCAAGGTGGTCTCCAGCAATGAGGTTAGCCTGGGGGCTAGCAACTCATATAACCTGTCTGCCAAGGCTGAGAGATCTACATGCTCAAGAGGGGATTGAGTAGAGGTAGGAGAGAAAGTGGTTGGAATGATGTTGGCTGGAGCTGATGGAATGGAGAATGTGGAGGTAGGAGGTGTAGGGATGGATGGCCGAGGAGTAGGAGGTGTTGAGATTGATGTAACTGGGTTGGAGATGGATGAGATGGTAGGGGAAAAGAATGGATGAGAGAGTATGTCTTGAAGAAGTTGTTGGTAGGAGGATGTAGAGGGAAGCTCAGGAGGAGTTGGAGGAGAATCATCCATGAAGGAGTCATCCAAGAGAGAAAATGATGGAGTGTGTTGGAACACCCTATTACTAATTTGGGTAAGGATCACTATGCTTGTCTTAGGAATCCCAGTTGACCTAGTTGTATAGTTGAGAAGGTCAACATTAGAATGAGTCTAGGGCTTAGAACTTAGGTTTGGAGCTGCCCCTAGGACCATTCCAAGATCAAGGTTGAAGAGCTAAGTCTAAGGCAATTTTCGTCGAGCTCAGGTCGACGAATCGTCGAACTCCGTTCGACGCTCTCTGAGCTCAACTTCAATAAATCGTCGAACTCCGGTCGACGATCTTCGAGCTCAGATCGACTATCTGCTTTTGGCTAGCTTCTGCTTAGTCGTCGAACTCCCCTCGACTATCATCTAGCTCAGTTCGACGATTCCTCCTTCAAGTTATTTCTCAGGTCGGTGAGCTCGGTTCGACGATCTTCGAGCTCAGATCGACGTTTTTTTTGGAGAGATCGACGCTTTCAGGAATTCAAATGCTGCTGTTCTTTGGAATGTTTTTGAATATTATCAGCATTTATGTTAGAAGATCTCCCAGCCGTTTGTCTTTATTCTGGAGCAAGTTTCAAGGAATTATTCAGAGAATGTTTGCTGGACTTTCCTCTAGAAGACAAGACTCTTTTTGGAAGACATTTATGACTCCCAACGGCTAACTTGGACAAAAAAACTTCAGAAAATTTCAATTCCTCTCTTCTGTGTTTTTAAGATATACAGAATACACAAGAGAAAAAAAGGATACACAGATTGACAAGAAAGAAAGTGAACACACAGAATAGAGAATACTGATAGCAGAAGAACAACAGAAGAACTGTGACTTCAAAAATCTTCTTGCTGACTGAAAAGTGTTCACAATCTCATCTCAGAACTCCAGACACCTCATTTTTCATCCTTCTTGCTGAAACCCTCCTTTGCTGGAGATCAAAGTTCTGAAGACCTATCACCCTAGAGCAAAGCTTCTTTTCCTGAACCTTTCTACATCTCAAGGGGAGCTTTGACATCATCAATCCACTTGTGCTTCTCTCATTTGATTGAGAACAGAGAAGACACCCTTCACTCTTATTTTTCTTTTCCTGCTGTAAAAGGGTTCTTGAACTCCCTTCAAAAGTTCTGTCTGGTTCTGAGAGCCTTGTCAAAACTCAGTGGTGGCAAGACACCTTATCAAAAAAATCTAGTTTTGGTTTTTGGGCACCTTATCAAAAGCTCATTGGTGTTAGGACACCTGATCAACTCATCCTGAGTGGATTCCTACCAAGGGTGGTAGAAGAGTGGATGTACCCAGGTTTTTGGGGAACCACTATATTTCCTTGTGTCTTCTGGTTTGTTTGTGTGATTTGTCTGCTGTGTGTTGTGCTCTTTACTTCTTGGTTTTTAACCTCTTACTAGCACTCTACACTATATCATAAATTGAATTTTATATGTGCTGTTTATTTCAACTGTGAAAAATTATTTTAAAATACTCTATTCACCCCCCCTCTAGAGTTGAGATAGATCTTACCCTCACTTTCAGTTGGTATCAGAGGGAGGTTGGTTGTTCATACAGGCTAACACCTGAACCAAAAGATCCTTGATAAGATCAATCTCTTAAGAGGATTATTTTCTATACATCTAGCTTTTTATTTAAAGACATGTCACAGAACAAAGATTATGCAAGCACCAGACCACCAGTGTGTAACCTTTCTAAGTTTGCACTCTGGAAGGCAAGGATTAGATTATACATGAATTCTATTGATGAAGACATTTTCAATTCTGTCTTGACAGTTTGTCCAACTCCACCAGCAAGCTCAAGTACAAGTGCTGTTCCACCTCCTTCTGGAACAGATGCAGATATAAAGAAGTGGAAGACTGCAGATGCTAAGGCTATGAACATCTTAGCCCAAACAATGTCTGATGAAATTTTTCAGAAGGTAGCTGAATGCCACTCAGCCAAAGAAATCTGGGACAAACACTCTGAAATTGTCTCAGGATCTGCTGATGAAAGGAAAGATAGAAGATCTCATCTGATAAGCCAATATGAGAACTTCAAAAAGGGAGAAGCTGAATCAGTGGCTGACATGTACAATAGACTAAGTCTAATTGTCAATGAGCTAAAAACCCTAGACAAAGAAATCTCACTGACTGAGCTGAATGACAAAATCCTGATGTGCTTCCCCAGCACTTGGGATTCAAGAATCTGGCCAATCAAGGATGCCAGAAGTTTAAATGAGATTACTACTGAAGCTCTCCTGGGCAAGCTCAAATCCTATGAGCTGCTCATTAAAAATAGAGAAGAAGAACAAAAGGCTACCTCTCCAGCCACAAGGAAAGAAAAGACCATAGCCTTCAAAGCTGTAGAAGAGGAGCCTGAAGATAAAGCTACAGGAAATGATGAGCTCATAAGTCTACTGGCCAAAAGATTCTACAAGATGGCCAGAAAAGACTTCAGAAAGAGACCATACAAGGGTCATGATAAACCAAGGTATGATAAATCAAACAACAATAAAGAAATTATATGCTTTGGTTGCAGGAAACCAGGCCACATTGTGCCTGACTGTCCAGAAAACAAGAATAAGGACAAGAAGGAAAGAAGAGAAAGAAGAAAAGAAAAGGATTATAAGAAGAATAGCTCAGACAAAGCCTCCTCTAGCAAGAACAAACATACAAGGAAGGGCTTTGTTGCTGAGACATGGAGTGAGACTGAAGAAGAATCTGAAGCCTCATCCAGTTCCAGTGATGATGAGGATGATGCAGATGAAAAAGAATTTTGCATGATGGCTGTCAATGCCTCACAACAAAACTCTGATGAAGAATCAGAATCAGACTCAGAAACTCAACCAGATGAAGATCAGGTAATCAACTCTTTTGATTTTAATTCTGAGGACTTCAAAGATGAATTTAAGACACTGTGTCTAGATCCATTAAAATCTGAGAAGGAGATAATCTCTCTCAGGAATCAATTATCTGAGCATAGTGTCCTAAACTCAAAGAACCTCAAACTCTCTGAAGAGTTAGAATGCTGTAGGGAGGAGATAGCCTCACTGAAAAGTGAACTATCAAAGGCCAAAAAGTTTGAAGAATCCCTAAATGGGAGAAGTATCAGACTGATGGACATCACAAGCACAGTGAACTCTAGATTTAATAGCACACTGGGCTTGGGTGCCTCATCCAGCCAACCTATAATTTTGACAACTTCAATCAAGTTTGTCTCTGACAAAGGAAAGGGAGTAATAGAGGTACCCAGGAAGAATGCAGATCTGTCAGAGAAAAATTCAGTTCAACAGATGGCGTCGAGCAGAGCTCGACGATCGTCGAACAGAGCTCGACGATCTAACTACAGATCGTCGACCTCAGCTCGACGATATCCAAACTCTGAACATCAGCATAATCGATCTTCGAACAGAGATCGACGATCTGACCCAAGATCGTCGACCTCAGTTCGACGATCGTCGAACAGAAATCAGGACTGTGAACATTCCTTCAATGGCACATCTAGATTCAATCCTAGAAGTCCCACATCCCAAGGCTTTAATCCCTATACTGAATGGATAGTACCTCCTAGGAGATACCATCCTGAAGGTTATAAGGATCAACCTGGGATAAGCTTTATTTCAGAATTCAAGGGATATCAACCTAGGCCCAAGGTTAACTGGGTCAAAAACAAATAAGCTGTTTTTGTGCAGGTGAAGACCTATCCAGCATCAAACCATCAATGGTATCTGGATAGTGGGTGCTCAAAGCACATGACAGGGGACAAGGACAACTTCACTTCCTTCAAAGCCAAGCTTGGACCCAAAGTAATTTTTGGAGACTCAAGCTTTGGAACTACAAAAGGATATGGTGCAGTCCAAATTGGCTCAGTCACATTCAAGAAGGTGGCATATGTTGAAGGACTCAAGCACAACTTGATAAGTATCAGTCAACTGTGTGATGAAGGATATCAAGTGACATTCAACAAAGCCATATGCAAGGTCAAGTCAGAGGACAACACAATTGTGTTGACAGGTAACAGAAGAGGTAACATTTACTTAGTGGATTTTCATTCACCTATAGTAGATATTTGCCTGTTCAATTCCATTTCAAAATCTAATATTTTATGGCATAAGAGACTAGGGCATATTAACCTTAGAACCATTGCTAAGCTATCTAAAGACAACCTTGTTAGAGGACTACCTTCTGGTCCCTACAAGAAGGAAGGACCTTGCAAGGCTTGTCAATTAGGCAAGCAAACTAAAAGTAGTTTTAAATCAATTAATAAGAGTGATTCACCTAGGATCTTGTACCTATTGCACATGGATCTTTTTGGACCCATATCTGTACAAAGCCTAGGAGGGAAATCCTATACTCTAGTGGTTGTAGATGACTTCTCAAGATTCACTTGGGTATTCTTTCTGAGGAAGAAGTCTGATAACTTCAAGTGTTTGACAGATTTTCTCAAATGCATTCAGATTGAGTTCAACACTCACATTGCCCTGATCAGAAGTGATCATGGGACAGAGTTTGATTCTCTTCTCATGCAAGAGTTCTGTCAAAGTGAAGGGATCAGGCACACTTTCTCAGCTCCTAGAACTCCTCAATAAAATGGGGTAGCTGAAAGGAAAAATAGAACACTCATTGAATCTGCAACTACATTATTGGCAGATGCTCACCTACCTCTATCCTTTTGGGCTGAGGCAGTGAACAACTCCAACTATGTGTTGAACAGAAGCCTGATACACAAGCTGAAGGGCAAGACTCCCTATGAATTGCTCAAAGGGAAGAAACCTAAAATAGGCTATTTTAAAGTTTTTGGTTGCACTTGTTTTATTCATAATAATGACAAGAAATATCTAGCAAAATTCCAAGCTAAAGCTGATGAAGGAGTGTTTCTGGGATACTCCATGATCAGCAAGGCCTATAGGGTTTATAATAAATCTTCCTGTAAAATTGAAGAATCTGTTCATATTATTTTTGATGAAGCTAACATGTCTTTCAAGTAGAAGAATGCTTCTACCATAGAACCTTTGCAGGTACATTCTCTAGCTGAAGACTTGAACAAATTGCAAGTTGCTGAAAAGAATGAGAGCAGTGATGATGAAGAAGAAGTTCAACATCTTGAAGAAAATCATCCTGAAGAGCCAGTTGCTGCTCCACTAGAGGAGACAACAACACAGGCTGGTGAACAATCAACACTCCCTGTTGACTTAGTAACAACAAGAGATCATCCAATCACCCAAGTAATTGGAGAAATTTCAGCTGGTGTGCAAACTAGAAATCAGGTCAACCAGAACCTGATGCACACTTGCTTCCTATCTCAAATTGAGCCTCAATCCATACAAGATCCAGAGCAAGATCCACACTGGATCATTGCAATGCAAGAGGAGTTGCATCAATTTGAAAGGAACAAGGTTTGGGAACTAGTGCCTAAGTCAAAGGATCATCCCATTGTTGGAACAAAGTGGGTATTCAGGAACAAGCTGGATGATCAAGGAGTTATAGTCAGAAACAAGGCAAGGCTAGTTGCTCAAGGGTACTCTCAACAAGAAGGAATAGACTATGATCAGACATTTGCACCAGTTGCAAGGTTGGAAGCCATCAGAATATTCCTAGCCTATGCTGCTCACAAAGGTTTCAAAGTGTATCAAATGGATGTAAAGAGTGCATTTCTCAATGGGGACATCAAAGAGGAAGTCTATGTTAGACAACCTCCAAGTTTTATCTCTCTAACTCACCCTGATTATGTTTACAAATTGCATAAAGCATTATATGGTCTCAAGCAAGCTCCTAGAGCATGGTATGAGACCCTAGCATGCTTTCTTCTAGAAAATGATTTTTTTAGGGGGAGAGTAGACCAAACTCTTTTTATTAGAACCCATAAGTCTCATACCCTACTAGTGCAAATTTATGTAGATGACATTATTTTTGGTTCTACTGATTCAAAATTGTGCAAAAAGTTTTCCAAGCTTATGCACTCTAAATTTGAAATGAGTAGCATGGGTGAGCTGTCCTTCTTCTTAGGACTGCAAGTCAAGCAACATGCTGAAGGCATATTTATTTCTCAAACCAAGTATGCAAAAGAATTGGTTAAGAAATTTGGTATGTCTGATGCATCATGTATGAAAACACCCATGCCCTCAAATGCTGTAATAGATGCTGATGAACATGGGAAACCTGTTGATCAGACAACATATAGAGCAATAATTGGCTCTTTATTGTACCTTACAGCTAGTAGGCCTGATATAATGTTTGCTACATGTATTTGTGCTAGATTCCAAGTTAGCCCTAGAGAGTCACATTTAATCTTAGTTAAGAGAATTCTTAGGTATGTAAAAAGTTGTCCAAATCTAGGTCTCTGGTATCCAAAAGATTCAGCATTTGATTTAACTGGATTTTCAGATGCTGATTATGCTGGATGCAGAATAGACAGGAAAAGCACCAGTGGAACATGTCAGTTCCTTGGTGACAGACTTGTCTCCTGGTTTTGTAAGAAGCAAACATCTGTGTCAACCTCAACTGCTGAAGCTGAGTATATGGCTGCAGGCAGTTGCTGTTCACAAATATTGTGGATACAGAATCAGCTCTTAGACTATGGCTACAACTTAGAGAAGTCTAAAATTTTCTGTGATAATACTAGTGCTATCTCTATAGCACAAAATCCAGTCCTCCATAGTAGGACAAAACACATAGAAATTAGGCATCATTTTCTAAGAGATAATGTAGAGAAAAATAAAATTGAACTTCAATATATTCCTACTGATTTGCAAAGGGGAGATATTTTCACCAAACCTTTGGATGAAAAGAAACACAGTTTCTTCCTAAATCAGTTAGGCATGTTAGATGGAGGAAGCCTTAATTAAATTACAAGATTTTGAAAAGCTAAAACAGACCAAGACTAGGCCAAAAATCCTTCTTTTTGTGTCTGTAGAATGAGTTTAGACTCTGAACTGCGCTCGACGTTTTCCCCAAAATCGTCGAACAGAGATCGACGATTTTCCAAAAATCGTCGACCAGAGATCGACGCTTTTGCAGTCGTCGATCTGAGTTCAGAGCCCTCGCTAGAACTAGGCTTTCTCTCTTTCTGATCAGAGGCCGTCGAGCTGAGCTCGACGTTTTTCAACATCGTCGAACGAAGATCGCTGATTTTGAAGACTCTTCAGATTCCCTCTGTATCCCAAATCGTCGAGCTAAGCTCGACGTTTCGTCGAGCTGAGCTCAACGATCTTCCTTTTCGCCGTCGAACCCTAATATAAAATCTTTCTTTCAGCCGTCGTTCTCCTTTTGCGCTTTCATACTCTGCAACTTTCTTTCTTTTCCCTCCAAATTCTCTACGCTTGGTCATTTTTGGTTTTCTGTTGCAGGTGAATATGGCTGAATCAAGTGCTGTTATTGCTAAGATGAAGTTCGACACAGGCTTTGACATCGACATAAACTCCTTCGATGGAAGCGACCAGCGCTTCAAGGACATCCTAAACTTATTCAGAGAACAACAGCTGACTCCAATAATGACTACAAGGATGAAGATCGCCTCAGAAGAAATTAAAGAGTGGTATTATACCGCAACAGACGAGACTGAGAATTCTGTTGTCGGCACCATTAAGGGGACTTAGGTACTTCTATCCCCGGCTCTTTTAACAGAAGTTTTTCAACTCAGTACTGGAGAAGACTCCATTGAACTGTCTGGAGAGGAGTATGACTCCATGCTGGATAGGATGGGTCACAATGCAGTCAACCCTCATAAGCTATTGAAGAAAAATCTGGCTATAGAATTTCAATTCCTGGCTGATGTAGTTGGGAAGGTGCTGTTGGCCAAGCACTCAGCTCATGACACCATATCCAGATATCAGTTCTGCCTGATGGGAGCTTTATTAGATAAGAAACACCTTGACTGGGGCTCCATCTTCTTCACTCTGATTAAGAAGAAGATCAATAAGAATGCAGTTAGTTGTGGGAGAATCTTAGGGGTCTATCTGCACAACAGGTGCCCTGACCTTTTAACCTCCTCTGGCATGTTCATCAATGCATCCAAGAGGCTTTCCTGTGCCCTCTTCAGTAAATGGGACAGGCAGATCATAAACCCCTCCAGGGCTGCTGCACCACTTCATTCAGGCACAAGGACTATTTCAGTCACTCCTCCAGCAGAAGAGCTGCCTGCTTCTTCCCCTCCTCCAGCCATATCCACCCAAGCCGTCACCTCCTCACCACCAGTCACCACCATAATCATCTCATCCCCAATTACCATTTCCTCACCTATGTCATCCCCTCCACTATCCACCTCAGAGGAATTCCATCCTCTCTTTTCCTATTCAACCTTCACCCTACCATCCTTCTCACTTATAGATGATTCCTTCATGGATGATTCACCCTCTACTCCTCCTGAGCCACCCTCAACTTCCTCCTTTCAACAAATGCTCCATGACATTCTCTCTCAACCCTCCTTCACACCCTCTCTTACTTCCCCTATCTCCACCTCAACCTCCTCTATCTCCATAATTCCATCTTCTGAACCAACCATTCCCTCTCCACCTTCCTCCATATTTTCAGTTTCAGCCACCATCCCTCCATCCACCTTTGCTCCTACCTCTGCTCAAGCCCCACTTGAGCATGTGGATCTTCCTAGTTTGGCAGACAGGCTGTTTGAGTTGCTAGCTCCCAAGCTGGCATCTCTACTGGAGTCTTCCCTGGCTCCACTCCTGAAGCAAGTCCAGGAGCTGTCTACCAAGCTTGCCTCCCTTTCCTCCTCCCTGGCTATCCCTTCTTCTGGGTGCCTTGATTCACCTCTCTCTGAACCAAGGCAGGGGGAGATGCCTTATAAAGAAGTGGATGTGCCAGCTGCTGATCATATGTCTTCTCCAGCTCCAGCTCTTGGATGTGCTTTTGCACTGAATCTGCAGAGGCTGCTATCTATATTTGATACAGTCCATTTCAGCTGTCTGCCTGCAACTCCTGCTGAAGATGTAAGACCCCAACCTCGGAGTTGATCGCGGGGCGATCAATCAACGCTTTTGGAGGTCTGAACAGGGGCACACGGCCAGGCACACGGCCGTGTGCCTACCCGTGTTCAGTGGTTTTGTGCAGTCTCGAGTCAGAGAAGTACACGGCCTGAGACACACGGCTGTGTCTCAAGCCGTGTGTGGGGCACACGGCCTCGAACACGGCCGTGTTCAAAGCCGTGTTCTGGAAGCCCGACGATCGTCCTGAAGCTCCAGGTAACACGGCCCGTGGTACACAGCCGTGTCAGGACCCGTGTCGATCGGCGAATGAACTACACGGCCAGGCACACGGCCGTGTGCCAACCCGTGTTCGGCCCAGATTTTGTTATTTTGGATCTAATCTCGGCCGTTCGTTCCCTTGGATCTGGATCCGACGGTGGGGGCTGCTCCTGGGGGGTTATTAGCCGGGAAATGGGGGGAGAAACCCTCATTTTCATCTTGAGTTCTCTTTCTACATCCTAGAGAGAGGGGAGAGCTCCATTGGTGGTGTGAGGCCAAAATCCGGCCGCCGGAGGAGGTTCGAAGCTCCAAATCGCGATCCGAGCCCAGATCCGCGGAGGCGACGACGTTGCGAAGCTTTCTAGCCGCGTAGTTTGCGATGGCGCCGCGGAAAAACGCAAGGGTAACGATCCTCTTCATAGGGCATGTGTAGTCGCCCTTCTTTCTATGCATGGGGAAATCCCCCTCTCGCGAGTGAGCGTTGAGGCGCAGAATCCCTTCGGGTAGATATGTAAAGTCCCCGTTGTTAGAGCCCGGAATCGGAGTACGGGCGTAGGCATTGTGTGTGAAGCCTATTCGGGTTTAACCCGGATCGGTGATGTTTGCATTGCATGGCCGGAGAAGACTCCGCGCCGGTGATTTTAGTTTTCCGAAATTTCTACGCGGTAGATTGCATACAGGGATCCTTGGGGGTTAACCTCGAGGCGCACCCGGAAAGCTTGGGCGGAATCGCATTGCCGCCACGATGTTGCCTTGGAGGGCAAATCGGTACATAACGGGGTTATGTGCGTGTTTTGATCGATTGTGGGAATGAGGAGAAACTTGGCCCGCACCGATGGCTAAATGGCCGTGGTGAAGTGAGCAACGGGCGGGTGGAACTCTACCCATTCCAAGTGATCTCGGTAGAAGCGACCTAAAGTACATGGGACTTCCCGGGAGGCTGGAAACGGGCCTAGGCTTTGGCTGAAAGGGCTAAATGCTCACGAGTGTTGCCATCCGAGGGATGGTGGTGGAATCGCGGTGTCAGACTGGGTCCGGACCGGGTTCACCGATTAGTGCCCTGAGAGCACGGAGTGTGCGGCCGTGCGTGCCGACACTTGTGGCGAATAGAATACTTTATAGAATTTCTATGGTAGTTTTATATGCAGGGAAGGAGCACCGCCGTCCCGAGAAACGGGACGGGGTCGTTATAATTTGGTCAGCTTTGCTGACCGTTGCCCTTTTGTATTGCCACCTCTTGGGTGGATTGCTTTCTACAGGTGCTGCTGCGGAGCCAAGTGGCAAATAGCGGGCTAAAGCCCAAGTTGCAGCGCCAGCCCTCGAAGGCTTAGTTATTACCTTTTCATATTCATGTATGGCCGGCCTGCGTGCCGATGTATGAAAGACGCTATCTTGTTAAGCGAACACTTTTGTAAGGCCTTAAGGCCGTGAACTCTTTTGTGTATTTTCATGTTCGGCATTCCTTTGTGGTATTTTATTACTAGTGGACATTCATGCCTTTATGGGTTCCTTGTTTAACTTTAAAATGCTTTCGTTAGAATGCGTTGTGTAGGACGTTGTTGTTAAATTAGGTTGGAATGGTTGTCCATATTCGTAACCTTCCGGTCTGTCCGTAGTATATGGCGTCGGGCCCCGGCCGGACCTACTGCTATATGCTTTGCGACGGATAGGGGTGTTATAAATTGGTATCATACTACCGGTTTCGGTCTGGCTTATTGGAATTCGCGGACGAATTCTTTTAAGGGGTGGTGAGCACGGTCACGTGCGTCATCGTTATAACATGAAAAAGAACCCATGAATGTCCACTTAGGAATGAAAATACACTTGTTGAGGAACCTGCGTGTTCCTTTAATTGCTGTTTGCAGTAGTGTTTGGTCGCTTATCGGTGTTTTTGCACGAATATAGGTGACCAGAAGTGGCGTTGGGCCGTCTGAACGGCCAGGTTCTGAGGCGAGCAGTACGCCAAGCGATACGCCTGCAACACCTTTGTCTGCCGAGACCATTAGGTTGGTGGCGAAAGCGGTCATGACAATGATTAATGCGCAGCCTGCAAGGCAGGTGCAGCAGCCTGCTCCTGCTGTGGAGCAAGTACCGCTTCAGACGGCAGAGCAAAGGAGGGTTGAGCAAGTTGTGTTGGAGCCAGAGTTGCCGCGGAGAGCAACTGAAAGACAACTGAAGCATGTCATGGGCTTTCATCCACCGGTGTTCACGGGGGCAGAAACCCCGACCCAAGCAGAGGATTGGCTCTCAAGGGTCAACAGGGTGATGACTGCGACGGAAACTGAAGAGTGGCAGAAGACCACTATAGCGACGTTCCTTTTGGATGGGGACGCAAGACTGTGGTGGGAGGGCCTAGAGCTGCATCAGTTGAGGGGAAGGCCATTGGCCGAAGTCCCGATGGAGGAGTTTGCTAGACTATTTATGGATCGATACCTCCCCTCGGCGCAGAGGATCGCGCTAGAGAGCGAATTCCAGAAGTTGGTGCAGGGTGATAGCACCGTTGATGAATACCTCCACGAGTTTACTCGGTTGGGGAGATATGTCGGCGCTACCTTCGCAGACGAGGAGCGCAAGACGAGCCGCTTTTATGAAGGGCTAAGGGATGATTTGAGGTTGCTACTGTCGGGGCCCAAGGCGCAGGGTTTCATGACCCTGGTCAGTTCGGCCCGGTCCTTGGAGAAGGATATGAGAAACGTGCAAGCGAAGAAGGAGAGGGAATCTGGTGGCAAGAGATCAGAGTTCAAGGCGCCGACTACGTCGAAGTCGGGCTACCACAGATTCTCCAAGAAGTCTAGGACGTCGGGTCCAGCTCCTTCTGTAGGTGCCTCGGGGGCAACTACCAATCGAACCTCGGGCGCTTGTTTCACGTGTGGAAAGCCGGGGCACTTTGCCCGTGACTGCTGGAGTGGACGCTCAAAGTCCGAAAGGAAACAAGGAGCTACCTACGAGGAAAAGGGCAAAGCGGTGGAGTCGATCGCGTCCCACTATGCTCCGACTCAGCCTAGAGTCTACAACTTGGGCCAGCAGGAGGCCATCAAGCAAGCGGATGTAGTGACAGGTATGAGTTAATTTATGCAAGTTGACTTGAGAATACTATTACCTATTGCTTGTTAAGCTAATGTCTTTTGCTTAGGCTTTGTGGTAATTAGCGATAGTCCGGCACGGGCACTGTTCGACACTGGTGCTTCGCATTCTTTCTTGTCCGAACAGTTTATATCGCGCATCGGAGTCCCTTCTTCGATGGCAAAGGACAAGCTAGATGTGTTGCTACCAAATGGGTGCTCGATGCGTGCGGACAGAGTGTGCGCCGTGAAGGTTCACATAGGGAGCCAAGAGTTCGACTTGCTAGCGTCATTATTGCCGTTGGTAGAGTTCGATGTTATCTTTGGAATGGATTGGCTGTCAGAGCAGAAGGCTTGGATCGATTGCGACCGTAAGGAGGTCAAGCTGGGTGTAGGGCGGGAGACTACTTTCGAGGGGCTTAAGGGGTCGAGCAAGACACTAATGTCTGCTCTTCAGGTGGTGAAGGCGGTTCGTGCTGGTGCAGAGCTGTTCTTTGCGATAGTGGGGGCTGTGGAGCCAAAGTCCCCGTTGGATAGCATCCTCGTGGTTTGCGAATACCCCGATGTGTTCCCGGATAGCCTTCCCGGAGCCCCACCGCAGCGAGAGATTGATTTTACGATCGAGCTCGTGCCGGGTGCCAAACCCGTGTCACGTGCTCCTTATAGGTTGGCGCCAAAGGAGATGGCGGAGTTGAAGGTTCAGTTGGAGGAACTGATGGAGCAAGGTTATGTGCGTCCAAGTTCGTCGCCTTGGAGCGCACCGGTCCTCTTCGTTAAAAAGAAGGACGGTAGTATGCGGCTGTGCATCGACTACAGAGAATTGAACAAGTTGACGGAAAAGAATAAGTACCCGATCCCGAGGATTGATGATCTCTTTGATTAGTTAGTCGGATCGTCGGTATACTCCAAGTTGGACTTGAAGTCGGGGTACTATCAGCTGAGGATCAGGGAGTGTGATATCCCGAAGACAGCGTTCAGTACGAGGTATGGGCATTTCGAGTTCACGGTCATGCCGTTTGGACTGACAAATGCGCCATCGGTGTTTATGGATCTGATGAACAGGACGTTCAGAGATTTCCTGGATCGCTTTGTGATCGTCTTTATTGACGATATTTTGGTATACTCGCAGTGCGAAGAAGACCACTTCAAGCATTTACATTTGGTGTTGGAGACTCTGAGGAGGAATGAGCTTTACGCAAAGTTCTCCAAGTGCGAGTTCTGGCTACCCTCGGTAGCGTTCCTTGGTCATATAGTGAGTGGGGAAGGTATAGCGGTGGATCCGGCGAAGATTGTTGCGATACGGGAGTGGCCTGCGTTATCTTCTGTCGCGGAAGTCCGTAGTTTTCTCGGGCTTGCCGGATATTACAGGCGCTTCGTAGAGAACTTCTCGCGGGTAGCGTTACCTCTCACGAAGTTGACAAGGAAGGATCAGAAATTCTTGTGGACGCAAGAGTGCGTGCAAGCTTTTGAGGAGCTGAAGAGGCGGTTGACCACGGCGCCAGTGCTTAGTTCGCCGAGTGGGACCGAGGGCTTTGAGGTGTATAGCGACGCTTCGGGTAGTGGCTTGGGCTGCGTGTTGTTGCAGCATGGAAGTGTGATCGCGTATGGATCGCGTCAGCTGAAAGTGCATGAAAGAAATTATCCGGTGCACGACTTGGAGTTGGCGGCCGTGATTTTTGGACTCAAGTTGTGGAGGCACTACCTATACGGCGTAAGAGTCGATATATACACCGATCACAAGAGCCTAAAATACTTGTTGGATCAAAAGGACCTTAATATGAGGCAGAGGAGGTGGATGGAGTTCCTGGGGGACTACACCTTCAAGATACATTATGTACCCGGGAAGGGCAACGCAGTTGCGGATGCGCTGAGCCGCAGGGCTCCCGCCCGAGCCAACTGGTTGTCGGTGCATGATGAGCGGCTAGTGCGGGAGTTGGAGGAGCTTGAGATCTGTTGCGTTGACAAGCAGACGAGCGACAAAGCAATGTTAAACTGGACAGAGGTGCAGTATGACCTGGCTGACCGGGTTCGGCAGGCATTGGAGTTAGATGACTCCATGAAAGAGCTTATGGAGGCCGCTCTGGATGGGTCAAATTCCCAGTTCTCGGTGGATGATGGTTTGTTAAGAAAGGATCATCGGTTGTGCGTCCCGAGTGGGGGTAACCTCCGGGTAGAGTTGATGTACGAGGCTCATCATACCAAGTACTCAATCCACCCAGGGAGCACGAAGATGTATCGCGATCTCAAGAAGTTGTTTTGGTGGCCGGGGCTTAAGAAAGATGTGGCGTTGTACGTGGCTAAATGCCAAACGTGCGCCTTGGTGAAGGCGGAGTGCCAAAAGCCAGGAGGATTTCTGAAATCCTTGCCTATACCGGAGTGGAAATTCGACGACATATCCATGGACTTTGTGCACGGGTTGCCAAGGTCACAGAAGGGGAACGACGCCATCTGGGTGATCGTAGATCGACTAACCAAAGTGTCGCATTTCATTCCGCATAGGAAGGATGATTCTGTGGAGAGATTGGCAAAATTGTATGTCGACAATATTGTTAGGCTGCATGGTGTGCCCTGTAGCATTGTGAGTGATCGCGATGGGCGGTTCACGTCAAATGATTGGAGGTTGGTGCAGCAGATGTTGGGAACAAAGTTAAAGTTCAGTACAGCTTTCCATCCGCAGACGGATGGGCAGACCGAGAGGGTTAATAAAACGATGGAGGACATGCTCCGCATGTGTGTTCTAGACTTCGGGAAGCATTGGGAAGACCACCTTTATTTGGTGGAGTTCGCGTACAACAACAGCTACCAAGCGAGCATACAAATGGCGCCCTTCGAGGCCCTGTATGGTAGGAAGTGTCGCACGCCGTTATCGTGGCTTGAAGCGGGTGAGGCAAGGTTGTACAAGAAGCAGGAGGTGGAGAGTGCTACCTCGTTAGTGCGGATCATTCGGGAGCGCTTGTTGATCTCTCAGGACCGGCAGGCGAAGTATTACAATGCCAAGCACCGGAACGTGGAGTTCGCGGTAGGCGATTGGGTATACCTGAAATTGAAGCCGTTCAAGGGGGTTTCGCGGGTGAGACGCTTGAAGAAGCTGAGCCCAAGGTACCTTGGACCTTTTGAGGTCCTGGAGCGAGTCGGCGAAGCTGCATACCGTTTGAAGCTATCAGTGGAGTTGAGTGGATTACATGATGTGTTCCACATTTCTGTGTTTCGGAAGGCGGTGCAAGAGCCTTCGCAGGTGATCGCGGCTGATCAAGTACCGGTTGAGGAAGGGTTGACAACGAAAGTCAAGCCCATATCTATTGAGGATTTCGAAGTCAAGCGGCTTCGGAACAAGGAAATCAGAATGGTGAAGGTCCGTTGGGATAACTGCGGACGCGAGGAGCTCTCTTGGGAGCGAGAGCAGACAATGCGCGAGGAGTACCCCGAGTTGTTCCCCTCAGGTACTCGTTATGTTTTTTTTGTTTTTGTGTAGTCTCTGTTCTTAATTTCGGGACGAAATTCTCTTAAGGGGGAGGGAGTTGTAAGACCCCAACCTCGGAGTTGATCGCGGGGCGATCAATCAACGCTTTTGGAGGTCTGAACAGGGGCACACGGCCAGGCACACGGCCGTGTGCCTACCCGTGTTCAGTGGTTTTGTGCAGTCTCGAGTCAGAGAAGTACACGGCCTGAGACACACGGCTGTGTCTCAAGACGTGTGTGGGGCACACGGCCTCGAACACGGCCGTGTTCGAAGCCGTGTTCTGGAAGCCCGACGATCGTCCTGAAGCTCCAGGTAACACGGCCCGTGGTACACGGCCGTGTCAGGACCCGTGTCGATCGGCGAATGAACTACACGGCCAGGCACACGGCCGTGTGCCAACCCGTGTTCGGCCCAGATTTTGTTATTTTGGATCTAATCTCGGTCGTTCGTTCCCTTGGATCTGGATCTGACGGTGGGGGCTGCTCCTGGGGGGTTATTAGCCGGGAAATGGGGGGAGAAACCCTCATTTTCATCTTGAGTTCTCTTTCTACATCCTAGAGAGAGGGGAGAGCTCCATTGGTGGTGTGAGGCCAAAATCCGGCCGCCGGAGGAGGTTCGAAGCTCCAAATCGCAATCCGAGCCCAGATCCGCGGAGGCGACGACGTTGCGAAGCTTTCTAGCCGCGTAGTTTGCGATGGCGCCGCGGAAAAACGCAAGGGTAACGATCCTCTTCATAGGGCATGTGTAGTCGCCCTTCTTTCTATGCATGGGGAAATCCCCCTCTCGCGAGTGAGCGTTGAGGCGCGGAATCCCTTCGGGTAGATATGTAAAGTCCCCGTTGTTAGAGCCCGGAATCGGAGTACGGGCGTAGGCATTGTGTGTGAAGCCTATTCGGGTTTAACCCGGATCGGTGATGTTTGCATTGCATGGCCGGAGAAGACTCCGCGCCGGTGATTTTAGTTTTCCGAAATTTCTACGCGGTAGATTGCATACAGGGATCCTTGGGGGTTAACCTCGAGGCGCACCCGGAAAGCTTGGGCGGAATCGCATTGCCGCCACGATGTTGCCTTGGAGGGCAAATCGGTACATAACGGGGTTATGTGCGTGTTTTGATCAATTGTGGGAATGAGGAGAAACTCGGCCCGCACCGATGGCTAAATGGCCGTGGTGAAGTGAGCAACGGGCGGGTGGAACTCTACCCATTCCAGGTGGTCTCGGTAGAAGCGACCTAAAGTACATGGGACTTCTCGGGAGGCTGGAAACGGGCCTAGGCTTTGGCTGAAAGGGCTAAATGCTCACGAGTGTTGCCATCCGAGGGATGGTGGTGGAATCGCGGTGTCGGACTGGGTCCGGACCGGGTTCACCGATTAGTGCCCTGAGAGCACGGAGTGTGCGGCCGTGCGTGCCGACACTTGTGGCGAATAGAATACTTTATAGAATTGCTATGGTAGTTTTATATGCAGGGAAGGAGCACCGCCGTCCCGAGAAATGGGACGGGGTCGTTATAATTTGGTCAGCTTTGCTGACCGTTGCCCTTTTGTATTGCCACCTCTTGGGTGGATTGCTTTCTACAGGTGCTGCTGCGGAGCCAAGCGGCAAATAGCGGGCTAAAGCCCAAGTTGCAGCGCCAGCCCTTGAAGGCTTAGTTATTAGCTTTTCATATTCATGTATGGCTGGCCTGCGTGCCGATGTATGAAAGACGCTATCTTGTTAAGCGAACACTTTTGTAAGGCCTTAAGGCCGTGAACTCTTTTGTGTATTTTCATGTTCGTCATTCCTTTGTGGTATTTTATTACTAGTGGACATTCATGCCTTTATGGGTTCCTTGTTTAACTTTAAAATGCTTCCGTTAGAATGCGTTGTGTAGGACGTTGTTGTTAAATTAGGTTGGAATGGTTGTCCATATTCATAACCTTCCGGTCTGTCCGTAGTATATGGCGTCGGGCCCCGGCCGGACCTACTGCTATATGCTTTGCGACGGATAGGGGTGTTACAGAAGATTTGTCTAAGGCCATTGTGCCTGTATCTATCTGTGATCCCAGCCATATTGATTCCTACATCAAGTCCTGGAAGGCTGTGGATATCTCTGATGCTGCTACTAAGGCCACTGTGCCTCTTTCTGTTGAAATTGCTGTTGCTGCTACTGCTGACATAGAGATGATTCCAGCAACTGATGCTGATGAAATTGCTGTTGAGACTGCTGATGAAGAGCTTGCCTCATACTTAGTAGATCCCACTCTTGCTGCTCCTGCTCTTGTGTCTGCTGCTGATTCTGTCTGCTCTGCTGCTGCTCTCTCTCCTCCTGCTCCTGCTGTTTCTGCAAAACTTAAAGCTCAAGAAGAGCATATCAGAAGAATTGATGATCTGTATGATCAACCTCAAAGTTCTGAGAGTGATCAGTACAGGACTGATTCTGATGATTCTGCTAGCACTATTGCCAAGAAGAGAAAAGCTAGAAGTAAAGCAATGATGTCAGTCCCTCCTGCCAAAGCCAAAGACTCCAATGATATTCCATACTACATCCTGCATGACTGCCCCATCTCTGAGCCATGGATGCAATACTCCAAGAATTAACAGAAAGCTATGAAGAAGAAGAGGAAGCTAGACAAATATGAAAAAGGATCTTCTCAATATCAGCCTCCTCCTCCTCCTCCTCCAGATTCTGGCTCAGGCTCAGCCCCTCAAGCTCCAGTTTCCAGACACAGTTCTTCCCAGTATTATCAAAGATCCTATCAAAGGGGACAGCATCAAAGGGGATATCAATCCAGAAGAGATCAATTTAGAGGAAGCCAGAGAGGGCATAGACTTCATCCAAGGGAAGGGCAAGGTCACTCTGACCCTTCTTTAGGTCATTTCCCTTACAAGCTGAAAGACACAATTGTCTCCAGGACTCCTTCTACTGATTCTGAAATCATCAACAGATATGAACCTCCTATTCCTTTTGAAGATCCTGAGAACAACCCTGTGTCCTGGACAGCCAGAATGAAAGAATTGGCTGCCCTTGATCAAATAAAAAAGGCCAGAGAACAAGGCAAGGATACTTCAAACATAACTACTTTATCAGAGCAGAGAAAGAAAGAACTAGAGAGATATGCATCAAGGAAATTCTTCAATCCAGAAGACTATATGAAGCTGCACCCTGAGGCTGTTGTTCCAAGGCCCAATCTCAAACTTCTCTAGGTGCAGAGGATGACAGAAGGTCAAAGAAAGAAAGTCAGAATCCTAATAGAGAAATTTTATTTAAAAAGGGAACTGAAAGGAAGTGAACTGTGTAAGCTAAACATTTCATCCACCTTTGGATATCTACTGCTATTTATCTGTGATCTGCTTTGCTGCTATATATCTTCTCTGCAATTTTGTATTAGCTTCTGTATTGTTGTATGCTTTTTATTCCCTATGATTGTCTGTAAATAGTAATCCTAACCCAAATAGGGGGAGATTGTTGGAACACCCTATTACTAATTTGGGTAAGGATCACTATGCTTGTCTTAGGAATCCCAGTTGACCTAGTTGTATAGTTAAGAAGGTCAACATTAGAATGAGTCTAGGGCTTAGAACTTAGGTTTGGAGCTGCCCCCAGGACCATTCCAAGATCAAGGTTGAAGAGCTAAGTCTAAGGCAATTTTCGTCGAGCTCAGGTCGACGAATCGTCGAACTCCGTTCGACGCTCTCTGAGCTCAACTTCAATAAATCGTCGAACTTCGGTCGACGATCTTCGAGCTCAGATCGACTATCTGCTTTTGGCTAGCTTCTGCTTAGTCGTCGAACTCCCCTCGACTATCTTCTAGCTCAGTTCGATGATTCCTCCTTCAAGTTATTTCTCAGGTCGGTGAGCTCGGTTCGACGATCTTCGAGCTCAGATCGACGTTTTTTTTGGAGAGATCGACGCTTTTAGGAATTCAAATGCTGCTGTTCTTTGGAATGTTTTTGAATATTATCAGCATTTATGTCAGAAGATCTCCCAGCCGTTTGTCTTTATTCTGGAGCAAGTTTCAAGGAATTATTCAGAGAATGTTTGCTGGACTTTCCTCTAGAAGACAAGACTCTTTTTGGAAGACATTTATGACTCCCAACGGCTAACTTGGACAAAAAAACTTCAGAAAATTTCAATTCCTCTCTTCTGTGTTTTTAAGATATACAGAATACACAAGAGAAAAAAAGGATACACAGATTGACAAGAAAGAAAGTGAACACACAGAATAGAGAATACTGATAGCAGAAGAACAACAGAAGAACTGTGACTTCAAAAATCTTCTTGCTGACTGAAAAGTGTTCACAATCTCATCTCAGAACTCCAGACACCTCATTTTTCAGCCTTCTTGCTGAAACCCTCCTTTGCTGGAGATCAAAGTTCTGAAGACCTATCAACCTAGAGCAAAGCTTCTTTTCCTGAACCTTTCTACATCTCAGGGGGAGCTTTGACATCATCAATCCACTTGTGCTTCTCTCATTTGATTGAGAACAGAGAAGACACCCTTCACTCTTTTTTTTCTTTTCCTGCTGTAAAAGGGTTCTTGAACTCCCTTCAAAAGTTCTGTCTGGTTCTGAGAGCCTTGTCAAAACTCAGTGGTGGCAAGACACCTTATCAAAAAATCTAGTTTTGGTTTTTGGGCACCTTATCAAAAGCTCATTGGTGTCAGGACACCTGATCAACTCATCCTGAGTGGATTCCTACCAAGGGTGGTAGAAGAGTGGATGTACCCAGGTTTTTGGGGAACCACTATATTTCCTTGTGTCTTCTGGTTTGTTTGTGTGATTTGTCTGCTGTGTGTTGTGCTCTTTACTTCTTGGTTTTTAACCTCTTACTAGCACTCTACACTATATCATAAATTGAATTTTATATGTGCTGTTTATTTCAACTGTGAAAAATTATTTTAAAATACTCTATTCACCCTCCCTCTAGAGTTGAGATAGATCTTACCCTCACTTTCAGAGTGGTGACAGGTGGATAGTAGAATAAAGGATGGAATTGTTCTGAGGTAGTGGCTGGAGGAGGTGAGATTGGTGATGAGATTGTAAAGGGGGAAGATATGGCTATGGTGGAGATTGGTGGTGAGGTTGAGATGACTGGGGCAGAGATAGCTGGAGGAGGAGGAGAAGCAGGCAAATCTTCTGCTAGGGCAGAGACCTTAGGAGGAGTGACTGAGGTAGTCCTTGTGCCTGAAGCAGGTGTTGCTGTAGCAGCCCTGTTAGGGTTTATGATCTGCCTGTCCCACCTGCTGAAGAGGGCACAGGTAATTATTTTGGATGCATTGATGTACATCTCACTTGAAGTTGGCAGTTCAGGGCACCTGGAGTGCAGGTAAACCCCTAAGATCCTCCCAAAGCTTACACAGCTTTTGCTAAGTTTCTTCTTGATCAAATTAAAGAAGATGGAGCCCCAGCCCAGATGTTTTTTGTCAACCAATGCTCCCATTAGACAGAACTGGTATCTTGAAATTGTGTCATGGGCGGAGTGCTTTGCTAGGAGCACTTTTCCAACAACATCAGCCAAGAATTGAAATTCAATAGATAAATTCTTTTTCAGCAATTTATTAGGGTTCACAGCAGAGTGACTCATTCTATCTAGCATTGAATCAAACTCTTCTCCAGACAAATCAATAGAATCATTTCCAGTACTGAGGTTGAAAACTTCTGTTAGTAGAGCGGGGGACAATGGTACCTGAGTCCCTTTGATCGAGCCGACTATAGAATTCTCATTCTCATTTGTGGCAGAAAAACACCATTCTTTTATTTCGTCTGCTGCAAGCTTCACTCTGGTGGACATAATCTGAACTAACCGTTGTTCTTGGAAAAGATTTAAGATGTCTTTGAATCTCTGGTCGCTTCCATCGAAAGAATTCATGTCGATGTCGAAGCGTGTATCAAATTTCATTTTTGAAAGAGCAGCAACTAACGCAGCCATCTGTACCTGCAAAGATTGAGCAAACACGACCAAGTGTAGAAAGTTTGGAGGGAAAGAGTTGCAGAGAGTATGAAAGCATAAACGACGAGCGGCGGCCAAAAAATGATTTTATATTAGGGTTCGACGCGAAAAAGAAAGGATCGTCGATCTCCGTTCGACGATCAGGACTCCTGATGGAAGCTGAAAGGTCTTCAATATCGTAGATCTCAGTTCGACGATCTAGGGAGAACGTCGAGCTCAGGTCGACGATCGAAGGCCTGAAAGAGATAGTATATAACTATCTGACACGCTCTGAACTCAGGTCGACGTTTTGGGAAAACGTCGATCTCCGTTCGACGTTTCTCTGGTAATCGTCGATCTCCGTTCGATGTTTCTCTGGTAATCGTTGATCTCCGTTCGACGCTTTCTGGGGAAAACATCGAGCGCAGTTCAGAGGCAGAAACTATCCTACAGACACAAAAAGAGATGAGTTTTTAGCCTAATCTTGGTCTGTTTTTAGCTTTTCAAAATCTTGTAATTTACTTTAGGTTTTTTCCATCTAACATGCTTAACTGATTGAGGAAGAAGTTGTGTTTCTTTTCATCCAAGGACTTGGTGAAAATATCTCCCCTTTGCAAATCAGTTGGGATATATTGAAGTTCAATTTTATTTTTCTCAACATTATCCCTTAGAAAATGATGCCTAATTTCTATGTGTTTTGTCCTACTATGGAGGACTGGATTTTGTGCAATGGAAATAGCACTGGTGTTGTCACAAAATATTTTAGACTTCTCTAAGTTGTAACCATAGTCTAGGAGTTGGTTTTGTATCCACAATATTTGTGGACAACAACTGCCTGCAGCCATATATTTAGCTTCAGCAGTTGAGGTTGACACAGATGTTTGTTTCTTACAATACCATGAGACAAGTCTATCACCAAGAAACTGACAAGTTCCACTAGTGCTTTTCCTGTCTATTCTGCATCCAGCATAATCAGCATCTGAAAATCCAGTTAAGTCAAATGCTGAATCTTTTAGATACCAGAGACCTAGATTTGGACAGCTTTTAACATACCTAAGAATCCTCTTTACTAAAGTTAAGTGTGACTCTATAGGGCTAACTTAAAATCTAGCACATATACATGTAGCAAACATTATGTCAGGCCTACTGGCTGTAAGGTACAATAGAGAGCCAATCATTGCTCTATATGTTGTCTGATCAACTGGTTTCCCATGTTCATCAGCATCCAATACAGTATTGGTAGGCATGGGTGTTTTCATACATGATGCATCAGACATCCCAAATTTCTTAACCAATTCTTTTGCATATTTGGCTTGAGAAATAAATATGCCTTCAGCATGTTGTTTGACTTGCAATCCTAAGAAGAAGGATAGCTCACCCATGCTACTCATTTCAAATTTAGAGTGCATAAGCTTGGAAAACTTTTTGCACAAATTTGAATCAGTAGACCCAAATATAATATCATCTACATAAATTTGTACTAGTAGAGTATGTGACTTATGGGTTCTAATAAAAAGAGTTTGGTCTACTCTCCCCTAACAAAATCATTTTTCAACAGAAAGCATGCTAGAGTCTCATACCATGCTCTAGGAGCTTGCTTGAGACCATATAATGTTTTGTGTAGTTTAAAAACATAATTTGGATGAGTTAGAGAGATAAAACCTGGAGTTTGTCTGACATAGACTTCTTCTTTGATCTCCCCATTGAGAAAAGCACTCTTCACATCCATTTGATAGACTTTGAATCCCTTGTGAGCAGCATAAGCCAGGAAGATTCTTATGGCCTCTAACCTTGCAACAGGTGCAAAGGTCTGGTCATAGTCTTTCCCCTCTTCTTGAGAATATCCTTGAGCAACTAGCCTTGCCTTGTTCCTTACAATAATTCCTTGATCATCGAGCTTATTTCTGAACACTCATTTTGTTCCAACAATGGAATGATCCTTTGGCTTAGGCACTAGTTCCCAAACTTTGTTTCTTTCAAATTGATGCAACTCCTCTTGCATTGCAATGATCCAGTGTGGATCTTGCTCTGCATCTTGAATGGTTTGAGGTTCAATTTGAGAGAGAAAGCAAGTGTGCATCAGGTTTTGATTGACCTGATTTCTAGTTTGCACACCAGCTGAGATGTCTCCAATAACTTGGGAGATTGGATGATCTCTTATTGTTACTAGATCAACAGGGGGTGTTGATTGTTCTCTAACCTGTGTTGTTGTTTCCTCATGTGGGACAACAACTGGCTCTTCAAGAAGATTTTCTTCCATATGTGGAGCAGCTTCTTCATCTTCACTACTTTCATCCTTTTGAGTAACTTGTAATCTGTCCAAGTCTTCAGCTAGAGAATGCACCTGCAAATGTTCTATGGTAGAAGTATTCTTCTCCTTGAAAGACATATTAGTTTCATCAAAGGAAATGTGGACAGATTCTTCTATTTTTAGAGTAGTTTTATTATAAACCCTATCAGCTTTACTGATCATGGAGTATCCCAGAAACACTCCTTCATCAGCTTTTGCTTGAAATTTTGCTAAATATTTCTTGTCATTATTGTGAATGTAACAAGTGCAACCAAAAACTTTAAAATAGTCTACTTTAGGTTTCTTCCCTTTGAGCAATTCATAGGGAGTCTTGCCCTTCAGTTTATGTATTAGACTTCTATTCAACACATAATTGGAGGTGTTTACTACCTCAGCCCAAAAGGATAGAGGTAGGTGAGCATCTGTCAATAATGTAGTTGCAAATTCAATGAGGGTTCTATTTTTCCTTTCAGCTACCCCATTTTGTTGAGGAGTTCTAGGAGCTGAGAAAGTATGCCTGATCCCTTCACTTTGACAGAACTCTTGCATGAGAAGAGAATCAAACTCTGTCCCATGATCACTTCTGATCAGGGCAATGTGAGTGTTGAACTCAATCTGAATGCATTTGAGAAACTCTGTCAAACACTTAAAGTTATCAGACTTCTTCCTCAAAAAGAATACCCATATGAATCTTGAGAAGTCATCTATAATCACTAAAGTATAGGATTTCCCTCCTAAGCTTTGTACTGTAATGGGTGCAAAAAGATCCATGTGTAACAGATACAAAGTCCTAGGTGAATCACTCTTGTTAATTAATTTAAAGCTATTTTTAGTTTGCTTGCCTAATTGACAAGCCTTGCAGAGTCCTTCCTTCTTGTAGGGGCCAGAAGGCAGTCCTCTAACAAGGTTGTCCTTGGATAGTCTAGCAATGGTTCTAAGGTTAACATGTCCTAGTCTCTTATGCCATAGAATATTAGGTCTAGATATGGAGTTAAACAGGCAAATATCTACCTTAGATGAATGAAAGTCTACTAAGTAAATATTACCTTTCCTGTTACCTGTCAACACAGTTGTGTTGTCTTCTGACTTGATCTTGCATATTTCTTTGTTGAAAGTCACTTGATATCCTTTATCACACAGTTGACTAATGCTTATCAGGTTGTTCTTGAGTCCTTCAACATAGGCTACTTTCTTGAAGGTGACTGTCCCAATTTGGACTGCACCATATCCTTTTGTTGTTCCAAAGTTTGAATCATCAAAGATTACTTTGGGTCCAATCTTGGCTTTAAAGGATGTGAAGTTATCCTTATTCCCTGTCATGTGCTTTGAGCACCCACTATCCAGATACCATAGCTGGTTTGATGTTGGATAGGTCTTCACCTGCACATAAACAGCTTATATGTTTTTGACCTAGTTTACCTTGGGCCTAGGTTGATATCCCTTAAATTCAGAAATAAAAGACATCCCAGGTTGACTCTTATAACCTTCAGGATGGTATCTCCTAGGAGGTATTATCCATTCAGTATAAGGATTAAAGCATTGGGATGAAGCACTTCTAGGATTGAATTGAGATTTGCCTCTGAAAGAAGGTTCAAAGCTCTGAACTCCGTTCGACGATCGTCGAGTTGAGTTCGACGATCTTGGGTAAAATCGTCGAGCTCCGTTCGAAGATCGACTATGAGGGAGTTCAGAGTTCAGGAATCGTTGAGCTGAGTTCAACGTTTCAGCCTGAGATCGTCGATCTCTGTTCGACGATCGTCGACCTCTGCTCGACGTTTTCTGTTGAACTTTGCTTTTCTTAGGTAGATCTGAATTCTTCCTAGCTACCTCTACAACACCCTTCCCTTTATCAGAAATAAAATTGATTGGGGTTGTTAATACTATGGGTTGGCTAGATGAAGCACCCAAGCCCAGTGTACTATTTAATCTTGAGTTCACTGTGCTTGTGATGTCCATTAATTTGATACTTCTCCCATTAAGGGATTCTTCAAATTGCTTGGCCTTGGATAGTTCACTTTTCAGTGAAGCTATCTCCTCTCTATAGCATTCTAACTCTTCAGAGAGTTTGAGGTTCTCTGATTTTAAAGTGCTATACTCAGACAGTTGTTTTCTGAGGGAAGTGATTTCCTTCTCAGACTCCAACAGATCTAGGCATAGTACTTTAAACTCATGTTTAAAGTCCTCAGAACTGAAATCAAATGAATTGATTACCTGATCTTCTTCTAGTTGAGCTTCTGAATCTGATTCTGACTCTTCTGCTTCTTAATCTGTTTGAGAGGCATTGATAGCCATCATGCAAAATTCCTTTTCATCAGCATCATCCTCATCATCACTGGAGCTGGATGAGGCTTCAGAGTCCTCTTCAGTTTCACTCCATGTCTCAGCAACAAATCCCTTCCTTGTATGTTTGTTCTTGCTGGAGGAGGGTTTGTCTGAGCTGTTCTTTCTGAAGTCTTTCTCCTTTCTTCTTTCTCTTCTATCTTTCTTGTCCTTGTTCTTATTTTCTGGACAGTCAGGCACAATATGGCCTGGTTTCCTGCAACCAAAACATATAATTTCTTTATTGTTATTTGATTTATCATACCTTGGCTTATCATGTCCCTTGTATGATCTTTTTCTGAAGTCTTTTCTGGCCATCTTGTAGAATCTTTTGGCCAGTAGACTTAGGAGCTCATCATTTCCTATAGCTTTATCTTCAGGCTCCTCTTCTGTAGCTTTGAAGGCTATGGTCTTCTCTTTCCTTGTGGCTGGTGATGCAGCCTTCTGTTCTTCTTCTCTATTTTTAATAAGCAACTCATAAGATTGAGTTTGCCCAGGAGAGCTTTAGTTGTAATCTCATTTAGACTTCTGGCATCTTTGATTGGTCAGATTCTTGAATCCCAAGTGCTGGGGAAGCACATTAGGATTTTGTCATTCAGCTCAGTCAATGAGACTTCTTTATCCAGATTCTTTAACTCATTGACAATCAGACTTAGTCTATTGTACATGTCAGCCACTGATTCAGCTTCTCCCTTTTTGAAATTCTCATATTGGCTTATAAGATGGGATCTCCTGTCTTTCCTTTCATCAGCAGATCCTGAGATAATTTCAGAGAGCTTGTCCCAAATTCCTTTGGCTGAGTTGTATTCAGCTACCTTCTGAAATATCTCATCAGACATTGTCTGAGCAAAAATGTTCATGGCCTTGGCATCTGCAGTCTTCCACTTCTTTATTTCAGCATCTGTTCCTGAAGGAGGTGGAACAGCATTTGTACTTGAGCTTGCTGGTGGACTTGGGCACACTGTCAAAACAGAATTAAATATGTCTTCATCAATAGAGTTCATATAAAGTCTAATCCTTGCTTTACAAAGTGCAAACTTGGATAGATTGCACACTGGAGGCCTGGTGTTTGCATAATCTTTGTTCTGTGTCATGTCTTTATATAAAATTAAATATAATGAAAATAACCCTCTAAAAAGATTGGTCTTATCAAGGATCTTTTGGTTCAGGTGTTAGCCTGTATGAATAACCAACCTCCCTCTGATACCAATTGAAAGTGAGACAAAGATCTATCTCAACTCTAGAGGGGGGGGTGAATAGAGTATTTTTAAAATAACTTTACAATTTAAACAATCAAAACAATTTAGATTTAATTTATGTATAAGTGTAAGGTGTCTTGCTATATAATTTAAAACTAAGACAGCAAAAAGAAAATCACAGCACACAGCAAAGAAAGTACTCAAGCAACCAGAAGACACAAGGAGCTATAGTGGTTCCCCAAAAACCTGGGTACATCCACTCTTCTACCACCCTTGGTAGGAATCCACTGCAGGAAGGGTTGATTAGGTGTCCTGGGCACCAATGAGCTTTTGATAAGGTGCTCAAAAACCAAACTAGATTTTTTGATCAGGTGTCTTGCCACCACTGAGTTTTGACAAGGTTCTCAGAACCAGAATCAAAACTTTTGAAGGGAGTTTTGGTAACCCTTTTACAGCAGGAAAGAAAAAGGAAAAGAGTGAAGTTGTCTTCTCTGTCTCAAACAAAGAGAGAAGCACAAGTGGATTGATTGTGTTGTCAAAGCTCCCCCTGAGATGTAGACTAGTTCAGGAGTGGAAGCTTTGCTTCAGGGTGATAGGTCTTCAGAAGCTTCAGATCTCCAGCAGAAGATGGTTTCAGCAGAGGCTGAGAAAATTGAATTGTCTGGAGTCCTTGTGATGAAGCTATGATCACTTTTTCAGTATGCCAAAATGTTCAACTAATTCTTCAGAATTGATCGCTTTAATTTTTGAATTGATCTCTCTATCTTGTGAATCTATACTGAGAATTTCTTGTTGTAGACTGTCTATGTTTGTGTAGTCTCTTGTTATGTATATCTGTCAGATCAAAAAAAGATCATTTATTCTCTGAAGATCCTCCATCCAAGATAGCCGTTAGCAGACATTAAATGTCCTCCATAAAAGTCTTGTCTTCTAGAGGAAAGTCCAATAAACATTCTCAAAAAGAAATCCTTGAAACTTGCTCAAGAATAAAGGAAAACGACTGGCAGATCTCTTGAAATAAATGTTGAGATAATTTGAAAAACATTCCAAAGTCTGACTGAATTTGAATCCTTAAAATCGTCGATCTCTTCAGGAAAAACGTCGATCTGAGCTCCACGTTCGTCGACCTGAGCTCAGAGATTGGAATGAAGATCAGACAGAAAACGTCGACCTGAGCTCGAAGATCGTCGACCGGAACTCAGCGACCTGAAGGACAAGCCGAAGACAGATCGTCGATCTAAGCTCGAAGATCGTCGACCGGAGCTCGACGATTTTAGCATAGTTGAGCTCAGAGAGCGTCGAACGGAGTTCGACGTTTCGTCGACCTAAGCTCGATGATAATTGTCTTTGCCTCAGCTTTAAGTCTGATTCCTTGAATGGTCCTGGGGGCAGCTTCAAACCTAAATTCTAAGCCCTAAACACATTCTAATGTTGACCTTTTAACTATACATCTAGGTCAAACTGGTTTTCTAAGACAAACATAGTGATCCTTGCCCAAATTAGTAATAGGGTGTTCCAACATGAACCTCTACACCCCTCGGGGCCTCCTGCTCAACTCTCGCCACTTGACCCTCCTCTTCATCCATCACTTCCTCCAGGCCCTCTTGTTTGATTCCAGCAGCTAGCTTCTCTTCTACCTCCATTGCCTCCTCCAGGCTCTCCTCCTGCTGCTGCTCGACTTCCTCCCCCCTCTGGGCCTCCTTCTCAGCTTCTCCTACCACTTGCTCCTCTACCTCCAGACTCACCTCCGCTTACTCTGCTAGCTCCCTTTCCAGCTTATTTGCCTCCGCCATCCAAGACACAGTGTTAACTGCCGTCACATAGCATTGTCTTACCACCTTTGGATCCCCCTAATCCTGACCTGCACCCCTCTGTTATTGAACTTGAGATATTGATGAAACGAGGAGGGGACGCATCGAAAGGCGCTGATGAGGGGATGACCAAAGATGGCGTTGTAACTACTTGGGGAGTCCACTATCACGAACCTACAGTTCCGTGACACGCCCCCCAGCTTTACATGCAGTCCTACTCCTCCTTCTACCTCTTCCCTTTTTCCAGAAAACCCGAACAGCGGTCCATCTGAGGCTAGGACCCTCTTCCCCTCAACCTTCATCTCATCGAAGGCTCTCTTGAAGATGACGTTCACCGAGCTCCCATTGTCCACCAGTATCCTGGAGACCGTGAAGTTCTCCACCGCTGTCTAAATCACTAAGGCGTCGTAGAACGGATCCTCGAAGTCCGGCATATCCACGGATGAAAAGATGATTTTTTTTCCTCCGGAGGGGGAGCTAAGGAGGTCGAGGCGACCCCTCTTCAGAACATGGTTTGAAGGCTCCCCTTGCGAGTTGCCTCAATACCGACCCCTCCGTGGATCACTCTGATCCCTCCTCGGGTCCCCACGTCTACCCGATCCTCGCATCTATCTTCCTCCCCTCCCTGTTGCACTTCCACGATCCTTACCGGCGGATCCTGTCTCCCCATTCCTCTGGCTTCCCGCATCTCCAAGAACTCTGGGAAGGTGGTCGTCGCGTGACCCTCCTCCTGGTGGAAGTCGCAGAAGGGCAACGCCACCCTGCCCCCTCTTCCTTCTACACCTCCCCTTCTTCCAGCCCCTCGAACTCCTCTTCTTCCTCCTCTTCCTCTACCAACCTCCATCGCTTCTTGCGGCGGCGGGAAGTTGTCTCTCGGTACCTGCCTCCACGCCTGCTGATCGAACCTCATCGGCTCCCGAAGGTTATCCCTTCCCTGCAGACCTCCTCCTTGACCCTGGGGGCGACCCTCTTGAGGCCTCCAACCCAACCGGTTGTGTGACTCCCGAGCCCCCAACCTTGGTTCTGCCCCTTCCTCCGGGGTTCTTCTCTTCTCCTTTCCTCCCCCTGCTCCCTCTGCTCCCTCTGCTTCCCTGATGCTGGTTCCTTCTCATCGTCCTCCGCCAATCGAGCCAACTTCCTAGCGAAAGCCGAGTTGGCTCTTTCAAAATCGATCTCCTTTGCCGCCCTCTCCATAAGCTCTTCAAAGGAGAGAGGGTGAACTCTCTTCAGCTCCATGCTAAAGAATCCTGGTCTCAACCCCAAGGTGAAGGCGAGCATTAGCTTGTCCAGGAGGATCTCTTCCTGAAATTGGTCAACATAATGACCCAGCGTCTTGTCCTGCTTCTGCATCACCGCAAATAGGCACTCCGCCTCCTTCTTCCGCTTCTTCAATGTCGAGAATCTCAACAGGAACCCCCTGCGCAGATCTTCAAAGTTGTATATGGAACTTGCCGGCAACTGGTGGAACCAGTCCCGGACCTTCTCCTTCAACGTGATGGCAAACATCCGACACTTGAAGGCATCCGTCATCTGCCTTATCGAAACCACATCTTCAAACCACTGCACATGATGTATGGGGTCGTCTTTTCCTGAGTAGTAGGACATATCGGGCTCACGGAACCCTTCCAGACCCGGAGCCGAGATGATAAGCTCGCTAAAGGGACTCTCGCCTCCCGCCTGGCGAGAGGGCACGTCTCGCGGCCTTGGCTGGCTTGCCCGATCCGCGGTACCGTGCCCAGGGAAGAGATCTCGCACTATCGCCTCTGAAAGTGAGGGGATAAGTTGTAAACTACTCTAGAGGGGGGGTGAATAGAGTATTCAAATTTTATGAACAACTAGTCAGCTCCCTTGGAGTTTATTTGCGGAATAAATAATCTGATACTTGAACCCTAAGAGCCTAACACAGTGAAGTGCACAAGTGAGAGAGTTAACTGAAATTTCAGTTTAACTATAAGCCTATCACAGCAACTAGCAATCCTAGGTAGTTCTATCACAGCCACAGAATAGACAATTAAACAAGATAGTCAGAGACACAGGATATATAGTGGTTCCCTCTAAATAGGTACTCCACTCTTCTACCACCCTGGTAGGAATCCACTACAGGTTTTTGCTAAGGTGCCCTGCCACCAATGATCTGATTCAGGTAGATCAAACAGACCCTTTGAGCTTTTGATAAGGATGCTCAACCACAGGTTGTTGATAAGGTGCCCTGTCACCAATGTTCACTTTTGAAGAGGTGTGAACAAACTCTTTTACAAAGGGGTTGAAAGGGTTAGATTATCTTCTCTATTGTAAATACAGATTAGAGAAGACTTGTGGATTCTCTAAAGAATCAAAGTCTCCCCCTGGCTCAGTGAAAGTCCAGGGAAAGCCTTTGCTTCAGGATGAAGGAGTTTCAGATATACTGAAACTAAATCCTCAGAGATCTGTAGACTGATTTTTATCAGGTCTTCAGATTCTGGAATAATTGAAGCAGAACTGGAGCTCTTTCTGAAGTCTTGAAAACTCTAAGCAGATGCTCAGGAGACTTGAGAATGAAAGTAATTGCTCTGGGCTTTTTCTTCAGGGGAGCTTTTCTTCTTCTTTTTGTGAGATGGTGAAGAGTTGCTCTGAAGATGCTTGAGAGAATGCAGCACTGAGAAGAAATCTCTCTGTATCTGTAACTTGTTATTTTTCTGAGAAAAAAATCTCTCTTAAATATGTCTTCTCATTTTTCCTTTGGAACGGCTCTATTGATTTGAATTCTCGAGCCCTGCAACAGATTATCTCAAAATAGAATATAGCAATAGGAATAGAATGACCTATTAGCTTACTGTCAGTCCCAATAAGGAATTAAATAAGTGGGAAAATATTTCAGTACAAGGACTTACCATTCTTGGAAATAGCAAACAGTGCCAACGGCTAGAATACAGCCTGGCAATATATTTTGTATAATAGGACAAGAATGCTTTATCAAAATACTGAATCCCGTGATTTAAGCTTGACATATTTGGTAATTAATTTATTTTGAATTTAAGCCATAAATCTACAAAAACAACTTCAGAATATTCTCTAACCACAAGCTAAAACACTTGGAAATAAACCAAGGAATAAAATGAATATAAAAAGATAAAGGCAGACAATAATCGTCGAACAGGGGTTCGATGATCGTCGACCTAGCTAACAGATCGTCGACTAAAAGCAGAAATCTGTCGAAACAGAAATCGTCGAACAGAAATCGTCGACCAGCTCAAGATATCGTCGACTAACGCAGAAAATCTGTTTAAACAGAAATCGTCGAACATCTCATGATGTCGACGACTAAGGCAAATATCTGTCGAGACAGATATCGTCGAACATCTCATGATGTCGACGACTAATGCAAATATCTGTCGAGACAGATGTCGTCGAACATCTCATGATGTCGACGACTAAGGCAGAAATCTGTCGAGATAGAAATCGTGAAGCAAGAACACGATCGTTGAACTGCTGATGGCAGATCGTCGACCAACCTTCAGAGCATAATAAACTTGCTCTGAGATCGTCGACCATCGGTCGACGATAATTGTCTTGACTTCAACGATTCTATAGCCCTGCTATCGTCGACCAATGATCGACGATCGCGAGGCCTCGTTCGACGATGGTCGAACGGAAAATGCCTTAACCAAAAATACATCTAGAACTTCTAGCCTAAGCTCTAGGTCAGTTATAAACTGTCCTAGGGAAACTGAACAAGGCCTAATCATGATCATATATAGTTATATGGATCAAGAGGGGCTGGAAAGGGATTACATAAGCCAAATCACATCTAGGGTACCAACAATCTCCCCCTATTTGGGTTATGTTATCCAATCCGATCTAAAAACTAATGCACACAATAACAAAAGCAGAGATTAACCAAAAATTTAAATCACAGGCAATCCACAGAAAAACATAAAAACATAAATCAGCAGAACTATAAAGTATCAAGCAGATTTATCAGAGGTTTTAGCATCAGATGAGTTCTTAGGGATTACAGCTGGTTTGAAAATAATTTCTCTGTTTGGATTTGCTGCTTGTCTTTTGGATAGCATTAGGTCATGTTCACCAATAATTTTCTTTTCAGCATAGCTTGGCAGAACTGCAGCAGGGTGCAACTTCATGTATTCTTCAGTATTAAAAATTTCAGAGTTGACTTGAATTTTGCTGAGTTCCTTTTCTCTGAATTCAGACATAGTTGTATATGCTGTAGGGTCTAGTCCTTGAGCTTTGGCTCTCTCCATCATGCTTAGTGCAATAGATTCCTTAAATCTTGCCATAGAGGCAATTTTTTCAGTTTCAGTCATATCTGATGGAGAGGGTGGTCTGTCAGTATCATCTTGAGCTGCAATCTCCATGTTCCTTTGAAGAGCTGTGGCTAATTTGCTTGAGTCAAGAGGAATCTGTGCAGCCTTCTTAGGATCAGTTCCAGCATATAGAGATCTTGGAGGTGCAAGTTCAATGAACTTCTTGTGGGATTTCTCTGAATAGACCACTCTTTTTCCTTTTGTTTCAACTGTCTCAGAAGCAGCAGGTTTCCTTGATGTGGAGGATGGACCTCTCCTGGGAGGAGAAGGTTTCCATTCTGGAACTTTTTTTTAGGAGAAGGAGGAGGAGAGAAAGTAGGTTGCTGAAATGTCATCTCCTTTATTTGTTCTATGGGAACATTTTCATTTCTTTTCCTTCCTTGTCCTGATACATCTTGGCCTCCCTGGCTTTGGTTACTCCTTCTCTGGTAGGACTGAAAGGTGTTAGAACTGGCTGATTTTGCAGATGGGGCAGAAGAGAGACTTCCAGAGGCTCCAGCACCAGGAGGTGGAGGAGGACCTCTAGGGGGGAATTTCTGAATTGGAGTGTTATATCTTTTTGTTCTCTTCTTCTCTCTTGTCTGATTCTTTGAGAGTCTCATCCATGGTTGAAATTCTTTGCTCTTGGGATCAATTCCCTTCAGAATGAAATAGGGAACATCCTTGTCTGGATTAGCAGTAGGAGGAGCAGATGCTTTTCTTTTCTTGGATACAGCCTTTTTCTTCTTCTGGGTGCTATCAGAATCCTCAGAGTCATCATCATCAGAGGAGTGGGATGAGGTTCTGCCAGCATAATCATCAAAGTCTTGTTCTGAGATATCCTTGGCAACTATAGCATGTTCAGCCTTTTCTTTCTCCTGCTTCTCTCTATCTTCTTTTTCTCTTGCTTCCTCAATGGCATCTTGCTCAAGGAGGGCATCAAGATCAACATTTTGAGATCTCTTCCAGAGTTCTGATTCAGGATACAAGTCAGGAACTATCCTGGGGACCAGTTCTGCAATAGAAGGAATGGGTAGAGGATAGGTAAGGATAGGTGGAGAAAAGATGACTGTATCTGCAGGGGCAGATGCTTTTCTTAGAGAGATGGCTAGGGAAACCATATGAGATTTAGCCAACTCTTCAATGTACTCAGAGGCAATATTCTCAGCCATAAAGGCTATATATTGTTCAAGGTTTAGAGTACCTGAGCTTGATTCCTTTTCAGTCATCTTGGAGGCATTCTCTGGTAAGTCTTGCAAAGCCTCAGCTTCTCCAGCAGCAGCAGCATTCTCAAGTTGTTGAACCACTACTTCTGAGTCAGTAGTGTTCATTGGAACTTTTTCACACAAGTCCATGAGGACTTCCTCATTATCTCTCTCAGAGACTTCTTCATCAGAAGCTAGATTCACTAGGGAGTGAATGTCTTTGTTAGATAAAGATATCAATTTAAAGTCCTGATTATAACCTTTAGAGGAAGTGTTTTACCTTCTGGTTGCTCTGGATCTTTCATCAGAGACTCTTTCTCTGGAATAGCTTCCTCTGGACGCTCTTGAGGTTCTTCTACAATTGCTGGAAGGGGAAGGGAAGAATTGTCCTGAAGGGTCAAGGCATCACCTGAGACCACTTCAACAGACATCTCCCCCTGCATGACTTCAGTGGGGACTGGAGTCATGCATCTTACTGAAGAGGGCTCAGCAGAGGGTGGAAGTGATTTGATGGCTTTAGTAAGGGCATTGATGGATGCAATGAGAGGGGCATTGGCAGCCTCAATCATGTTTTGGATGGATGGAGTGATGAGCTCTACAATATGTGCAAGCAATTCAGGAGTTATCTGAAATGCTGAGGGTGTGGAGGTGGATGGATGACTGTGGGATGCAAATTGAGGTGGTGATGGAATGGAAGCAGTATGATCTGTCACATGATCAAATGAATCATGTGGAGATGGGTGATCATCAACGTGAGTGTGGTATTCATGTTGAGAGAGGTGTGTGAGGATGGTAGCAGTTACTATGTCAACACTGGCTGAGGCTGCCAGATGTTGTGGTGTGGGTGACTGGGGTGGAGGTGCATGTAGGATGGGAGATGCAAGGCAGGGGAGAAGAGAATCGCGCGGGATTAGAGTTCGAGAGCGAATTCTAAGCCAGAAGATGGAATATGAAAAGACGGAGCGGAAGAACGACGATCTCCAGACCTAAATCGACTATCAGATATAAATCTGTGGTCGTCGAACCCGGAACAAAATCGGTCGTCGAACAATGACCGACGATAGTCACTATTTGACTAATCGTTAAACATCGACCAACTACAAGCAATCACCACGATCGTCGATCAATATATGTTGGTCGACGATTCTCCACACAGCACAGAAAATCTGTCGTCGACCATTGGTCGACGATAGATACCTAACCTGGTCGAAGATCGTCGAGTAGTCGTTCGACGATTTTAGACAGAAAACAAATCTATCCAAATTTTCACTACTCTGAACCATTAATCATACCAAGCTGGTTCAGGAAGAACAAATGCCTTTGTTCATCAAGGGGCTTAGTGAAAATATCTCCTCTCTGCAGGTCTGTGGATATAAATTCCATTGCTATCTTGTTCTTTTCCACATTATCTCTCAGAAAATGATGTCTAATCTCAATGTGCTTGGTCCTGGAATGGTGCATAGGATTTTGAGCAATTGATATTGCACTGGTACTGTCACACAGAATTTTTGTTTTTGAGTGTGTGTACCCATAATCCACTAGCTGATTTTGAATCCACAGGATCTGTGAACAACAACTAGCTGCTGCTATATATTCAGCCTCAGCAGTTGAAGTAGACACAGATGCCTGTTTCTTACAAAACCAAGAGACAAGTCTCTCTCCCAGGAACTGACAGGTCCCTGAGGTGCTTTTCCTGTCAACTCTACAACCAGCATAATCAACATCTGAATATCCAATTAATTCAAATCCTGACTCAGCTGGGTACCACAGTCCTAAGTTAGGGCATCCCTTAAGGTATCTCAAGATCCTCTTGAGAAGAGTTAAGTGAGATTCCTTTGGGTTGACCTGAAACCTAGCACATAGGCATGTAGCAAACATTATGTCAGGCCTACTTGCAGTCAAATACAGCAGGGAACCAACAATGGCTCTATAGTTCTTTTGATCAACAGACTTGCCATTGACATCAGAATCAATAACTGCATTTGAGGCCATAGGTGTGCTCATTGATGAAGCATCAGACATTCCAAATCTTTTAACCAGCTCTCTGGCATATTTTGATTGAGAAATGAAGATACCATCAACACACTGTTTCACTTGGAGACCAAGGAAATAGGATAACTCACCCATGCTGCTCATCTCAAACTTGGAGTGCATTAGTTCAGAGAACCTCTTGCATAGTTTGGGATCAGTGGAGCCAAATATAATGTCATCTACATAGATTTGAACTAACAGTTGTGAGTCCTTATGATGTCTAATAAATAGGGTTCTATCTACTACACCTCTCACAAACTTGTGTTCTAGAAGAAAATTTGCTAAGGTCTCATACCAAGCTCTAGGAACCTGCTTAAGTCCATATAGAGCCTTTTGGAGTTTGAACACATGAGTGGGTAAGGTTGATGAAACAAACCCTGGTGGTTGTTCAACAAACACTTCTTCCTTTAAATCTCCATTGAGGAAGGCACTCTTCACATCCATTTGGAAGACCTTAAATCTCTTATAGGCAGCATAGGCTAGGAAAATCCTAATGGCTTCTAGTCTAGCTACAGGGGCAAAAGTCTGATCATAATCTATGCCTTCCTCCTGTCTATAGCCTTGAGCTACTAGCCTAGCCTTATTCCTAACTACTATGCCTTGGGCATCAAGCTTGTTTCTAAACACCCACTTGGTGCCTATGATCAGTTGGCCTCTTGGTCTTGGAACTAAAGTCCAAACTTTACATCTTTCAAACTGGTTAAGTTCCTCTTGCATGGCTATAATCCAGTGTGGATCAAGCTCAGCATCTTTAATGGTTAGGGGCTCAACCTGAGAAAGGAAACAAGCAAACATCACATCTTTGTTGAGTTGATATCTTGTCTAGACTCCTACTGAAATGTCTCCAATCACTTGAGATACAGGGTGATCTCTAAGTGTGACAAGAATAGTAGGTTCAACAATGATCTGATCTTCAACATGTTCAAGATTTAATTCCTCATGTGGAATTTGATCAACTGTTGGAGCAGGTGCTTTAACTTCTAAAAGTTCTACATCAGATTCAGAATCTGAAGAAGCAACCTGAGGAGTTTGTTGGGGATGATTCTCCTGTGTGAGTCTCAAACCTTCCAAATCCTTACTTACTCCTAGGACTTGCACTGTACTATTAGAGGAAGAGTCCTTCTCCTTATAATACATGACTGTCTCATCAAAAGAGACATGTGCAGACTCTTCTATCTTAAGAGAGGATACATTAAGGACCCTATAGGCTTTGCTTACTTGAGAGTATCCTAGAAAAACTCTCATTGAAGCTTTTGCCTCAAATTTTCTAAGGTATTCTTTGTTATTGTTATGAACAAAATCAACACAGCCAAATACTCTAAAATAGTCTATTTTAGATTTCACTTGCTTAAGTAACTCATAGGGAGTCTTACCCTTAAGTTTATGTATCAGACTTCTGTTCAATACATAGTTAGCTGTGCTAACTGCTTCAGCCCAAAAGGACAGAGGCATGTTAGCATCTGCCAACAATGTACTTGCAGCTTCAATTAGGGTTCTGTTTTTCCTTTCAACTACCCCATTTTATTGAGGAGTTCTAGGAGCAGAGAAGCTATGTTTGATACCTTCCTTCTCACAGAATTCTTTCATAAGAAGAGACTCAAACTCAGTACCATGATCACTTCTGATCAAGGCAATCTGAGTAGAATACTCACTCTGTATACACTTTAGAAAATCTGTAAGAACCTTGAAGTTATCAGCCTTAGTTCTCAAGAAGAATACCCAAGTGAACCTAGAGAAGTCATCTACAATTACTAGAGTGTAAGACTTTCCTCCAAGACTCTGTACAGCAATAGGACCAAATAAATCCAGATGTAGCAAGTACAGAATCCTGGGAGAATCACTTTTATTAACTGATTTAAAGCTATTTCTTGTTTGCTTACCTAATTGACAAGCTTTGCAAAGGCCTTCCTTCTTGTAGGGGCAAGAAGGTAAGCCTCTTACAAGATTGTATTTAGCCAACCTAGAAATGTTTTTCAAATTTACATGACTAAGTCTCTTATGCCAAAGGGTATTATTACTGGTTACTTCATTAAATAAGCATATTTCAGATTTGGATGAGTTAAAATCTACAACATAAACATTACCAATTCTAATACCTACTAACACAACAGTATTATTTAAAGCAATATTACAAGCAGTGTCAGTAAACCATACCTTGTACCCAGCATCACACATTTGGCTTACAGAGATTAGGTTGTGCTTTAGTCCTGAGACATAAGCAACCTTCTTGAATGTTACAGCTCCTATGGTGAAGCTGCCATACCCTTCAGTCTGTCCACAGCTGGAATCCCCAAATACAACTTTTGGTCCCAGCTTGGCTTTGAACCCTGACAGATTCTTCTTCTTTCCTGTCATATGCTTCGAGCATCCACTATCCAGATACCATTTGTCATGTATGACTGGATAGGTCTTCACCTACAGAGAGAACAGTTATACATTGTGGACCCAGGTTACCTTGGGTCCAGTATTCTTCATAAAAGAAAAACTAAATATAAAAGATTTTGCAGGCTTAGATTTATATCCTAAAGGGTGTGATCTCCTAGGTGGGATAATCCATTCAGTTGAAGGATTAAACAACCTAGGGTAGTGATTGGGATTTGCAATTCTGGAAGTTTGAAATTTATTTTCCAGCTTAAGTCCAGATCGTCGATCCACGGTCGACGATCGCAAGCCATATCGTCGATCATTTGTAGTAGTGCTATGTTCTGGATTCCACGATCGTCGATCACTGGTCGATGACTCAAGATGAGATCGTCGATCACTGGTCGACGACTCAAGATGAGATCGTCGATCTCCTGCACCAAAGATATCATACTTGGTGAAGGTGTTCAGCGATCGTCGATAGACGTTCGACGATTGGTTTGACGATCGTCGATTAATGTTCGACGATTTTTGTAAAGCTAGAAATTTTTTCTTCCTGTTCTCTTTCTTAATCTTATTCTGAATTTTCTTACATTTTTCAATTTCCTCAGTATTCTTTATTCCTGATTCAGAAATAAATTTTACTGGAGTGCTAAATCTCTCCTTTGTGAGGAGGATGGGTTCACTAGATGTAGCACCTAAGCCTAGTTTATCATTACCAACCCTAGTGTTTGCTATACTGGTTATTTCAGATAATTTAAGGCTTCTGCCATTTAATTGTTCTTCTAACCTCTTAGATTTAGCTAGTTCTAATTTTAGGAATGTTACTTCTCCTCTTAAGCTTTCTAATTCTTTTTCTAATCTGATTATTTCAGTACCTTCCATGTCTAGTTCCACTATCTTTGATCTAAGTGACTTGATTTCTTTTTCAGATAACAGTAGATCTGAACATAGAGTTTTAAATTTCAATTTGAACTCAGGAGATGAAAAATCAAATGAGTTGATTACCTGGTCTTCCATAGGAAGATCTTCTTCATTGTCTCCTTCTTCTTCAGAATTCTCTGCAGCTGACAAAGAGCTGCAGGCATTGATAGCCATGAGGCAGACCTCTTTGGCTTTCTTCTCTTCTTCTCCTTCTGAATCACTGGAGCTAGAGGAGCAGGTATCCTCTTCTGTTTCACTCCAGGTAGCAGCCACAAATCCCTTGTCCTTCTTCTTGTATTTGTGTGAGGAGGACTTGGAGTGGTGCTTCCTGTACTCTTTCTCATGTTTCTTCTCCTTGTGTTTCTTCTCTGGACAATCTGGAGCAATGTGTCCAGGCTTGCTGCAAACATAACAGATGATTTCTTTAGATGGAGTCTTGTCATACCTTGGTTTGTCCTCATACTTGGAGAACTTCTTTCTGAGGTCTCTTCTTCCCATGTTGAAGAACCTCTTGGCAATGAGTGCCAGTAACTCCTCATTTGATTGACTTCCTTCAGAAGTCTCAGCAGCCTTAAGAGCTAGAGAGTGCTCTTTCTTTGTAGGTGTAGGAGTTTTTACTTCAGTTGCAGCAGCTCTGCTCTTTAAAGTTTGCTCATATGACTTGAGCTTTCCCAACAGAGCTTCTGTGGAGAGTTCCACAGTGTTTCTTCCATCCTTGATGGGCCATATCCTTGAGTCCCAAGAGATGGGAAGGCACATCAGGATCTTGTCATTGACTTCTGACAAAGTTATCTCCTTGTCCAAAGACCTCAGTTCACTTATTATTGAACTGAGTCTTGTGTACATTGAGTCAATGTCTTCAGCATCATCCTTCTTGAAATTTTCATACTGAGAGGTGAGGTTGGATCTCCTGTCCTTCCTCTCATCAGCTGAGCCAGCAACTATGTGGTTGAGGGAATCCCACATAGCTTTGGCTGAGGTACATTCAGCAAGCTTCTGGAATATTTCATCAGACATTGTCTGAGCTAGGATATTCATTGCTTTTGCATCAGCTGCTTTTGCCTTCTTGTAGCTTTCATTGTAATCAGGAGGTGGCACAGCACTGAGATCAGCAGATGTGATAGAAGCAGCAGCAGGCCTAGCAGGTGGTCCTGTCAAAATGGAAGAAAAGATATCTTCATCAATAGAATTCATGTATAGTCTTATCCTGGCCTTCCATATGCCAAACTTGGACAAGTTGCATACAGGAGGTCTAGTGCTTGTATAATCCTTAGACTGGGCCATGTGTGAAAGTGTTTGTGAATGGTATCAGGAAACAACTTATCACTGGATCTTTTAACTCAGGTGTTAGCCTGTATGAACAGCTAACCTGCCTCTGATACCAATTGAAAGTGAGGGGATAAGTTGTAAACTACTCTAGAGGGGGGGTGAATAGAGTATTCAAATTTTATGAACAACTAGTCAGCTCCCTTGGAGTTTATTTGCGGAATAAATAATCTGATACTTGAACCCTAAGAGCCTAACACAGTGAAGTGCACAAGTGAGAGAGTTAACTGAAATTTCAGTTTAACTATAAGCCTATCACAGCAACTAGCAATCCTAGGTAGTTCTATCACAGCCACAGAATAGACAATTAAACAAGATAGCCAGAGACACAGGATATATAGTGGTTCCCTCTAAATAGGTACTCCACTCTTCTACCACCCTGGTAGGAATCCACTACAGGTTTTTGCTAAGGTGCCCTGCCACCAATGATCTGATTCAGGTAGATCAAATAGACCCTTTGAGCTTTTGATAAGGATGCTCAACCACAGGTTATTGATAAGGTGCCCTGTCACCAATGTTCACTTTTGAAGAGGTGTGAACAAACTCTTTTACAAAGGGGTTGAAAGGGTTAGATTATCTTCTCTGTTGTAAATACAGATTAGAGAAGACTTGTGGATTCTCTAAAGAATCAAAGTCTCCCCCTGGCTCAGTGAAAGTCCAGGGAAAGCCTTTGCTTCAGGATGAAGGAGTTTCAGATATACTGAAACTAAATCCTCAGAGATCTGTAGACTGATTTTTATCAGGTCTTCAGATTCTGGAATAATTGAAGCAGAACTGGAGCTCTTTCTGAAGTCTTGAAAACTCTAAGCAGATGCTCAGGAGACTTGAGAATGAAAGTAATTGCTCTGGGCTTTTTCTTCAGGGGAGCTTTTCTTCTTCTTTTTGTGAGATGGTGAAGAGTTGCTCTAAAGATGCTTGAGAGAATGCAGCACTGAGAAGAAATCTCTCTGTATCTGTAACTTGTTATTTTTCTGAGAAAAAAATCTCTCTTAAATATGTCTTCTCATTTTTCCTTTGGAACGGCTCTATTGATTTGAATTCTCGAGCCCTGCAACAGATTATCTCAAAATAGAATATAGCAATAGGAATAGAATGACCTATTAGCTTACTGTCAGTCCCAATAAGGAATTAAATAAGTGGGAAAATATTTCAGTACAAGGACTTACCATTCTTGGAAATAACAAACAGTGCCAACGGCTAGAATACAGCCTGGCAATATATTTTGTATAATAGGACAAGAATGCTTTATCAAAATACTGAATCCCGTGATTTAAGCTTGACATATTTGATAATTAATTTATTTTGAATTTAAGCCATAAATCTACAAAAACAACTTCAGAATATTCTCTAACCACAAGCTAAAACACTTGGAAATAAACCAAGGAATAAAATGAATATAAAAAGATAAAGGCAGACAATAATCGTCGAACAGGGGTTCGATGATCGTCGACCTAGCTAACAGATCGTCGACTAAAAGCAGAAATCTGTCGAAACAGAAATCGTCGAACAGAAATCGTCGACCAGCTCAAGATATCGTCGACTAACGCAGAAAATCTGTTTAAACAGAAATCGTCGAACATCTCATGATGTCGACGACTAAGGCAAATATCTGTCGAGACAGATATCGTCGAACATCTCATGATGTCGACGACTAATGCAAATATCTGTCGAGACAGATGTCGTCGAACATCTCATGATGTCGACGACTAAGGCAGAAATCTGTCGAGACAGAAATCGTGAAGCAAGAACACGATCGTTGAACTGCAGATGGCAGATCGTCGACCAACCTTCAGAGCATAATAAACTTGCTCTGAGATCGTCGACCATCGGTCGACGATAATTGTCTTGACTTCAACGATTCTATAGCCCTGCTATCGTCGACCAATGATCGACGATCGCGAGGCCTCGTTCGACGATGGTCGAATGGAAAATGCCTTAACCAAAAATACATCTAGAACTTCTAGCCTAAGCTCTAGGTCAGTTATAAACTGTCCTAGGGAAACTGAACAAGGCCTAATCATGATCATATATAGTTATATGGATCAAGAGGGGCTGGAAAGGGATTACATAAGCCAAATCACATCTAGGGTACCAACAATCTCCCCCTATTTGGGTTATGTTATCCAATCCGATCTAAAAACTAATGCACACAATAATAAAAGCAGAGATTAACCAAAAATTTAAATCACAGGCAATCCACAGAAAAACATAAAAACATAAATCAGCAGAACTATAAAGTATCAAGCAGATTTATCAGAGGTTTTAGCATCAGATGAGTTCTTAGGGATTACAGCTGGTTTGAAAATAATTTCTCTGTTTGGATTTGCTGCTTGTCTTTTGGATAGCATTAGGTCATGTTCACCAATAATTTTCTTTTCTGCATAGCTTGGCAGAACTGCAGCAGGGTGCAACTTCATGTATTCTTCAGTATTAAAAATTTCAGAGTTGACTTGAATTTTGCTGAGTTCCTTTTCTCTGAATTCAGACATAGTTGTATATGCTGTAGGGTCTAGTCCTTGAGCTTTGGCTCTCTCCATCATGCTTAGTGCAATAGATTCCTTAAATCTTGCCATAGAGGCAATTTTTTCAGTTTCAGTCATATCTGATGGAGAGGGTGGTCTGTCAGTATCATCTTGAGCTGCAATCTCCATGTTCCTTTGAAGAGCTGTGGCTAATTTGCTTGAGTCAAGAGGAATCTGTGCAGCCTTCTTAGGATCAGTTCCAGTATATAGAGATCTTGGAGGTGCAAGTTCAATGAACTTCTTGTGGGATTTCTCTGAATAGATCACTCTTTTTCCTTTTGTTTCAACTGTCTCAGAAGCAGCAGGTTTCCTTGATGTGGAGGATGGACCTCTCCTGGGAGGAGAAGGTTTCCATTCTGGAACTTTCTTTTTAGGAGAAGGAGGAGGAGAGAAAGTAGGTTGCTGAAATGTCATCTCCTTTATTTGTTCCATGGGAACATTTTCATTTCTTTTCCTTCCTTGTCCTGATACATCTTAGCCTCCCTAGCTTTGGTTACTCCTTCTCTGGTAGGACTGAAAGGTGTTAGAACTGGCTGATTTTGCAGATGGGGCAGAAGAGAGACTTCCAGAGGCTCCAGCACCAGGAGGTGGAGGAGGACCTCTGGGGGGGGAATTTCTGAATTGGAGTGTTATATCTTTTTGTTCTCTTCTTCTCTCTTGTCTGATTCTTTGAGAGTCTCATCCATGGTTGAAATTCTTTGCTCTTGGGATCAATTCCCTTCAGAATGAAATAGGGAATATCCTTGTCTGGATTAGCAGTAGGAGGAGCAGATGCTTTTCTTTTCTTGGATACAGCCTTTTTCTTCTTCTGGGTGCTATCAGAATCCTCAGAGTCATCATCATCAGAGGAGTGGGATGAGGTTCTGCCAGCATAATCATCAAAGTCTTGTTCTGAGATATCCTTGGCAACTATAGCATGTTCAGCCTTTTCTTTCTCCTGCTTCTCTCTATCTTCTTTTTCTCTTGCTTCCTCAATGGCATCTTGCTCAAGGAGGGCATCAAGATCAACATTTTGAGATCTCTTGCAGAGTTCTGATTCAGGATACAAGTTAGGAACTATCCTGGGGACCAGTTCTGCAATAGAAGGAATGGGTAGAGGATAGGTAAGGATAGGTGGAGAAAAGATGACTGTATCTGCAGGGGCAGATGCTTTTCTTAGAGAGATGGTTAGGGAAACCATATGAGATTTAGCCAACTCTTCAATGTACTCAGAGGCAATATTCTCAGCCATAAAGGCTATATATTGTTCAAGGTTTAGAGTACCTGAGCTTGATTCCTTTTCAGTCATCTTGGAGGCATTCTCTGGTAAGTCTTGCAAAGCCTCAGCTTCTCCAGCAGCAGCAGCATTCTCAAGTTGTTGAACCACTACTTCTGAGTCAGTAGTGTTCATTGGAACTTTTTCACACAAGTCCATGAGGACTTCCTCATTATCACTCTCAGAGACTTCTTCATCAGAAGCTAGATTCACTAGGGAGTGAATGTCTTTGTTAGATAAAGATATCAATTTAAAGTCCTGATTATAACCTTTAGAGGAAGTGTTTTACCTTCTGGTTGCTCTGGATCTTTCATCAAAGACTCTTTCTCTGGAATAGCTTCCTCTGGACGCTCTTGAGGTTCTTCTACAATTGCTGGAAGGGGAAGGGAAGAATTGTCCTGAAGGGTCAAGGCATCACCTGAGACCACTTCAACAGACATCTCCCCCTGCATGACTTCAGTGGGGACTGGAGTCATGCATCTTACTGAAGAGGGCTCAGCAGAGGGTGGAAGTGATTTGATGGCTTTAGTAAGGGCATTGATGGATGCAATGAGAGGGGCATTGGCAGCCTCAATCATGTTTTGGATGGATGGAGTGATGAGCTCTACAATATGTGCAAGCAATTCAGGAGTTATCTGAAATGCTGAGGGTGTGGAGGTGGATGGATGACTGTGGGATGCAAATTGAGGTGGTGATGGAATGGAAGCAGTATGATCTGCCACATGATCAAATGAATCATGTGGAGATGGGTGATCATCAACATGAGTGTGGGATTCATGTTGAGAGAGGTGTGTGAGGATGGTAGCAGTTACTATGTCAACACTGGCTGAGGCTGCCAGATGTTGTGGTGTGGGTGACTGGGGTGGAGGTGCATGTAGGATGGGAGATGCAAGGCAGGGGAGAAGAGAATCGCGCGGGATTAGAGTTCGAGAGCGAATTCTAAGCCAGAAGATGGAATATGAAAAGACGGAGTGGAAGAACGACGATCTCCAGACCTAAATCGACTATCAGATATAAATCTGCGGTCGTCGAACCCGGAACAAAATCGGTCGTCGAACAATGACCGATGATAGTCACTATTTGACTAATCGTTAAACATCGACCAACTACAAGCAATCACCACGATCGTCGATCAATATATGTTGGTCGACGATTCTCCACACAGCACAGAAAATCTGTCGTCGACCATTGGTCGACGATAGATACCTAACCTGGTCGAAGATCGTCGAGCAGTCGTTCGACGATTTTAGACAGAAAACAAATCTATCCAAATTTTCACTACTCTGAACCATTAATCATACCAAGCTGGTTCAGGAAGAACAAATGCCTTTGTTCATCAAGGGGCTTAGTGAAAATATCTCCTCTCTGCAGGTCTGTGGATATAAATTCCATTGCTATCTTGTTCTTTTCCACATTATCTCTCAGAAAATGATGTCTAATCTCAATGTGCTTGGTCCTGGAATGGTGCACAGGATTTTGAGCAATTGATATTGCACTGGTACTGTCACACAGAATTTTTGTTTTTGAGTGTGTGTACCCATAATCCACTAGCTGATTTTGAATCCACAGAATCTGTGAACAACAACTAGCTGCTGCTATATATTCAGCCTCAGCAGTTGAAGTAGACACAGATGCCTGTTTCTTACAAAACCAAGAGACAAGTCTCTCTCCCAGAAACTGACAGGTCCCTGAGGTGCTTTTCCTGTCAACTCTACAACCAGCATAATCAACATCTGAATATCCAATTAATTCAAATCCTGACTCAGCTGGGTACCACAGTCCTAAGTTAGGGCATCCCTTAAGGTATCTCAAGATCCTCTTGAGAAGAGTTAAGTGAGATTCCTTTGGGTTGACCTGAAACCTAGCACATAGGCATGTAGCAAACATTATGTCAGGCCTACTTGCAGTCAAATACAGCAGGGAACCAACAATGGCTCTATAGTTCTTTTGATCAACAGACTTGCCATTGACATCAGAATCAATAACTGCATTTGAGGCCATAGGTGTGCTCATTGATGAAGCATCAGACATTCCAAATCTTTTAACCAGCTCTCTGGCATATTTTGATTGAGAAATGAAGATACCATCAACACACTGTTTCACTTGGAGACCAAGGAAATAGGATAACTCACCCATGCTGCTCATCTCAAACTTGGAGTGCATTAGTTCAGAGAACCTCTTGCATAGTTTGGGATCAGTGGAGCCAAATATAATGTCATCTACATAGATTTGAACTAACAGTTGTGAGTCCTTATGATGTCTAATAAATAGGGTTCTATCTACTACACCTCTCACAAACTTGTGTTCTAGAAGGAAATTTGCTAAGGTCTCATACCAAGCTCTAGGAACTTGCTTAAGTCCATATAGAGCCTTTTGGAGTTTGAACACATGAGTGGGTAAGGTTGATGAAACAAACCCTGGTGGTTGTTCAACAAACACTTCTTCCTTTAAATCTCCATTGAGGAAGGCACTCTTCACATCCATTTGGAAGACCTTAAATCTCTTATAGGCAGCATAGGCTAGGAAAATCCTAATGGCTTCTAGTCTAGCTACAGGGGCAAAAGTCTGATCATAATCTATGCCTTCCTCCTGTCTATAGCCTTGAGCTACTAGCCTAGCCTTATTCCTAACTACTATGCCTTGGGCATCAAGCTTGTTTCTAAACACCCACTTGGTGCCTATGATCAGTTGGCCTCTTGGTCTTGGAACCAAAGTCCAAACTTTACATCTTTCAAACTGGTTAAGTTCCTCTTGCATGGCTATAATCCAGTGTGGATCAAGCTCAGCATCTTTAATGGTTAGGGGCTCAACCTGAGAAAGGAAACAAGCAAACATCACATCTTTGTTGAGTTGATGTCTTGTCTGGACTCCTACTGAAATGTCTCCAATCACTTGAGATACAGGGTGATCTCTAAGTGTGACAAGATTAGTAGGTTCAACAATGATCTGATCTTCAACATGTTCAAGATTTAATTCCTCATGTGGAATTTGATCAATTGTTGGAGCAGGTGCTTTAACTTCTAAAAGTTCTACATCAGATTCAGAATCTGAAGAAGCAACCTGAGGAGTTTGTTGGGGATGATTCTCCTGTGTGAGTCTCAAACCTTCCAAATCCTTACTTACTCCTGGGACTTGCACTGTACTATTAGAGGAAGAGTCCTTCTCCTTATAATACATGACTGTCTCATCAAAAGAGACATGTGCAGACTCTTCTATCTTAAGAGAGGATACATTAAGGACCCTATAGGCTTTGCTTACTTGAGAGTATCCTAGAAAAACTCCCATTAAAGCTTTTGCCTCAAATTTTCTAAGGTATTCTTTGTTATTGTTATGAACAAAAGCAACACAGCCAAATACTCTAAAATAGTCTATTTTAGGTTTCACTTGCTTAAGTAACTCATAGGGAGTCTTACCCTTAAGTTTATGTATCAGACTTCTGTTCAATACATAGTTAGCTGTGCTAACTGCTTCAGCCCAAAAGGACAGAGGCATGTTAGCATCTGCCAACAATGTACTTGCAGCTTCAATTAGGGTTCTGTTTTTCCTTTCAACTACCCCATTTTGTTGAGGAGTTCTAGGAGCAGAGAAGCTATGTTTGATACCTTCCTTCTCACAGAATTCTTGCATAAGAAGAGACTCAAACTCAGTACCATGATCACTTCTGATCAAGGCAATCTGAGTAGAATACTCACTCTGTATACACTTTAGAAAATCTGTAAGAACCTTGAAGTTATCAGCCTTAGTTCTCAAGAAGAATACCCAAGTGAACCTAGAGAAGTCATCTACAATTACTAGAGTGTAAGACTTTCCTCCAAGACTCTGTACAGCAATAGGACCAAATAAATCCAGATGTAGCAAGTACAGAATCCTGGGAGAATCACTTTTATTAACTGATTTAAAGCTATTTCTTGTTTGCTTACCTAATTGACAAGCTTTGCAAAGGCCTTCCTTCTTGTAGGGGCAAGAAGGTAAGCCTCTTACAAGATTGTATTTAGCCAACCTAGAAATGTTTTTCAAATTTACATGACTAAGTCTCTTATGCCAAAGGGTATTATTACTGGTTACTTCATTAAATAAGCATATTTCAGATTTGAATGAGTTAAAATCTACAACATAAACATTACCAATTCTAATACCTACTAACACAACAGTATTATTTAAAGCAATATTACAAGCAGTGTCAGTAAACCATACCTTGTACCCAGCATCACACATTTGGCTTACAGAGATTAGGTTGTGCTTTAGTCCTGAGACATAAGCAACCTTCTTGAATGTTACAGCTCCTATGGTGAAGCTGCCATACCCTTCAGTCTGTCCACAGCTGGAATCCCCAAATACAACTTTTGGTCCCAGCTTGGCTTTGAACCCTGACAGATTCTTCTTCTTTCCTGTCATATGCTTTGAGCATCCACTATCCAGATACCATTTGTCATGTATGACTGGATAGGTCTTCACCTGCAGAGAGAACAGTTATACATTGTGGACCCAGGTTACCTTGGGTCCAGTATTCTTCACAAAAGAAAAACTAAATATAAAAGATTTTGCAGGCTTAGATTTATATCCTAAAGGGTGTGATCTCCTAGGTGGGATAATCCATTCAGTTGAAGGATTAAACAACCTAGGGTAGTGATTGGGATTTGCAATTCTGGAAGTTTGAAATTTATTTTCCAGCTTAAGTCCAGATCGTCGATCCACGGTCGACGATCGCAAGCCATATCGTCGATCATTTGTAGTAGTGCTATGTTCTGGATTCCACGATCGTCGATCACTGGTCGATGACTCAAGATGAGATCGTCGATCACTGGTCGACGACTCAAGATGAGATCGTCGATCTCCTGCACCAAAGATATCATACTTGGTGAAGGTGTTCAGCGATCGTCGATAGACGTTCGACGATTGGTTTGACGATCGTCGATTAATGTTCGACGATTTTTGTAAAGCTAGAAATTTTTTCTTCCTGTTCTCTTTCTTAATCTTATTCTGAATTTTCTTACATTTTTCAATTTCCTCAGTATTCTTTATTCCTGATTCAGAAATAAATTTTACTGGAGTGCTAAATCTCTCCTTTGTGAGGAGGATGGGTTCACTAGATGTAGCACCTAAGCCTAGTTTATCATTACCAACCCTAGTGTTTGCTATACTGGTTATTTCAGATAATTTAAGGCTTCTGCCATTTAATTGTTCTTCTAACCTCTTAGATTTAGCTAGTTCTAATTTTAGGAATGTTACTTCTCCTCTTAAGCTTTCTAATTCTTTTTCTAATCTGATTATTTCTGTACCTTCCATGTCTAGTTCCACTATCTTTGATCTAAGTGACTTGATTTCTTTTTCAGATAACAGTAGATCTGAACATAGAGTTTTAAATTTCAATTTGAACTCAGGAGATGAAAAATCAAATGAGTTGATTACCTGGTCTTCCATAGGAAGATCTTCTTCATTGTCTCCTTCTTCTTCAGAATTCTCTGCAGCTGACAAAGAGTTGCAGGCATTGATAGCCATGAGGCAGACCTCTTTGGCTTTCTTCTCTTCTTCTCCTTCTGAATCACTGGAGCTAGAGGAGCAGGTATCCTCTTCTGTTTCACTCCAGATAGCAGCCACAAATCCCTTGTCCTTCTTCTTGTATTTGTGTGAGGAGGACTTGGAGTGGTGCTTCCTGTACTCTTTCTCATGTTTCTTCTCCTTGTGTTTCTTCTCTGGACAATCTGGAGCAATGTGTCCAGGCTTGCTGCAAACATAACAGATGATTTCTTTAGATGGAGTCTTGTCATACCTTGGTTTGTCCTCATACTTGGAGAACTTCTTTCTGAGGTCTCTTCTTCCCATGTTGAAGAACCTCTTGGCAATGAGTGCCAGTAACTCCTCATTTGATTGACTTCCTTCAGAAGTCTCAGCAGCCTTAAGAGCTAGAGAGTGCTCTTTCTTTGTAGGTGTAGGAGTTTTTACTTCAGTTGCAGCAGCTCTGCTCTTTAAAGTTTGCTCATATGACTTGAGCTTTCCCAACAGAGCTTCTGTGGAGAGTTCCACAGTGTTTCTTCCATCCTTGATGGGCCATATCCTTGAGTCCCAAGAGATGGGAAGGCACATCAGGATCTTGTCATTGACTTCTGACAAAGTTATCTCCTTGTCCAAAGACCTCAGTTCACTTATTATTGAACTGAGTCTTGTGTACATTGAGTCAATGTCTTCAGCATCATCCTTCTTGAAATTTTCATACTGAGAGGTGAGGTTGGATCTCCTGTCCTTCCTCTCATCAGCTGAGCCAGCAACTATGTGGTTGAGGGAATCCCACATAGCTTTGGCTGAGGTACATTCAGCAAGCTTCTGGAATATTTCATCAGACATTGTCTGAGCTAGGATATTCATTGCTTTTGCATCAGCTGCTTTTGCCTTCTTGTAGCTTTCATTGTAATCAGGAGGTGGCACAGCACTGAGATCAGCAGATGTGATAGAAGCAGCAGCATGCCTAGCAGGTGGTCCTGTCAAAATGGAAGAAAAGATATCTTCATCAATAGAATTCATGTATAGTCTTATCCTGGCCTTCCATATGCCAAACTTGGACAAGTTGCATACAGGAGGTCTGGTGCTTGTATAATCCTTAGACTGGGCCATGTGTGAAAGTGTTTGTGAATAGTATCAGGAAACAACTTATCACTGGATCTTTTAACTCAGGTGTTAGCCTGTATGAACAGCTAACCTGCCTCTGATACCAATTGAAAGTGAGGGGATAAGTTGTAAACTACTCTAGAGGGGGGGTGAATAGAGTATTCAAATTTTATGAACAACTAGTCAGCTCCCTTGGAGTTTATTTGCGGAATAAATAATCTGATACTTGAACACTAAGAGCCTAACACAGTGAAGTGCACAAGTGAGAGAGTTAACTGAAATTTCAGTTTAACTATAAGCCTATCACAGCAACTAGCAATCCTAGGTAGTTCTATCACAGCCACAGAATAGACAATTAAACAAGATAGCCAGAGACACAGGATATATAGTGGTTCCCTCTAAATAGGTACTCCACTCTTCTACCACCCTGGTAGGAATCCACTACAGGTTTTTGCTAAGGTGCCCTGCCACCAATGATCTGATTCAGGTAGATCAAACAGACCCTTTGAGCTTTTGATAAGGATGCTCAACCACAGGTTGTTGATAAGGTGCCATGTCACCAATGTTCACTTTTGAAGAGGTGTGAACAAACTCTTTTACAAAGGGGTTGAAAGGGTTAGATTATCTTCTCTGTTGTAAATACAGATTAGAGAAGACTTGTGGATTCTCTAAAGAATCAAAGTCTCCCTCTGGCTCAGTGAAAGTCCAGGGAAAGCCTTTGCTTCAGGATGAAGGAGTTTCAGATATACTGAAACTAAATCCTCAGAGATCTGTAGACTGATTTTTATCAGGTCTTCTGATTCTGGAATAATTGAAGCAGAACTGGAGCTCTTTCTGAAGTCTTGAAAACTCTAAGCAGATGCTCAGGAGACTTGAGAATGAAAGTAATTGCTCTGGGCTTTTTCTTCAGGGGAGCTTTTCTTCTTCTTTTTGTGAGATGGTGAAGAGTTGCTCTGAAGATGCTTGAGAGAATGCAGCACTGAGAAGAAATCTCTCTGTATCTGTAACTTGTTATTTTTCTGAGAAAAAAATCTCTCTTAAATATGTCTTCTCATTTTTCCTTTGGAACGGCTCTATTGATTTGAATTCTCGAGCCCTGCAACAGATTATCTCAAAATAGAATATAGCAATAGGAATAGAATGACCTATTAGCTTACTGTCAGTCCCAATAAGGAATTAAATAAGTGGGAAAATATTTCAGTACAAGGACTTACCATTCTTGGAAATAGCAAACAGTGCCAACGGCTAGAATACAGCCTGGCAATATATTTTGTATAATAGGACAAGAATGCTTTATCAAAATACTGAATCCCGTGATTTAAGCTTGACATATTTGGTAATTAATTTATTTTGAATTTAAGCCATAAATCTGCAAAAACAACTTCAGAATATTCTCTAACCACAAGCTAAAACACTTGGAAATAAACCAAGGAATAGAATGAATATAAAAAGATAAAGGCAGACAATAATCGTCGAACAGGGGTTCGATGATCGTCGACCTAGCTAACAGATCGTCGACTAAAAGCAGAAATCTGTCGAAACAGAAATCGTCGAACAGAAATCGTCGACCAGCTCAAGATATCGTCGACTAACGCAGAAAATCTGTTTAAACAGAAATCGTCGAACATCTCATGATGTCGACGACTAAGGCAAATATCTGTCGAGACAGATATCGTCGAACATCTCATGATGTCGACGACTAATGCAAATATCTGTCGAGACAGATGTCGTCGAACATCTCATGATGTCGACGACTAAGGCAGAAATCTATCGAGACAGAAATCGTGAAGCAAGAACACGATCGTTGAACTGCTGATGGCAGATCGTCGACCAACCTTCAGAGCATAATAAACTTGCTCTGAGATCGTCGACCATCGGTCGATGATAATTGTCTTGACTTCAACGATTCTATAGCCCTGCTATTGTCGACCAATGATCGACGATCACGAGGCCTCGTTCGACGATGGTCGAACGGAAAATGCCTTAACCAAAAATACATCTAGAACTTCTAGCCTAAGCTCTAGGTCAGTTATAAGCTGTCCTAGGGAAACTGAACAAGGCCTAATCATGATCATATATAGTTATATGGATCAAGAGGGGCTGGAAAGGGATTACATAAGCCAAATCACATCTAGGGTACCAACAGCCTCCCTCTCGCCAACTTCTGCCAGAACCTCCTTTCTGTGGGGCTGGCCTGGGAAGAGTTCCCGCACGGACACATCCCTCTCACCAACTTCTGCCGGGACCTCCTTCTCGGGGAGCTGCCCAGGGGCGTTCTCGCCCAGAAGCGGGACCGCCTCCACCGAAACTTGAGGCGTCTCCCACTCACTCCTTGCCGAGAAGGCTAGGCTGATGGTCTGTAGGACCTCTCGCCTAAAGTCCTCAAACATCTTCCTCATTGCCTCCTCCCCCGGGGTGGGGATACCCCCTGAGCCAGACGCTTCACCATCACCCCCAGTCATGAGTCTAAACTCAAGGCTTTCTTGTATCGGCTACCTTCCACGCTCACCGCACAAGAACTGTTGATGCCAAAAATGACCTCAACGAATGTTCAAAAACTAGGGTGTAGCCAACACCTACTTCTCTCGAACCTCAACTCTCGACTGGTTATGATGGACCTAGGACTGACTTAAAGGCCTCAGGAGGGATGTCCCACCTCACACCCGGAAGATCTCTGAGAGCTTCCCCTCCAAAGCCAAAGCAAGGCTTTGAGCTCCTCAGAAAGCGCTATTGATTTTGGGGAACAATGAAGACTTGCTTTCCAAGGAGCCCATATGGGTCTTTTTATAATATTTTGCTGACCTGAAGTTACTGAAATACCTCTGGCTGGTCTGCCAATAGCCAAATCCCGCTGTTTGAGAAGTGTTAAATGCAGCCCCTGGGGGTATAAGGGTAATTTTACCCGAGGGAAATTAAGTAATTTTACCCTGAACCCTGGGCCCCACTCGGCGAGAACTCTATGTCGAGAACCCTCTCGCCTTCATTTGCGGGAGATAAAAAGGAGTGTCGAAAGCCTCAAGCTGAGCCGGCCCCCGCCTTCTGCGAGACGCAATCCTTCTCACCGACTCTGCCGGAAGCGGGTCCCGGCTGACTGATGGTGAACGCTCTCGCCCGTTTCCAGGCGGGAGCTCCTATAATCTTGACGTTGTCGCTGCTGGACACGACGTTGAGTGAGTGGAGTTCACCCAACGCCCTTGTTGCTGACTACGGCGTTGAGTGAGTGGAGCTTACTCAACTCCCTTGCTGCTGACCATGGCGTTGAGTGAGTGGAGCTCACCCAACGCCCTTGCTGCTGACTACGGCGTTGAGTGAGTGGAGTTCACCCAACGCCCTTGCTGCTGACCATGGCGTTGAGTGAGTGGAGCTCACCCAACGCCCTTGCTGCTGACCACGACGTTGAGTGAGTGGAGCTCACTCAGCGCCCTTGCTGCTAACCACGGCGTTGAGTGAGTGGAGCTCACTCAGCGCGGCGTTGAGACCACTCAATGCCTTCTCGCCTGCTTCTGGTCACGGGAGGGATCTCGCCTGCTCCTAGGCGGGAGCTCCTCCGCCGTGAGAGCTCTTCTAGTCTTCAGGCCCAAGCTAGCCCGAGGCTAATCCAACCCCTACCGTTGATGCCTCCGGGTCCTACCCAGCGAATATGGGTTGTACACTTGATAGACAGCAAATGCAAGGAATAGCCTTATTGCTTCCAGCCTGGCTACTGGGGAAAATGTCTGGTCAGAGTCTATTCCTTCTTCTTGCATGTAACCTTTTGCACTAATCTAGCCTTGTTCTTGACAATGATGTCATTCTCATCTAACTTGTTCCTGTAGATCCATTTAGTTCATATGGCATTATGTCCTTTAGGTCTGAGAACCAGCTTCTAGACACTACACCTCTTGAACTGGTTCGACTCTTCCTGCTTGCTCCAATCCAGAATGGGTCTTTAATAGCCTCTCCAAGCTTCTTGGGCTCTTCTTGAGATAGGAAGCTTGAACAGAGAGCTGTGTTGATGCTCTTGCTTCTTGTCTGGACTCCATGTCTTGCATCACCAATGATTTGGTGTGCTGGATGGTCCCTCAGATGTCTCCCAGCTGGAGGAAATCTTGCTTCAGCTTGTTGTTCTTCATTATCCTCAGCTGGTTGTTCTTTATTGTCTTCAGCTGGCTGTTCTTCATCCTCAGCTTGTGAGTCTTGAGCTACCCCTGGACACCACCCTTCTTCTTTCTTATCTTGTACTGCTGGATCACCTTCCCTGATGGTAAGCGTGTCCATCACCTCCTTTAAACTTGTAGAGCTAGAAGAGGAGCTAGACAGCTCACAGCTAATCAGGTTTGACTCATCAAAGACAACATGGACTGATTCTTCTATAACTTGACTAGTCAAGTTGTATATCCTATATGCCTTGTTATTGTTATAGTACCCAACAAATATCCCTTCTTAGGACTTGACAACAAACTTAGTCACATAGGACTTACCATTGTTTAGTACATAGCACTTGCTACCAAAAATCTTAAAGTACGATAAGTTTGGTTTTCTGCCTTTCAGAATCTCATAGGGAGTCTTCTTGTGACCTTTGGTGATGGAAGCCTTGTTAAGGACATGACATGCAGTGCTTACTGCCTCAACCCAGAAATATTCTAGGAGAGATGTGTCACTTAACAAGGTCCTACCAGCCTCTATGAGGGCTTTGTTTTTCTTCTTAGCAATTCCATTTTGTTGAGGTGTTCTAGGAGAGGAGAACTCTTGATGAATCTCATGCTCTTCACAGAACCTTGTCATGCACTCAGACTGAAACTCAATCTTATGGTCACTTCTAATTTTGACCACAGTACTGTTGAATTCATTCTGAAATTTGCTTAACAAATGTCTGGAATACATCAGGGGCTTCAAATTTCTTTCTTAAGAAGAACACTCATGCAAATCTGGAAAAGTCATCAACAACCACAAGGGTGTAGACTTTACTACCTAGACTATGAACTGGCATAGGACCAAATAGATCTATATGCAGGAGGTATAAACACCTCACTGAGTCTTTGGTACCAAGGCTCCTGAAGGAGGTCTTGGTCTGCTTGCCCTTTTGGCATGCAGAGTAGATACCCTCCTTGGTGCACTTTACCTTAGATCCATTTCTCACTAACTATTCACTAAAGAGTTTTTCTATGGTCTTATAACTCATGTGAGCTAGCCTCTTGTGCCATTGGACACAGTGTGAGACTTTCTCATCTGCAACTAGGCATAAGGGAGAGTCCTTACTCTCATAAACAAAATTTAGACAATAAACATTTCCTCTCCTAGTGCCTGTCAAGATTACCCCTTGATCACTTGACCTCCTAATTTAGCACTCATCCTTGAGGAAAGAAATGTCATAGCCAAGATCACATAGTTGTCTTATGCTTATCAGGTTGTGTTGCAAACCTTTCACATAAGCTACTTGTGTGATAGTGATTATGTCATTCGATATCTTACCATACCCTTTGGTTACTCCCTTTTTTGAACCACCAAAGATGACTTTGGGTTCATTCTCTACTAGAGTGTACTCCTTCAGCATGCTCCTTGTTCCAATCATGTTCCTGGAATAACAACTGTCCAAGTACCATATAAGGGTATGGCTACTTGGACTCATCTGTAAGACATAAATCATTTAACCTTAGGACCCCAATTCCTTTAAAAAAAATACTTTAAAAAAATCCTTAAACCCAACATCTGTGAAGAGTTTCAAAATTCCTTTAAAAAATTCTCCCATAGTAGTAAAAGATTCTAAATAAAGACTGAAACCTGAGTTTGTCTTGTTTGTCATTCGAATTCCTGCAAAAATTGCAAAGAAAACATGAGAGAATGAGTAGAGGGAAAAATAGAGCGGGGAAGATCAAGAGTTTGAAGTAAATATGAAGTCTATATAAATAGACGAAATACCGAGAAATTGGGGCATACATATTTCCTTAGTCTACGTGATGTCATTTTCCTTTCGATGTATTGTGAAAATATCATAGTCGACGCATGGATTGAGTGATGTCGATGTTGCGTCGATAAGATCTAAAACTCTTCATAACACCGTCTCTAAACATTGCGTTGAATAGAAGTTGATGTTCCATCGACTTGTATTCAATGTTATGTTGAGTATAGACTTAAATTTTTATGTCTTTTGCAGGTTTTTCCCAGTAATTTTTTTAATGAAAATTGCATGTTGGTAATAAAATCATTTAACGAGCTTTATCAACCATGCATAAAATATTGATAAAGTATTTGTGCTTGATTTCATCAAGAGGCTTTGTGAAAATATCTGCCATCTGATTTTAAAAGATACATATTCTAAGGAAAATTTCCCTTTTTCTACATTGTCTCTGTGAAGTGATGCCTTATTTTTATATGTTTTGTCCTGCTATGCAAGACAGGATTTGAGGCACTTGAGCCGCCACATAATATTATTAAATTAGTGAAATTTAAATTATAATCAATCAATTGATTCTGCATCCACAATATTTGTGAACAACAGCTTCCAGTAGCAATATACTCAGCTTCTGCTGTAGAAGTGGAGACAGATGTTTGCTTTTTACTAAACCAAGATAACAGTTTAACACCTAGGAATTGACATGTTGTTGAGGTACTTTTCCTATCCAATCTGCATCCAACATAACCAGCATCAGAATATCCATATAATTCAAACTCTGATTCTACTGAATACCATAATCCCATCTCAGGTGTACCCTTAAGATATCTTAGAGTTCTTTTTACAGAACTAAGATGAGATTCCTTAGGATCTACTTGAATATTGCATAGACACCTGTGGCAAATGTTATGTCTGTCCTACTAGCTGTAAGATAAAGAAGAGATCCAATAATTGATCTATATGTTTTTTGATAAATTAGTTTACTAAAAATATCTTAATCTTGAACAACATTAATAACCATAAGAGTTTTCATTATGGAGGCAATTTCCATACCAAATATCTTTATTAGTTCCTTTGTATACTTAGATTGTGATATAAAAATGCCTTCATCACTTTGTTTCACTTGTAATCTAAGGAAGAAAGATAATTCTCTCATGCTACTTATTTCAAACCTGGATTGTATTAATTCAGCAAACCTTTTACAAAGTCCAGAGTCTGTTGAGACAAAAATAATATAATCCACATAAGTTTGGACAATTAGTAGCTTTTCCTTATGTATTTTTATGAAAAGTGTTATATCCACCTTTCCTCTTGTGAAAGAGTGATCTAAGAAAAAATTGAAAAAGGTCTCATGCCAAGCTCTTGGAGATAGCTTTAAACCATAAAATGCTTAATTTATTTTATAAATATATGATGGGTAAGTTGGATTGATAAAACCTAGTGATTGTTCAACATAGACTCACTCTTGAAGAGTTCCATTAAGAAAACACTATTTACATCCAGTTGATATACTTTGATTCTTTTATATGCTGCATAGGCTAGAAATGATCTGATTGCTTTTATCCTGGCTACTGGTGCAAATGTTTGATTACAGTCAATTCTTTCTTCTTATCTGTAACCTTGAGCAACAATTATAGCCTTATTTCTTACTATCACTCCATTAGAATCTATTTTATTTCTGAACACCCACTTTGTTCCAATAATTGGGTAATTCTTTAGTCTCTCCACTAGTGTCCAAACTTTATTTCTTTCAAATTGTGCAAGCTCCTTTTGCATAGCAATAATCCAATGTGGATCATTATCTACTTTTTCAAATTTCTTTGGTACATACTTTGAAAGAAAGCACTGTAACATGACTTATGTTGATAATTGATTTCTAGTTTTCACTCCTTGATTCACATCTCCAAATACTTGGGTTGATGGATGATTCCTGAGAATTGATCTCCATGGATCTGTTATGGCTTGAACAATTTGATGATGATATCTTTGTTGTTCTACAATTTCTTTTGTATGTTGAAAGTCAGCCACTTGCTCATTATTTTGATTAGTGACAACAGGTGGACTAAATATTCCTTCAAATGGTACTTCATCATCTGAGCTTTCTGTACTATCTTCTAACTGATGGTTATGCTTCTTAGATGAGTTTTCTATATTCTCCTCAATCTTCAGCTCTTTAACCTCATCATTTAAAGGAATTTGTTTCTACAAAAGATTTTTGGTGGAAGTTTTCCTCCCCTTGGAACAAGAAAGTGTTTCATGAAATACTACATGCATGAATTCCTCAATTCTAATGATCCTTTTATTATAATAGCTATAAGCTTTGCTTGATAAGGAATATCTTAAAAATATTCTATCATATGCTTTCTTGTCAAATTTGTCAAGATAGCTTTTTCCATTATTAAGTATGTAACAAGCACAGTAAAATATTCTAAAATACGAGACTATATGTGTTTTACCTTTCAAGAGTTCATAAGGAATCTTTAACTTGATTTTGTAAATGAGGCTTCAATTGAGAATATAATTAGCAGTGTTTATTGCTTCATCCCAAAATGACCTAGGCATATTTGACTCTACTAATAAGGTTCTTCCAGATTCATTAAGTGTTCTATTTTTTTTTCCTTTCAGCCACTCCATTTAGTTAAGGAGTTCTAGGGGATGAAAAGCCTTGTCTAATTTCTTCATCCTCAAAGAATCTACAGATCAATTGATTTGTAAACTCTGTGTCATGATCACTTCTCATCAAGGATCCTTTAGTATTAAATTCAGATTGAATCTATTTGATGAATCTTGAGAGGATTAAAAAAGTTTCAGACTTAGCTCTTAGGAAGAACACCAAGCTAAATCTTGAGTAATCATCAACTATGACCAAAGTATAAGACTTACCTCCTAAACTCTAGGTGGTAAGTAAACAAAATAAATCTATATGCAATAGATATAAAATTCTTAGGGAATCATTCTTACTAATTGGTTTGAATGATGATTTGACTTGCTTACCCCGCTGACATGCTTTACAAGGGTCATGTTTTCTATACTTACCTTTTGACAAGCCTCTTATTATATCATCCTTTGCAAGCTTAGTTATGTTCTTGTGATTAACATGAATAAGCTTCTTGTGCCAAAGCTCATTCCTATATAATTTAGCATTAAACATGCATACATCAATTTTGGTTGAGCTGAAATCAACTATATAGATATTACCTTTTCAAAAACCAGATAATACTACAATATTATTTATGAAGTTTACTATTTGACAAATGTTGTGTGTGAATACAACTTTATATTCACCATCACACAACTGACTGATATTAATTAGGTTATGTTAAAGTCCTTTAACATAAGATACTTTAGAGAATGTGATATCTCCAATTTTGATCATTTTATAACCTTTGGTTTGACCATAATTGGAATCACCAAAATTACCTTTGGGCCATTTTTAGCCTTGAAATTATCCAGCAATTCTTTATGTCCAGTCATATGCCTGGAGCAACCACTGTCCAAATATCATAGCTAGTTTGTATAAGGACTGTCTTTTTCCTGCACATGAAATCAAACATCAATTGGGATCCAGGTTACCTTAGACCCGTTACTTCTTTTTTCCATTATAAGGAGTGATGAAAGTATAGGATGGCATTTCATAATACCCCTTGAGATAAAAGAGTGTTAGTATCTTAAACCAATAACTTCCAGTTTTATGTCCCTTGGTAAATCATTTTGTACAAACATCTTTTACATAATAAAAAGAAGAAGAAAAACTATTATCCAAGGATATGCATCGAGTTAAAGTTGACGTAACTTTCTGGATGCATCGATTTTGTTGGGTCCGGCGTTCCTTCACTTGACCCATGGCGCTTTGCTACTTATTTAAGAAATTAAGTAGCGCCCTCTCCAACAGTCCAGGCTTTTGGTGCAGTTGGGTATGCGCTTGATCCTTCAATTGGTATCAGAGGAGGTCACGGGTTCAAGACCGGGGGGGCGCTATTAAATCCCGATTTTCCCTTCTACCTGTGTGGGTCCGGTGGGTCAGGCAAACTGTGGACATGTGGTAACCCCACCTCTGAGCCATGTAGGCCATGTGGGTCATGTGGTAACCCCACCTCTGAGCCGACGGGTTGTGCTGGACGCCGGGGGGATTGTTGGGTCCGGCGTTCCTTCACTTGACCCGTGGCGCTTTGCTACTTATTTAAGAAATTAAGTAGCGCCCTCTCCAACAGTCCGGGCTTTTGGTGCAGTTGGGTATGTGTTTGATCCTTCAGATTTGAAGTCAACGTTTCACAAGTGTTGCATTGATATAAAATCGATGCATGTTCCTGATTTACTAAAACTACTGATTTTTTGTTTATTGTTTACTAATGGTTGTTTACCTATAACACATTTTCCTTTGAATTTATCCTCATTAACTCTTGTTACCCTTTATGAATCCTTACTAAAATCTATACTAGGTTGTATTCTTTTTGCTTTAGTGAATAATACAAGATTTTTCAAGCAGGGTTATTATTAATTGTTACTATCCTGTGTGGATTGACTCCTAATCCTAAATGATTAAACCTTCGCTTAAGGTTTTCTATAATATTCTTAAATTCTTGACTCCTTCTATTTAGAGAATCTTTGAAGACTTTTGCCTTTGATAACTCTTCCTTCAATAAGGTGTTTTCTTTTGTTTAGTCTGCAACTTGATTCTTCAGTTTTTCTACTTCAATTTCTAACAATTTATCTTTTTCTTCTTGCTCTTTATCACATGAATAACTATTAATTAACTCTATTTATTTTCTCAAACTTTTAATTTCTTTTTCAGCATCTAATTGATCCTTACAAAAAATTTTAAAGCATAATTTTAATTTTTCTGATGAAAAATCAATATTATCAAAATAATTTACCTGTTTTTCTTCAGTATCAGAGCTAGTTTCCAATGTCATAAAGTATGTTTCTTCTGCATCAGCTTCTTCTTCACAACCTGATGAAGAGCTTAACTCAGAATTGGTATCACTCCAGGTTTTTGCTATAAAACCTTTCCCCTTTTCTTATCCTTTCTCTTTAGATATTTCTTCTGATCCTTTTTGTTTTGTTTATCCTTTTGTTGATCTGGGCATTCAGTTGTTATATGTCCAGGCTTTCTGCATGAGAAGCAAGTTATCTCCTTATTAGGAGTTTTGTCAAACTTTGGCTTATTCACATTCCTATCTCTTATTCTGGAGCTTTCAGTCTTGATCTATTTTCTGAATCTCCTTGCTATAAGATTGAACATCTCTTATTCTAATACAGATGGTTCATTATAATGAATTTAAAAGCAATGGATTTGTTTTTAGGTGTAATGACATTCTCCTTTGCTTCTGTCTCAACTCCACTTTTCAGAAGTTGTTCATATTATTTGAGCTTTCCCAATAAGGCATGTGTTGTAATCTTTCTATGACACCTTATTTTTCTAATAGCCCAAATCCTTGAATCCCATGTACTTGGAAAGCACATGAGTAATTTGCAATTTATCTTAGTAAGAGATATATCTTTATTCAAACCTTTCAGCTCATTTATAATCATGCTAAATCTATCATACATTTATGTTATAAATTCATCAACTTTCTTTTGTAAATTTTCATACTGAAAAATTAATAGTGATCTTCAATCTTTTCTCTCATCGGAACTTCCATCAACAATCCTTGATAGTGATTCCCAGATTTCTTTAGCTGATTGACATTCTGTAACCTTCTAAAACACATCATCAAACATTATTGAGACTGGTATGTTCATTGCTTTAGCATCCCAGTCTTTTATTCCATATTCTTCATATGTACACTCACATCTCATTACTAGTTCTGTAGTAATATTTCCTTCTGCATCCTTCTTATAAGGCATAAGTGGTCTTGTCAAAATTGAACCAAAAATACCTTCATAAATAGAATTCATAAATAATTTGATTCTGATTTTCCAGAGTGTAAACTTTTCAAGATTGCAGACTGGAGGTCGTATAGATGCAAATCCTTTGAATGTATTAGAAGAAATTTCTGAAAATAATAATGAAATATGTATTAATACAACTGTTATGATCTTTTTAATCAAGGTGTTAACCTTTTCTTAATTAACCTTCTCTAAGTTAACATTTTATTTATTAACCTCCCTCTGATACTAATTGAAATGAGAGAATAGATGACTAATTCCTCGGAGATTTCTCTAGAGGGGGGTGAATAAAGATTAAAATTTATTTTAAAATTAACTACACAATTCACAAAATTTACATTTACTCAAGCTATTAACAAAAATTAAAAATAGCTAATTAAAATCACAGCAGAATAAATAAGAAATCACAATATAATGCACAAACACAGAAGATACAAGAAATATAGTGGTTCCTTAAAATCCAGGTACATCCACTCTTCTACCCCCTTGGTAGCAATCACTATCATAATACTTAAGTATTTTGATAAGGAGACTCTTAGAACCAATCATCAGATCTTTTGATAAGGAGATCTTGAACTAATACAATCTGAGTATTTTCACAAGAAGACTCTCAGAACCTCTAACTGAATCCTTTGAAGAGGGATTCTCAAAAAATCTTTTCACAAACTAAAAAAGTTAATGAAACAAAAAATAGAAGAAGATCTGAGGATTTAGTGATCTTCTTGACGAGTCCTCTCACTAGAATCCTGAGGACTATTTGGCTCATAATGAATTGATATCTGGAACTCAGATGAATCCTTGAATAAGAAGATCTCAGGGATTATAAGCCCTTAATCCAGATTATCCTTTAATCTTCACTAAATCTCATGCATCAATTGATAAGACCTTGAGAAGAAGAAGAACTGATTCTCTTTTCAGATTGAGGAACAAAGATGATGGTCGACTGATTTAAGGAAGAACTTTAATTACAAATGATAATCTTCTTATCCTTCTCTATCGAAATCAATCTTCCAAATCCACGATCTAATCTGAGTGTAATGATCGTTGGAATGATTGTTTTTCTGATTCAATATCTGCTTGTTCCTTCATCATGTATCTAAATATATGTCTGATAGAGAATTTAACGTCTCCAAGAATTAGTTATTCAATTCAAATCTTTCTTGAATTAATTCTGAATTAATCTTCAAAATAATTCTCGTTCAAAAAACTATTCGACGTAATGTCGAGTTCATAAATACATAGCATCGAGTTCTGGTTTCATTCAGACAATCTATCAATTTAGTTTTGTAATCGATGTCGCGTTAATACCATATCGAAGTATGCGTCGATTTAATCATTTAATTAACGTTGACTTGTCATGGTTTATTACTATGACTTATACTCGAAGTAGTGCCGATATAATGGCGAAGTCAACACATGTTGGCATTTCCTAAATTTCCTCTTAAATTCAGTGTGCCTTTCTCATGTCCTTTACACCAATGACATCCTAGAACTTCTAAGACCATATTACACTCTATATATAACATGAGTAATAGACCTAGGATGTAAAATTATTTAAAGTAATTTGTTAAGGTAAATCATAAGGGGTTTTCCCAACAGCATGTTTCCTCAAGTCCTTCCTGAAGGGTCGCTATCGCTGAGGCATTCTCTAGGAATGAGGCAATAAAGTATTAGTTGTCTAACAAGTAGGTTGCAGCAAGAAATTTTTGACAAGTACCTATAACGAGTTTGCTTTCCGGAGCAACCGCCTCCTGTCTGTCGCCCCTCTTCCTCTTCTTCTTTTTGGGGGTGTTCGCAGTGATTAGAGGCGGGGCAGCCATCTTAACATCTTTCCCCCTTGATCATGCTTGTGACTTCTTTGGATTAAACTCGACGTCGGCAACCTCCACGTCGTCATCACCCTCACCATCTCCTCATCTGACTCCTCCGACTCCGTAATCTTCTTAAACGACATCTTCTAGTAGTTTGCTTCATCCAACAAAATTTGCTGGAATGGGTCTGAGTCCTTCTAGACAGTCAGTTTCTCTAGGGCATTCCACATCCACTTCGCAAGGGCTTATATGCTCTTTGTGATAGGTGCGACATCAGAAGGAAGGCTTGGCTTGTTAGTCGTCGATTTTCGAAAGGAGTAATCTTTCCATTTCTACAAAGTGTTAGAAGACTGGGCAGTAAGTTGGATGTTTGACGGAAGGTTCATGCGCTCTTCCTTGTCTTAGTCTAGGTGTTCGTCCATATGTGCAACAAGGTCAGAAATAGTAGGGATATGGCTATATGTTTTCTCGACGGGCTTTTTCAGAGATGAAAATGGTGTTTGCTTGGAGGAGCGAGCGGGGAATTTCAAGGGCTTCCTCGACCTGTTAGGATTAGTCTTTTTTGTAGTGTCGGGGTTGTAGCCCATCTTAGCGAGCAGCTCCTGGTTCATACTCATGGCGAGTAGGGGGACAAGCAAATGGTAGTTAGTGAAAAGTGGCTCAATTGGGCAGAGGTCTGCACTATTTATAATTTTTTGAAAGAATTAAGTGTGGGTCACAGCCTTTGTAGATATATATCTACTTTTCGGAGCCCATGCTGTCTTCCAAAAAAGTACGGGGATTTTGTTAATCTAAATCATGTGGTTGTGGAGGAGAGCATCCGACAAGCTAAGACAACTTGTCATGCGTCCATTCTTGGGGTTCGCGGGCTCTTCAAGAGGCCACTTCGGGCATCTGCGGTCATTCTTCGAACCGTGGCTTGGGAATGACAATATTCAGCAAGGACACTCTTCGGGTAATCCCAGCGTGGTCATTTGGCAAGCAGTCTCTCGCAGAGCAGTTCGAGAGATTTATCCTAGAGGTCGCGACAAGTGCTTCTCCTAAAGCCTGTGCGAACTCATCTCTTTGACGTCAATCTCGGAGGCACCGCACAGTTACGCGTGGTCTCTTCTCTCAACCCCAACCGCCTGACTCTTCATGTACCTCGGGCGGCTACATATTTAATGTTGTGATTAATGCGATATTATATTCCTGTCAGTTTGTAAACCGTCCGAGCAGCCTACCCTCATGTATAAATAGGGACTAGGGGTGCTTGGATGGGGCATATGGATCTAGTCTAAAACTTGACTAGTTGTTGATACAGACACTAAATCCACTCAATCTTCTCTCTTTTCTCCCTAATTGTACTCACTTGTGTTCATATGTAACCTCTTTATAGTTAATCAAGAGGCCCGTTGCAAAGAAAGCATTCGCCGCAGCAGGTCAAATCTGTTGTTTGCAGCTTTTAGCGACATCTCCTTTTAACGCTCCTTTTTATCCTCTTAAATCGTCCGTAGGCCTAGTAACAGATCGCTAGCGAATCTCTTTTTCCTCTGCCGACCACCCGATCCAGGGATAATGCGCGAGATTTGGTGATACTTTTGGCTCCAAAAATTAAATTGATATGGCGAGAGCTCCCTAAAATTAGATGTGGAGCTTGGTTAATTTAAGGTGGAGGAATAAAAATTAGGATTCAATGAATTTTCTTCATTGCACCTAAACCATCTTGATGATCATGCCACCAAGAATAATCTATCGGAACATGCGTTTTGCCTCTCTCAAGTTTGATAATATCAAATCTCATGCTGTATTTGATCATACACTCTTTTGGGTATAGTGTGCAGGTGTACATGTGTGAAGTTTTTTTGGACACACTTATAGCTCGTGCTTGAAGAAAGGATTAACTAAAATTGCATATATCTGGATGCCAAAGTTGACTACATATACTATGGGTGGAACAACTTGGGTAACCAGAATTTTACCCTCATCCTCTTCTTAGGTGTGTTGACAGGTTAAGGACTATAGGAACGTGTGGTACTTGGACTCTTGGTGCTTCAAGCACATTACGAGAGATGAAGACAAGTTCCTTAGCTAGGAAAAGAAAAGGGGAGGCATGGTAACATTTGGAGACAATAACAAAGGAAAAATTCTAGGTGTCGGCACTATAGGTAACTTGCATTTTTTATTTCAAACGTACAGTTAGTAGATGGCTTAAAGCATAATTTAATATCCATTAGTCAACTTTGTGATAAAGGCCTGAGTGTTTTATTTGAAACCTTTATAAACATGTATAAAATCATTGATGCTAAATCATAAAATATATTGTTAACCGCACCTAGGAAACACAACGTTTACTCTATCTTGATGAATTATCATCTTTAAATCTAAAATGTTTAGCCGCTAAAAATGAAGATTTAGAACTTTAGCATAAGAGACCCGGTCATTCTGAAAGTAAATTAATAGTCAAACTATCAAAAGAAAAGCAAATACATGGACTTCCACAACTAAGCGATAGTTTGACTTCTTTATGTGCTCCTTCCCAAAAGGGAAAATTCACAAAATCATCTTTTAAAACAAAAAATGATGTTACCACTTCTAGACTACTTCAATTAATTAACATGGACCTGTTTGGTCCTCTCAGTACTTGTGGGCTAGGAGGGAAACGATGCACATATGTGATAATAGACGATACTCACGATTTTATTGGACTATCTTTCTTGTAAATAAATCTGATGCTTTCACTGAATTCTCCTTCCCGTGCATTAAAATTCAGAATGAAATGGAATTAAAAATTAAATGTATAAGGTCAGACAATGAGGGAGAATTTGAGAATGAAAACTTTACCTCTTTCTGTGATAAATTAGGCATTCGACATGAGTTTTCCGCTCCATACACTCCACAACAAAATGGGATAGTGGAAAGGAAAAATCGGATGCTACAAGAACTAGCTTGCACTATGCTTGCCGAGTATAGCTTACCAAAATATTTGTGGGCTGAAACAGTTAGTACAACATGCTATGTAATGACACGGACGATGCTTCACCCAATTCTTAAGCATACTCCTTATGAGCTTTATTTCATAAAGAAGCCGAGTGTATCCTATTTTAAAGCCTTTGGTTGCCTCTTAACACTAAGGATAATTTAGAAAAATTTGATAAAAAATCTGACCTATGCATCCTTTTAGGATATTCCTCCACTAGTCGTACCTATAGGGTCTACAATAAAAGAACCTTGGTTGTAGAAGAATCAATTCATGTACACTTTAACGAAAATACTACAAAAGAAGACTCTAGATAAAATGAAGTTGATGTTGATGTCATTCCACAAGAAGAGGAGAGTGTGAAGAGAGAGTGGAAGAAGTAGATGAATTAGTTCATACTGAAGAATATAAACCTCCAAGTGAACTAAAATTATCAAAAGAACACCCTCGAGAACTAGTAATTGGAGAACCTTCACATGAGATTAGAACTTATTTATCCCTACATGAATCTTTTTCAAACTTATATTTTATATCTAAAATTGAACCAAAGAACATTTCTGAAGCACTAAATGATGAGCCTTGGTTTTTATCCATGAATGAGGAACTTAATCAATTTTAAAGAAAAAGAGTGTGGACATTAGTGGAGCGCCTTAGTAACCATCCAGTCATATGTGTTAAGTGGATCTACAAAAATAAACTTGATGGTGAGTCAAGGATAACGAGAAATAAGACTAGGTTGGTTGTTCAGGGATACTCACAGATCGAAGGGGTAGATTTTGAGGATTCTTTGCACCCGTAGCTCACCTTGAGTATGGTAGGATATTTTTAGCATTTGCTAGTTTTAAATGAATAAAATTATATCAAATGAACGTCAAGAGTGTGTTTCTAAATGGATATATTAAAGAAGAGGAGTACATAGAGAAACAAACCAATTTTAAAATAGTAATCATCCAAATCATGTCTATAAACTCATAAAGACTTGTACGGATTAAAGCGAGCACCTCATGCCTGGTATGATAGGTGAACGACTTTTCTTATCAAACATAGTTTTAGGATGAGTAGTGCGGATACTACATTGTTTGTAAAACATAGTGATTCAGAGTTAACGATCATGCAAATATATGTCAATGATATAATATTTGGTGCCACTAACGAAATATTATGTGAAGAATTTATTGAAGTGATGCAAAGTGAATTTGAAAAATTTTGTTAGTGGAACCAAAGATTATATCATTGACATATATTTGCTAGAAATGGCTTGAAAAATCAATATCGCATGTTAGTGGCACCAAAATTTTTGTTAGTGGCACCAAAATTTTGTTAGTGGCACCAAAGATAACATGTTATAACTCGTGATGTTGTGTCTAACATGCTAGAAATGACTTGAAAAATCAATATCGCATTATTAATTTTCTTAAATAGAGCTTAGAACATTAGGCCAAAACTATCTTAGTAGGGTATTTTGTATAGGTTAAAGCATATATATCTATGTGGGTAGATTACAATTGATTCGGGGACCTTGGATATAAATAAAAAAGGTATTATAAAATTGATAGTGAAAAAAATATTATATATATGCTATCAAAATCTATACCAAGGATACCCCAAGCACTACTCAATCCTTCTGATAAGCCTCTATGAGCATTGTGAGGATGCGCACCTTGGTCTATTGAATCGTTTTGACCTTCTGCAAAGATAGACATATGAGTTAGTTCCCTTTGTTCTAATCTTGGTATTGCGTAGATAGAAAACGTGATATGATTTTTTTCACTTCATCACTCTTGTGTTAGCATATAAATATACTGAGATATAACATGTATCAATGATTATTTTTACTTGATTTTTTTCTTTGATGCTACATGTACACTTGTAATTGTTCCATCTAACACTTTCATGCATAAGAATTGGACTTAAACTTCTCTTTTTTATCTATTGCATGATTGTACTAGTACACGATTGATATTCTTAATGCTTACAATGTTATAATGTATTAAATCTATAAATCACCTAACATTGTACATCAAATCTAGTGTATCTAGTTTCTTATGCTTGGTCCAAATTCGGGTGATCTGCTTATATACAAAATAAAGGATTTTCTTTTTGTGGTGGTGTCTAGTTTTGTGGTCTACTTAATATCATTGTACATTGACCCAAAAATATTCAATTCTCTGATTTATTTTGGTCACCCTATATTTTTCATGTTTATCTTTAAAACATGCATTGTTTTGTTTTACATGCTGACTAAACTGCATCTCTTCATTTTACTAAACCAATTCATCATGCCTAGTCCTTTCGATAATATCAAAGGGGGAGATTAGATTATTTATGAGCTAGTCATATGCTAGGTATCTAGGGGAGATCACATGTAGGGGGCATTATGTATATAGATAGGGGGAGCTATACCATGCATACAAGATCATTCTAAAATTCATATACACCTATTTATTTTGTATTGATTGTAGTTGTTTATACTATACCAAGTTACTTGCTCTTCTGTGTGATGCATATCTCATGAACGAGATTTATTATTATCAAAAGGAGGATTTTATTGAAACATGCATTCTGCATCTCTCAGGTTTGAGAATATCAAATCCCAAGTTGTATTTGATCATACACTCTTTTGAGTATAGTGTGCAGGTTTACATGTGTGAAGTTTTTGTTGATCTGCGATTTTTTGAACTATCACTAGTGATAACCACTATCGCTAGGTGATAGCCTAAAGTGGACATGTCATCAATCCTTGGACTGCCAAAATGCGCATGAAGCCTTAAAAAGAAACCCACTATCACATGCGATATCACCTATCGCCCGACGATAGTGGTAGTAAATTAGGAAAGGGCTACCACCTTTCCTTTCTGGAGTGGGAAAGCTGGCGGCGACGATGCTAAATTAGTATATCTCCTGGCGATATCGATTATCGCCCGATGAAAGCACTAAAATTCTATAAAAGAGATTTTTCTCCTAATGGCGGTGCTTGAACCCTAGAACAACCAGAGGCACTGTCTTGTCATCCCTATTGTTGAGAGCCACCAACCAAGGAGGAGAACTCTTTCCCTCTTACATGAACAAAGGAGATATTTGGAGAAGGAATGCTATAATGATATTCTAAAGATGATCGTGTGCCCTAGTCACAAGAATCAAAAGCACTGATATTTCACCGCCTATAAAGATATATTTTTGAGGCAGAAATTTTTTCTTTGATCCATCTCTCTTCTTTTTTTATTATATTATGTGCGGAGAGATCGTATGGTGTGTACGTCGAATTCGTGGGAGGAGTTCCTGGGAAATCGGCCTATGACGTCTTTTGATTTCTAGGAGAAATTTGCGAAAATCAACCTGAGAGGACGTCTTGATCTGGGAGATCTAGTAGGCTCGTCGATCTTCTTGATAAGAAGTGAGGGAACCATCCGATCCTAGAGGAGGATCGGTATAGAAACCATAAAATTTTTAAAGTCACCTCCTCTGATCTTGGGCATCATGGAGATATAGTTCAATTTTTATAAACACGAATTTTTCATAATCAATAAAATCATTTCTACTCACTTGAGCTTTAATTTCAAGTGTTTACTGTGTGTTCTCTAATCTAAGATCTGTGTGTACACCGATCTGGTCTTTGTAGCAAAGAACAAGCTTTCGAAAGATATCACCGACAATAATTGCTATCGCCCGACGATAGCTCTAGGAAACTTGGTCCTTGTCTTGAATACTTTTTAATCTGATATATCTCACTGCAAATCTTATTCATCCCCCTCTAAGACTGATCACTAGATCCAACATAATCAACATCAGAGCAAAAAAAAAATTCATCAAATTCCCTAGAAAAATTATTTTGATTATGATTTTTTTGATAATAATAATAGCATTCCTCGCTAACATGAGGTTCTCCAAAAAAAGTACAAGAAATTTGATGCTTTATTGTAGCTTCCAAAATAATAATTTTGTTTGTAAGCTCGACAATATTAGCGGTCAAATGTGATAACATTTTTTTATAAAATAAAATAACTTTTACTTAATAAAATGGAATTTGAGAAGGGAAATGAAAAAATGAATCAGGTGTTGGGGAAAAAGAGAATGTTAAAAATTAAAAAAAAATACCGCTTTCAAAATATCAACAAAAAAATAAATGATTAAATCCAATCCGAAAGATTTATTATGTCCTCTCTCGAGAAATGCATGATCTTCTCGTATTCACGGATCTTTCGATTAACTAAAATATGGATCAATGATTGAAAAACATATGTCAATAATATGAAATCAATACGACAAAAATCAAAGGTAAATCATAATTTTCGCAATCAAAGGTTATGAATAAGAGACTACGAAATAAAATTACTTAAGAGGTCATCCGATCAAACGCTAGAGTATATTATAAAGGAAGAAAATTTTTATAACTAAGAAAAGAAGAATACAAGTGCATGAAAAGGAAATTCTAAACTAGGAATCAAAATTACAAGTAAAAGTGCATAAAGAAAAGTAAAGAAATGAACTAAAAATGATTTAATCTAAAGCTGGGAATGGATTACGATCATCGTGACAGCAATTGGAATTTATAGTTGAAAATTTCAGAAGTCACAACCTCTGGTCACGCCCATAACCAAGTGCGTGCAATTGGAGAAAAATTGCCAAATATAGCTTAAGAACATCGGGTGAATAACAACCAAAAATTGCCATAATTTGATGGTCAAGCCCTATGTCACGCTCGTGACCTAGGGTGTGTCTTGACTAGGTTAGCAACGACGACAAAACGATGAGATCTGAAGTTAATTTGGCAGTTACTAGAATGGTTACGCCCGTGTTCAAGGATGTGTACTTGAGAAAAACTGTAAAATCAACACCAGGAAGCATTCTGGAGAAAAACACAATTTTATTCAATACACGCCAATGGTCTCACCCTTAGTCACGCTCGTGACTAAGGGAACGTACTTTTAAAACTACTCCAAATAGTAGATGATGTTGTCCACTTTCCAAAATGTAGTGATGCGTTCCATAACTCTTCCTGGATTGAAAGTTATGGTCATTTGAAATTCAGCTATCCATTGACCAAAATGTTATTTTTCTACAAATTGCCTCCCGATCATGGTCATGAGCTCAAAAATGCTATTTGAATCCCAATTACACCTAAGAATATGAAAAGAAAGGAATTAGTCTATAATTATGATAAAATGGAATAAAAGTTGATTATTTATTATTAAAGTACAATAATAAAATATAGATAAATAATGTACTATCAACCATTAGGGATTTTTCATATATATTTAGTTCCTCTCATCGTAGTCTTGCTGAAAACTCTTGAAAAAACCTATCCACAGTTAGATAAACCATTCACAAAGCAACCTTGCTGGGTAAATAATATGGGACTGAACCCATATGAGCCATTAGGGATATTTTGCATTTTTTTCAGTCACTCTCATCATAGTCTAGTTGAAATCAATGCCTCTATGGCAAGATAAACCAACAAACTAGGAACCTAGGACTTGTTGTCCAAACTCGGCGACATCAAACATTTTAGTTTCCTGCTGGTAAATAATCATGTTGTTTCACATTCGAAGTATATTCATCCGATCTCACATCATAATAAATATATTCATTATCTTACTGTTCTCCATTTTATGCTCAAAAGCTAGATCTTTAGTCTTATTTCTTCATGTTACTCAAAATTATAGTGGCTCATCGCTCTCATTCTGCATTATGCTATCTTCATTTTCTTGCTCATCTTTTGGAGTGGATTCAGCATTCGCATCATATGTTCTACGCTTTGATGACGATCTGACTGGATCTTTTTCTCTTAGATTGAGGTTATGGTTGCAGCAAAGAAACTACATTCACCTATTAGCTAATACACGTAGATCTCTGAGGCTTATTGCCGCTTCTGCTCCAGTGAAATTTATGTAGGATAAGTGAATTAGGACGGGATTTAAGATATTGAGAGAGCTGATTTCTGCTAATTATTACCCTTTCCAATGGTAGGAATGAAAACAATTTCATTTTCTTTGGATCTGCCACCTATCTTTAAACCTCATATTCGCACCGAAAGCACAACTAATTAACTTCAACTCCCGACCACCTTCACTACCGACGTCGTCCGAAGCCATCTTCTGAATGCGGACCAGAAAATGGATTTGACACCATGTTGGAAAATAAAAGAAAAAACTATAGAACGAAGAGAGGGGAAGGAAAAAAACTTTCATAGGCTACATTGTTTCAAGATTGGCATACAAAATAAGGAGAATATAGCTTACTATTTTTCCTTAAGAGTGGTTGTATATATAGCCAGTTAGAAAACATTTAATAGTAAAATTACGTAGCCTAACATTAAAACTAGGAGTGGGCAAAATTGATTTTATCTGTTTCTTTTTAATCTTTTGAACACACTTCAAAGCAGAAGGCGTATATTTCATCATTCTTCTCCTCTTTCGAAACTCCATCAAAATGAGGTTCAACGACGAGAGCTTTGGCTTCACGTTCTTGAAGATTCAATTTCCCATCTTCCCTTGTATTCTTACTATCTGAGGATGAACCCTCAAGTTGGTTTTGATTTTATAACTCCTACTTCTTGCCGAGATCTGCTATGGGAAACTACAACCTACCTTTATTATTATCTGAGGTTGCAGGACTCAAGGTTGTTTGGGTTTCTATAGCCTTCATCTTCTTCCCCTATTACTTCTGCTCAATTTTTTTTATATATGATGATTTGATATTTCTGGGTAATGCGCTCTCTCCTTTGAAATATAATTAACCTTTAAACACTACATATAAGGTCCTATGCAATATACAAATGGTTGTATGAGATCTTCTTCTGTCATCATATTTTTCTTTCACTATTGTTGGGTCCTAGTATAGTTGGCTTAGCTTACTTAAATTCATGCATTTCATCATTCTCTCCTTTTTATTTCAAGAGTTAGACTTAAGAATCTCTGTTCTGCTTTGTGAGAGTATGAAAATAAGTTGGCAGAAATTAACAATTACATGTAGGAAATTGAAAGTAACTGAATTTTTTGTTTCCAAAAAAGGGATGAAAAGGATTACAAAAAAGGCAGTGTGAGACAAATTTACACGAATCTACAGAAGGATGACTAATATGGTTATTGTGGTCACACACGAGTTAACTACACTATAGGACGACTAGCACGTTTACTACGGTCACAAACGAGTTGACCACATAGGATGTGCGGTTATAAAATGTGAACCGCCCATCACAATCAACATCCTTGAGTAGGAACCAAGACTAAATCTGTCAGTCTTCACCATCATGATTGTGGTAAATACGCCTTCATCATAATCATCACAAAGCACAAATGTTGTGGTTAGATCAACCTAACCGCCCTGGCCACAAGGCATGGTTAAATAGGATTAACTATCAAATACAATTATGTTCTAACATGCTTCTATTCCACCCATCTTCTTGTCTTCTTCTTGTGGAAGAGTATATTCAACATTGAGAGGATATCTCGAGTTGGAATTTATAGTTTTTAGGGACTATTAAACAATATGTGTAACTATCCCTATTGAAAAAATAGTGCATCAACTCTTATGATTATATTGCTAACTATCTTTCTCAATTTTATTATAAGTTTTGTATCAAGATCTATACCAGGCTCTCCAACAACACTAGTTCCACCTCAGGACGTATACACTAAAAGTGAAGCAATGAGATGTTTAGTTATGGGTTAATAATCAGTGGGAAAGTGAATGGACAAATAATTGGACAATTGGTCAAGTTCTACAAGAGTTTCTATTATTCACCGGAATTTCGAAACTGAGGCTTTATCTCATGGGTTCTTGATTGGGTTTATTTCCTAGTTTTTAACAAAGTATTGTTATGTTATATCTTTTCAGTAGCCTCACGCCACCTTGACACTGAGTTGAATATCCAGTATTATTTTTTTTAAAAAAGTCCTATTTTATTTGATGATTTGGGAAGAATTTGGATTTCAAAGTTATGATTTTGAGTCATTATTAATAAAAAAAAGATAATATGTTTAACTAATCGAATTTGTGTTTAGCTTTTTTATTTTTTCCATTCTCAAGTTCAGTTGCAATCTTGAAGGTTTAAACGTAGATTATGACTCTATTCTTATGATTCTCAGTTTCACAGTTCTTGTTCAGTTTTGCAGGGGTTCAAAGAGTTGATTATTTTACATGATTAATTATGAGTATTATTACTATTGAGTTTATGATATTTATTTTGTTTCTTTTTTTGACCCTTTGTTGATGACCATTTTGGAGCCTCGTTTGAACTTAGGAGAAGAAGTTCAGTGATTATCAAAAAGGAAACTTTGATCATTTAAAGTAATTTGATTCAAATTCTTTGAAAAGATTTCCTTGTTTTATATTCCTTTACCAATGCATGCAACTCTAATATAGATTCTTGACTTATCGACTCTATGTTGCTCATTGTTTAAGATTCCTGAATTTGATTTTAAAAAATGAGTTTGTCTAACCAGCCCAAACCATATGAAAACTTTATGACTTGATTTGTTTAATAATATTGTATAAGCACTACTAATTACACTTGATTATATTGAATGGCAATAATGATGAGTTTTATTTGATCACTTCCATTTTGAAATATTTTAAATGACCTTAATCAATTTGTTCACTTATTGGGTAGAATTTCATAACACACACACATATACATATAATATAATAACAAAAACAACACTAAGCCTTAATCCCAATGTAGTGGGTAGGCTATATGGATCCTTTGTCGCCACTGCACCCTATCTTTAGTCATGATATAAGCACTAATAATTACACTTGATAATTGTTAAGAACTACTAATTACACTTAATAATTGTTAATGGATAATTGTATGGCAATAATGATGAGCTTTATTTGATAACTTCCATTTTGAAATATTTTAAGCAACCTTAATCGGCTAGTTCACTTATTCGATTGAATTTCATAACACGCACACACACATATACATATATAATATAACAACAACACTCAATCATTTATCCCACTACAGTGGGATCAGCTATATGGATCTTTTGTCGCCATTGTGCCTTAACTTTAGTCATAATCTCACAAATTCCTAAGTATATCATGTCTTTCCTTATAGTTTCATTCCAACTCTTTATTGTTCTACCCCTCCCCCATTTAACATGCCTAGTGAGTAGACTTCTCAGAATATCTAGTAGGAGCCTCTAATGGTCTCCTTTGTACGTGTCCCATGAAGCTTAGTCGATCTTCTCAAATCTTTGCAATTGGTGCTACTCTTGTCTTATCCCTAATACATTCATTACTAATTATATATATATATATAATATGTATATATAAAATTATAATTCATAGATTAAGTGTTTCTTTATAGTGGGTGGTGAGATATGAAAAAGTCGGTCCAACCCTAGGAGGATATGAATCTCATCAAGCTGAGCCAATGATTTGGGCTTCAAAGTCATAATTGTTTATTAAGGTCTATAAGCTTGATTAAGCAAGATAAGGCTTCAACCTCTGACTTAAATTTTAGTTTCTATATCATGGATTCTTTATATACTGGTTGATATTGTTAATGAATTGGTTCGTAACCTAAGATCCCAAGAAACTAATCAAGCAGTGCCAAGGATTTGGGCCTATTAGAGTCATAATTGCTTAACTAATGTTCAAAAAGTTTGATTGAGCAGGATAAGGCGTCAGCCTTTAAAACAATTTTTGGGTTCTATATTATGGATTATTTATGTAGTGGCTAATTTTGTGAACGAATTAATTTGTACCTAAGAGACCATGACACTTATCAAGCTAAGCCAAGGATTGTGGCATACCGAAGTGATAATGTCTTAAATGAGGTTTAATAAGTTTTATTGAGGGGGATAAGGCTTCATCCTATGACTCGATTTTTGGGTTCTATATTATAGATTCTTTATGTAGTGGCTGATATTGTGAATGAATTGGTTTGTAACCTAAGATTCCATAACGCTTATCAATCTATGCTAGGATTGTCATTACTAGAGTCACAATGTATTAAATAAGGTCTAAAAAGTTTGATTAAGCAGGATAAAGTTTAGCCATTGACTCAAGTTTTGGATTCTATATTATGGATTCTTCATGTAGTGGCTAATATTGTGAACAAATTGATTTATAACCTAAAAGCCACGACACTTATCAAGTTGAGCCAAAGATTGGGTCTTACCAATGTCACAATGGTTTAAATGAGGTTTAATAAGTTTTATTGAGTAGGAAAAGGCTTCAACCCTTAACTCAATTTTTTGTTGTATATTATGGATTCTTTATGTTTAAATAGTGGTTTTATGAAGTGACCAAATTTCTATCATTTTCACCTTATGATGTTAAATCGATATTTATAATGTGATAGAAATTATGTTTCCATGGTGAGAAATATTCCTTCGAGAATAAAATGTGCCTTCGAGAAATAATTCATATAGGAATAAATGTGTCTTTGAGAATTGTGCCTTAGGGAAAATATCAGATGGCTGACGAGTTTTACACCAAGACAACCCATATGATGGATGGTCCGAGAGGATAACCCATATGAAACTTATAGAACTATGTGGGTCTGAGGCCGTATGCAGATTGATATAGAGTACAGTAGTAGCGGCTATGGGAAGACTGACATGACCCTAATTGAAGTCTGGAGATCAACTCTCTTATAGATATTTTACTATACTTGATACTGATATTAATTTAAATTCTATTCATTATTCTAACATTTCATTACGAGTGCAAGTGACAGGTGCAGGTGAATGATGGTCCAGAAGGAGTTGTGAAAGCCGCAGAACCTGCTACCTCAGGTATAAATAAATTTAGGTGCATTTTCATTTATGCAACATTACCATATTATATTCATTGTTTAAAGAACCTTACCTAATATGGTATAATACGTATTAGATGTTGTTTACGTATTATTACTCATGCAAATCTGAAATATTAGAGTTTTTTGATATTTAGCCTTCTGCTTGGATAATTTTGTCTTCCGCTAATATGTTATAAAGCACAACCATTTGATTGTGTTTGTTATTATATATCCGGTTATCTACTATATTAATATATGACAACAATCTCTTAGCATCACCGCTAATGCGTGGCATCAGAGTGACTAGTAGAAGTGGTTGGAGATGGTCATGTAACATCTAATTTTGAATAGGGAACCTTGAAGCATTGGCATCCCAATTGGTGCACCACCTCACCTTTAAGACATGGTGGAACCCTTAAGAGGTAAAGACATGCACTTAGCTAAAATTGACCAAATCAACTAAATTGAACCCACCCTTGACTAATTGAGTTAGCCATCTCCTTCATCATGACCCAACCTAACCAAAACACAAAATAACAACCCCAATTGATACACCACACAACCTTGGAAGCAAGATAGAACCCATAAAGGAGGGGGCATGCTATGCATTAAGCCAAATTGACTTAATCAACTCAATTGAGCACCTTGACAAATTGAGCTAGTCATATCATGACCTATGATCAAGGCTAGCTAGAAACCCCAAAGTGTTGACTTTGATAAACTATGGTCAAACTAAATTTATCATGGTTAAACCATGACTTAATTAAGACCTAAACCCACTTTAGAAAAATACTTTACCCTACACTAACCCAATGGCCCTCAAATCAAACTCCAACCACATTTGAACCCTAAACCCAAGATCAAAATAAGATGGCCATGGCTAGCCTAATTAAACCAAAGTTCCCTTAAGGAAGAAATTTCCCAAAATGGTAATACTTCAAAGGGAAGTAATATGAATATGCATTCCTCTTTGGGAGGCTTAAGAGAAGCTTCTAATATTATCAAAGGCAGGAAGGTGGCAGCAAAGTAGCAACTAGCCCTAGCCATGATAAGTCATGATGAAGGTGAGAAGAGAAATAGTATCCTCACCCCTAGCCTATAAAATCCCCCACCTCACCCTTCAGAAAACTCACACATCACCGAAACATTATTCCTAATATGAGAATTCGAGTAGAAGCACTCAGGAGTAGTGAAGCCACCATAGCTGAGTAAGCAATGGATGCACGAACCCGAGTCAGGAGAGCAAAACAATTACAAGTGAGAATTCTTCCTCTTTTTCCTTGTGTGGTCATCTTAGAAGGTTTTCAAATTGAAATCGAGCTCGATTGAGCCATGATTTCATGCAACTAGATGGGAAATCACTGTCAAAATGACCCTATTTATCAGTGCGTCGCCAAAGGCGTCAAGCCGCTGGACCACTGCCAATGGATATCCCTCATTACTTCAAAAGTGTTGGTGGTGGTGGCGATGGTTGGTGTTGGTCGGAGGGCGGAGGAGGAGCCCTGAAAGTTTCGTCCAGTCGAGTTTAATACCATCCATTGGCTCAAGTTTGAAGATGAGCCCTGCGCCGTCTGATTACCTTAATTTCATCAAACTAATGATTAACCGATACCCATAGCGGATCAATAACAGATCAGCACTGGGGGAAGGTCATTTCTCAGTTTGCCATGCTTCTCTGCTACTGGATCTTCTTCAATATCTGTGCAACGAAAGAATTAACTTCTCGTCAAATTAGAAAAAGAAATTAGTCATATCGACGAGCAAGGTTAGCCATGTCGACAAGATGGGCTAGCCATCATGGCGAAAAGTGCTCATGTTGACAAGAAGGGTTCTCAATACTGATGAGAAGGGTTAGCCATATTAACCGGAAGAGTTAGCTCATATCAATGAGAAGAGTTAGATCATATCGACGAGAAGGGTTAGTCGTATTGACGATAATAGGCTCTGTTGGGTCCATTGATCTCAATGTCCTGGATTTGAAGGACTAGTAGACAAAGTATACACATGTTGTAATCTAACTTGTCCCACAAGCTCTATGTATGCAGGATACCTCCTATGCACTGATTTGATAGGTTGATTCAAGTGGGCCAAGTCAGGTGATGACTAGGCATGCTAGTGGAAAGATAGAAAAATGTCTAAGTCCATAGGCGTTGAGTGAAGTCTATTCACTCAACACCAGATGGCTTATAGAGTTGAGTTCAGCCTATACAGTCAATGCCAGATGCCTTAAGGGTAGTTGCTGGACAGAGAAATGTGGCTAAGTCCACAGGCATTGAGTGATGTCTACTCACTCAACGTCATACAACAAAAGGCTGTGAGAGGCTAGGGCAGTTGAAGCCTTGGAAGCCAGAAAAGTGGCTAAGTCCACAGGCGTTGAGTGAAGCTCATTCACTCAACGCCATATCAACATAATCGTTGAGTATTGTTAAGTCAATCATAGCCACAGAAAATCTGTGTTGACTTTTGACTAAATCCATAGGCGTTGAGTGGAGCTTACTCACTCAACGCCATAGGGCAATAGCGTTGACTAATTCTCTTTCAGTCAGAGAAAGTGTTTTCAGACACAAGAAAATTGACTAAGTCCAATGGCGTTGAGTGTAGCTTACTCACTCAATGCCAGATAACAGAATATCTGTTAAGTAACTGGCGTTGAGTGAATCTTACTCTCTCAATGCCAAGTAACAAAATGTGTCTAAGTAATATAGTGTTGAGTGATGAAGGCTCACTCAACGCCAAATAGCAGAAAACTGCTCAAGTGCTTTGGCGTTGAGTGATGAAGACTCGCTCAATGCCTAAGATGCAGGAAGCGTTTCTAAGACAAAAAAGCATTGAGTGAGGCTTGTTCACTCAACGCCTAGTATCAGAATTATTTTTCGAGTGTTTTGGCGTTGAGTGAAGATTGTTCACTCAATGCCTAATGACATAAAATCTATCTAAGTGTTTTGGCATTGAGTGATGCTTACTCACTCAACGCCTATGCTAATGTTGCTTGATTTTGACTAAGTCCACAGATGGTGACGTCAGCAAGTCAACAAGTCAACATTATTCAAACTGATTGCAGAAAAGCTACAGTACATGACAAAAAGCACCGCAGAGCTACTGTACGACAATTGGCATTAAAGCAAGATTGCAGTTACCCATTAATGGTGTGGGGCCCATTGCTAAAAGAGGTGTTGGGTTGCAATCAATAAAAGGAGAAGCCTTTTTGATAGAAAAAGTATTCGTTGGTGTTGTTCTTCTTGATCGTCATTGTTTCTATGGCTAAAGAACAGGAAGCTCAAGACAGTAAGTCTGAAGGCTAAATAAGTTAGTTGAGTGTCTTCTTCATCGACATCAGCAAGATCAGAGCAAACCTCTGAAGAAAAGAAAGCAAGTTAGCTGGTGTTATTTTCATCTGCACCAGCAAGTTCAGAAAGTCTATTTTCTGAGGAAGAAGCAAAAATAGAGATCTGATTTCTACAGTTCAGTTACTTCTCAGTTCAGCCAACTCAAATAAGAATATCTACTTCTGAAGCTGAGAAGAAGGAAGAACACAGCTGCTGATTCTGTCTAGGGAAGGAAGAGGAAGCAGAGCAGATTTCTGCTCGTTACTTCTAGCTCAAGAGTCTTGTAGCTGAGAAGAAAGTTAGAGCTGAGATAACTCAACCCAAGGGGTTAGCACAGAGAAATTTCTCTGTGTTAAATATAAACCTATTTCTCTCCTATAGGATCCTTTTGGATCTGAGTTGTAGGGCTCTTTGAGCCTGAGGTAGGGCAGATTTGCCTGAGCTGTAGGATCCAAGCTTTGGATCTGACTGTAGGACCTTTGGGTCTGAGCTGTAGGATTCTGTTGAGAAACTGAGTGTAGGGCCTTGGCCTGAGGTAGGATCCAGATTGGATCTGAGGTAGGTGATCAATTCATCACTGAGTTGTAGGGCTTTTGAGCCTGAGGTGGAGAGTCATTCTCTCTGAGTGATAGGGCACTTGTGCCTGAGTTGTAGGATCCTTTGGATCTGAGGTAGGGTCTTTGTGTCTGAGCTGTAGGAGAGTCATTCTCTTTGAGGTAGGATCCCTTGTGGATCTGAGGTAGGGTCGTCCTCCCAGCCTGAGTTGTAGGGCTTAACAGCCTGAGGTAGGTGATCTCTGGATCACTGAGTTGTAGGCCCTTGTAGCTGAGCTGTAGGTCTTGGAGGAGACCGAGTGGTCCTGCGGGATCGAGGTGTAAGCTCTTAGGAGCTGAGTTTTGGAGAAGTGTCTAGTTCAACAAGATAGTTGGATAGTTGGGAAGGAAAGTGGAGGTACCATTATTAGGGGAACCACTATAAATCTTGTGTGTGCTTTGTGTGTTTGTTTTATTGCAGGTTGCATATCTTGAAAGAAAAATCCAACTAACTAATAAAGCACCTAAAGAAAGGAAAATTAAAGAAAAGTCATTAAGGACTAAGAAACCTATTCACCTCCCCCCCCCCCCCTCTAGGTGATGTAGCTATCCTTGAAATTAAAGACTTTCAAGTGATATCAGAGGGAGGTTACTCAAAAAAGGACTTAAAAGTCTGAGTAGACCTCAAAGGATGGCTAAAAGGTTTGCACTTGTGGGTTCAAAAGAGAACCATATGGAGTGGAGCTCAATGAAGCTTCAAGTCTGTAGTGAGAACAAGGACTACATTGGGTTATTGGCAGCTCTTGTAGATAATGTAGACTATCCAGATACAAGGACAAAGATCATGGCCTCTCTATCACATTAAGACAGTGATTCAGAGATGGATGAAGCTGAGAAAGATGATTGCAGATGTTATGAGCTAATAGCCATGACAGAAGAAGAAGAATCCTGTCAGGATCATCCTGGTCCAGATCAGGTACAATCTCTCTCTAGTTCTTCTTATTGCTCAGGTCATGAGTCTAGCCCAAACTCTGATGGATCCTCACCAAGTGATGATGAGGACCTCATGACAGAAGATGATATCAATCAATTGATTGAAGATCATGGTGTACTTCTGAAATCTTTTGGAAAAAGCAAGATGCTAGCCAAAGAGCAAGCTGAGGAAAATATTTCCTTAAAGCTAGCTGCATCTCTGCAGGATGAGACAACATCTTTGTTGAATCTGAAAATCAAGGAAGTTGGTCATCTGAAGACCATGGTAGATATCCATGTTGGGACCATCAAATATAAGAATTCTCTTATCAAGGACCTTCAAGAGAAGCTTGAGAGGCAGAAGAGAATTGTGGCAAATTTCTCTAAGATTGATGCACTGAAGAGAGCTGCTGAATCTTAGATAAATTCTAGAGTTACCCTCGCCCAAAGGAGAGGCAAAGTTCCTGTCAAGCCTCAGTCAACCTTTCACAAGGTAATTCTCCCATCCAATATATATGGCCAGGACTTCAAGTCTGGTCACTAGAAGAGTAGGAATCCTCCCTATAAGGATACAAATGTACCTTACATTGGAGGAGAGGAAGAAAGGGCATGGGAATGAATGCGCAGAAGGCTTCCCATGAGAAAGTCCAAAAGGCCCATCTTGGACCTTTTGTATATAGTGCCTCAGCCCCTCCAAGAAAGGATGTGGCAGTGGCCTGTTCTAAGGTTCTTCCAGCAAGAACTCAAACCAAAGGTAAGTCAGTCAGTGAGGATGACTTGGCTGTCTCTGAAATCATTAAGAACATGCCAACTGCAAAGAAAGTTGTTGCTAATGAAGTTCAGAGTAAGCAAAGTATCTCTACTGGCAGATTCACTTTTGGTCCAGCTCCTGTTGAAAGAAACAAGAAGAAGGCCACAGTAATCCCCACTGAACAGGCAGCCAGGAGTAGCTTGCACTCTTCAATGAGTGTTCAGAAGAGGAGGTACAACATTCATGAATGTTGGTGTTGTGGCAAAGTGGGACACTGTGTCATAGACTGTTGGCACAACCCGTGTGTGCCAAGGGAAAGGGAAAGTCTTCCTAACAGGACTCCTGCAGATAGGCATATGCACTTCATGCTAACAGGAATCTAGGACCCAAGTCATATTGGGTTCCTAAGGTAAGGTAAATTCTGTTTTGCAGGATAGTCAAAGTGTCCATGCCCATTTATGGTCCTTGGACAAAGATGTACCAGACCCAGAACAGGTACAAGAAAGCCATCTTCAGAATAATTTACCAACAGATGGTAGTGGATGGACAGACCATCAAGCACAAGATGTTAAAGACAGGTGCAATCAGTGAGGGGAAGCTAGGTCAGTCTGATGTACTGGACTAGCTAGTGTCTTACCAAAAGAATTGGTATCAGGAAACCAAGTGGATCAGTCATAGAGGACTAGATGCAAATCTGTGACCAAAGAAGAGACTTGCAGGATGCAAGGGTGTAGCTGTGAATCCGACATTTGCTGCATGTCCACAAGACAATGATAAGAAGAATTCCTCTAGCTTTTGATTCTAATTAATGTACTCTAAATTGCTATAACTTTGCACTCTTGAGATAAGTTAGTTGTAAATAAATATGAGGAGAAGTATGAGACAAATACAGGGAATTTTTCTCAACAATTGAGTTAGTGGCTAACTCATTCGCTAAGTCACTAGATGTAACTAGGTTCAACATTCTCAAGCTCATAATGGACATGTTGAATTTAGTTCATGATTGCACTCCTCTAGGTGTATCCATTATATGTGCATTGCAAGTCAGCCTAATCCCTGCAGGTTAGGCCAGTCAAATAAGACTTAGGGTTAAAGGGCAAAACTAGTCGGTAGGCGGCTAAGTAAAAGGAGTTAACTCTAGCCGTTGATCAAAACTTGATCGCCAAACAGGTAAGTGCAAAGCCTTCCTTTTATAAATAACTATAAATAGAAATGTTTGTGTATAAAGCAAAATGACTGTTCCTTGCCCTCTCCCGCCCGCTACTACCGAGTTTAAGGAAAACTCGTTCGCTCATCCTCAGAAATTCGCAAGGAAAATGGCGCTGAAAGGTCAAGATTTCCTCTTCGAAGGATCAGAAGTAGTTCGACATGGATTCTCTGATGCGCCAGAGGAAGTGCAGCAGGTCTTCATCTTCTACATGTGTCTGACCTAGGGTTCGTCTTGACGGAGCCCTGTTTACTATGGAAACGGGAAGTCTTAGAATTATTCTCTAATGCCAAGGAAGATGCATCTGCAGGCAAACACAAGACAATGGTTAGTGGAAATAAGATCGAAATCACTCCACGGAAGTTAAGCAAGGCACTTCAGTTGCCTAATTTCACGGGAACTGATGGGGAAGATGACCTGATGCAGGATGACATAAAGACTGCAATAAAATGGTGCGGACTGTCCAAGCATGCCATCGGCTCCATCTTGAGAAAGGAACTGAACCTAAAGGGAAAGTTTCTGGCAGATATCATTGGGAAGACTCTATTATGTAAAACAGGCTCCCATGACAAAATATCAAAGAAGATGTTTGAGTTAATGGCAAGGGTCATTCTGTCCAAGAGAACTGATTGGGGCAGAATAGTGTTTGAAAGAACAGTGGAATGAATTGTTGAACCAAACTTGGGGAGAATTCTATCACTGTTTCTGCTAAAGACAGACCCAAAGATCCTAAACATGAGCTTGGGACAAAGATCCATCATATGCGAAGAATGGACATCAAAATGCAGTTAAATATTGTATTTATTTATGTTTTATGTTTTTTCCCGTGTACCTATATATGCCCGTTTCCGGGCCAACCCTAATTACGAACGATCTCATCCTATTCTACTTGGTATCAGAGGGAACGAGAGAAAGCCGCGCCGACTCGTTCTTCCTCGCCTCCGCGTTCTTCCTCGCCTCCGCCTCCGCGTTCTTCCTCACCTCCGCAGCGCGCGTCGCTCCGCCTCCGCCTCCGCAGCCAGCGTCGCAGCCAGCGTCGCAGCCAGCGCCTCCGCCTCCGCGCGCGTCGCCTCTGCTCCCGCGGTCCGCCAGCGCAGCCGCTCCCCCCCCCCAGCTCTCATCTCCGCTACCATCAGCCTTCTGGCGTAAACAGCGGCTGGGGGTGGTGTTTTGTCTCTCATGGGGGCTGCCGGGGGCGCCTCTCTTCCATCCTCGGGTGTGTTCCTCGGCTTTCAGATCTAGCCCACACTCGTAGGATGTCCTTCTCCTCTATTTGAGCTCCTTGTCCTCTACTATGGACGATCTTTCCTCTGCGTCTCATTCCGGTGCTCTTCCCGGTTCCACGGCCCTCCGACCCGATACTTTGCACAGTCCCTCGGGTGATCCTCCTCGGAGTCATGGCCAGTCTTTGAAGATTACTACTGTTGCCTTGGATGGCACAAATTACCTGGAATGGTCTCGGGCGGCTCAACATGCGATCCGCAGCCACCAGTTATATGGCCTTATTGATGGTACTCTCGTTGAGCCATCTCGTACCGATCCCTCTTGGCGTAAATGGGATGCGGACAATTCGTTGGTCGTCTCGTGGCTTCTCCATTCCATGTCTCCTCAGGTGTACCGGAGTTATATGTTGTTGGACTCCGCTTACGACATTTGGACGCGAGCCCGTGATACTTACTCCCAGGCAGGTAGTTCGATGCAGATATATGAGCTCACTCGCCGTGTTCTGGAACTACGACAAGGAACTCAGCCCGTTGCTTCCTACTATTCTGAGTTTGAGCGCCTTTATCAGGAGTTGGACTTCTTCAGCACCTTTACTGCAGCTTGTACACCTGATGCTGTGGCTCTTCAGAAGGATAAAGACCGGTTCCGTGTTCATGTCTTTCTTATGGGCCTTAACATGGAGTTTGATGCTGTTCGCCTACATGTTCTCCATCGTGAGCCTCTTCCCTCCCTTCGGGAGGCCTTCAGCATGCTCCTCAGTGATGAGAACCGTCGCCGCACTCTCAGCCCTTCGACTGACCACTCTGCGCTCGCTGGTTTCTCCCGACGTCCCCCTCCTGTTTGCAGTCACTGTGGGAAAACGGGCCATATCAAAGATTCCTGTTTTCGCCTACATCCGCACCTTGCACCTCCTGGTCGGGGTTCTGGTACTCGTGGTAGAGGTGGCTATCGTGGCGGTGGCCGATCTTCTGGTGACCGTCCTCAGTCTTCTGCTCACTCTACTGAGGTTCTGGGGGACACCACTGGTGGTTTGTCTGTTGCCGAGCTAGAGGCCTTCCGACACATGTTGCGCTCCCGCACTGACTCTGCTCCTGCTTCCTCTCACGCTGCTGTTGCCACTTCAGGCCTGTCTACTGCTCATGCCGTGTCTTCCACACCTTCCGAGTGGATTATCGACTCAGGTGCGACCGACCACATGACTGGCTCTGCCTCAGGTTTTACCTCATACTCCCCTCTTTCTGGTCGTGATAAGGTTATTGCTGCAAATGGCTCTCTCTCTGCCATTGCTGGTAAAGGGACGGTTCCATGTTCCCCTGACCTATCACTTTCCTCTGTTTTGCATGTCCCTTCTTTTCCTAGAAATTTACTCTCTATTAGTCACTTGACAACCTCTTTACACTGTTCTGTGACATTCTTTCCTGATGTTTGTGTTTTTCAGGATCTGGCTACGAAGCGGACACTTGGCAGTGGTAGGAATGTTGGCGGCCTGTATTTGCTGAACCAGTCTTCTCCCCGTGCCCTATCCTCAACCAGATCTCCGACGCTTGATGATCTTCGACGATGGCATCAGCGCCTTGGCCACCCGTCTCCTTTATATCTTACTAAATTGTTTCCTATTTTTCATCCGTTATTTCAGTCTTTTTCATGTGATGCGTGTGAACAATCTAAACATGTTCGTCGTCGTTCTACTCATTTATCTGTTCCTAGTCTGTATCCATTTGATGTTATTCACTCTGATGTTTGGGGCCCATCCCGTGTTCTCTCTTTATCCGGCTATAAATGGTTTGTAACGTTTATTGATTGCTACTCCCGTACAACCTGGCTTTATATGCTTAACAAGAAAAGTGACGTCCTTTCTTGCTTCATAAAATTTCATATAATGGTGATTCAACAATTCGGTGGGAAAATACGTGTGTTACGGAGTGATAATGGTGGAGAATACGATGATCGCGGTGTCTTTGGGGCCTATCTTGCGGACCATGGCATTATCCACCAAACTACATATGTCCACACCTCTACTCAAAATGGGGTGGCCGAACGAAAAAATAGGCAGTTACTGGAGGTGGCTCGGTGTTTACTTCTTTCTATGCACCTTCCTAAATCCTACTGGGGGGATGCAGTTCTTACTGCCGCGCACCTCATTAACCGTCTTCCGTCTCGCGCTCTCTCCTTCGATACGCCCATCTCTTGTCTCGAAAAAAAACATATTGTCCATACATCTAACCTTCCTCCTCGTATCTTTGGCTCCTTGTGCTTTGTTCATGTTCATAGCCCGCATCGTGACAAACTTGATGCGCGGTCTATTCGGTGTGTTTTCGTGGGTTATTCCTCTACCACCAAAGGGTATCGATGTTATCACCCTCCAACACGTCGGTACTATTGTACTGTGGATGTCACCTTTCGTGAGGGGGAGTCGTACTTTGACTCTCGCCAGGGGGAGATGACTAGCATTGATGCCGAGCTGATCGACTCCCCGCTTCCTATTGTTGCTTATCCTACCATTCCTCCACCTGCTCCTATTCCTCCACCTGGCCCTATTCCTCCACCTGCTCCTATTCCTCCTCCGGCCCCCGTCCCTCTCACCTCCGCTCCTCCGATTCTACACACATACTCCCGTCGTCCTACGACCGTTGGGCAAGTACAAGCTGTCGATGCTCTACCAGTACCGGTGACTGTTTCTGACCCAGATTCTGAGGATGAACTCCATATTCCTCTTGCCCGTCTTATTGGTAAGAAAGGTAGTACTAAACATCCCATTGCCAACTACATTCATTATGATCACCTTTCTAAGGCACATCAAGCCTTTATTTCTTCACTTTCATCTATTGTTATCCCTAAGACATGGCAGGAGGCTGATCAGATACCTGAATGGAAAACGGCAATGGAAGAGGAACTGCGTGCCTTGGACAAGAATAAAACATGGAGGCTGGTGAGCCTTCCTCCAGGGAAGCGGACGGTCGGATCCCGTTGGGTCTTCACAGTTAAACAAAATCAAGATGGTGTAGTGGAGCGGTACAAAGCTCGTTTGGTGGCACAGGGATATACCCAGGCTCAGGGTATTGACTACCATGAGACTTTTGCTCCTGTTGCAAAAATGAACTCTATCTGCGTGCTTTTCTCTATTGCCGCAAGACGAGGATGGGAACTACTTCAGCTTGATATCAAGAATGCCTTTCTGAATGGTGATTTGGAGGAGGAGGTATACATGGATATTCCACCGGGCTCTGTTATCAAAGGGTCCAAGGGAAAGGTGTGTCGTGTTCTAAAATCCCTATACGGCTTGAAGCAGTCTCCGAGAGCTTGGTTTGGTCGTTTCTACAAGTTCATGCTTCAACTTGGATACACCCAAAGTCATGCTGACCACACTCTCTTTACTAAGAGAAAGGGTGACCAGGTTTCTATTCTCATTGTTTATGTGGACGACATCATCATTACTGGGGACTACTCGGAGGAGATTATTCACTTGAAGGAGCAACTGAGTAAAGAGTTTGAAGTTAAAGACCTAGGAAAGCTGAAATATTTCTTGGGAATTGAAGTGGCGAGGTCTCAACAAGGGATTTTCATCTCCCAAAGAAAGTATACTTTGGATCTTCTTGAAGAGACTGGGATGCTTGGGTGTGCTCCCGTGGACACACCTATTGAGGCTAATCACAAAATTGATGCAGATACTAGTGGAGAAAAGGTGGATGCCTCAAAATACCAACGTCTGGTTGGACGTCTCATATACTTATCCCATACTCGCCCTGACATTACTTATGCTGTGGGAGTCCTAAGTAGGTATATGCACTCTCCTTCTGTTCGTCATCAGCAGGCGGTCTTTAGAGTGCTCCGGTATCTCAAAAAGGCACCAGGTCGTGGGATCCTTTTCAAGAATGGCAAATCTTTAGAAGTTGAAGTGTTCACTGATGCGGATTGGGCTGGTAGCCTAGACGATAGAAAATCTACCACAGGGTACTGCACCTTTGTGGGAGGCAACCTCGTTTCGTGGAGGAGCAAGAAACAGAATGTGGTGGCTCGATCAAGTGCAGAGGCTGAGTATAGGGCAATGGCACAAGGTGTTTGTGAGGGGTTGTGGTTGAGGACCCTCCTTCTGGATATTGGCCTTCAGCCGAACAATCCTATTATGATCTATTGTGACAACAAAGTGGCCATCAGTATTGCGCACAATCCAGTGCAACATGATAGAACCAAACATGTGGAGGTTGACAGACATTTCATCAAGGATCACCTTAACAAAGGGAACATTTGCACCCCTTTTGTGAACTCATTTGATCAACTTGCGGATGTCTTCACCAAGGGTTTATGCAGCGACACCTTCAATGACAACACAAACAAGTTGGGAATGATCAATATATATTCCCAACTTGAGGGGGAGAGTTAAATATTGTATTTATTTATGTTTTATGTTTTTTCCCGTGTACCTATATATGCCCGTTTCCGGGCCAACCCTAATTACGAACGATCTCATCCTATTCTACTAATGCTTGACAGGTGGGACAGAGTCCTCCACCCTCATGGCCAGCCGGCTACTCAGAAGAAGCCAAAGGAAGCTCCTGCACCCATTCAGAGCAGCTCAAGCAGTTACTCTGAAGAATATGAGGAAGCTCCTCATAATACACAGCTAACTGAATCTAATGCTGTAGTAGATAGGGACGTGTGCCCAAGCTTCATTCTCCTCTGAGCAAGAACCACACACTCCTACAGTTGAAGCTGCTGAAACAGTGGCAGAGGATATTGCAAATAGAATTTCTGCAAGGTTTGAGGGGGAGACCTCAAGGATCCCAGATGGTGCTGATAATGTACATGCAGCATCACCCCAAGAGCCTCTGATTGAATGTGGTCCTCGGAGTGAGGGGGAGTTAGGTGATGATCAGATCATGGATGAAGAAATGCAGGGTGCATTGGTTGAGGGGGAGCAACTTGTCGATGAAGTAAGGCAGAACACATTAGTTGTGGGGGAGAAACTGCAGATTCCCTCAAGAGAAATTCAGGCTGATGTAGCTGAAGATGCTGTTGATGCTGCTGTACTACATGCCAATGAGGGCATGACAGAGGTTGAGGGGGAGATTCAATCTGAACTCCCAGCTCAGATAGAAGTTCATAACATTGATTCCTCCATGTCAGAAGAAGAGACAGATGCTCCGGAAAAAGAGACAGATGCAAATGAGACTGACTCTGTTGAGAAGGAAGAGGTCAGACAAATTCTAGAACCTCATGTTGAAGGAACCTCTGCACAAATGGACCTGATTCCTCCAATGGTTCAGGCCCAGCTGAAAGGGTTGATGGATGAACAGAGGAGAACCCTGGAAACATTTGTGGATGATGCACTTAAAAATATCAGAAATGATCTAGCCATAGAGATCAAATCAATCCGATTTGAAGTAAACTTGCTGAAGGGAGAAACAGTGAAGTTCTTCACTAGAGTTGCACCGGCAATGGACTACACTTTGGATAAGATAGATGAGGTGAGCCAGAATGCTGTCACAGTCATAGAGAATCAAAATATTCAGGCACAGAATATGCTAGTTATCCACAATGCTGCCAAAGTGTTGTTGGAACAACAGACTGCTGCAATAATAACCAAGGCAGATGGATGCACAAAGCTGCTGGATGACTACCTGCTAGAGGTTAAAAATCAGGTTACTGCAAGAGTTAATCACATTGCATCTGAGATAAGCAAGGTCTGCACCTTCCAGACTCAGGAATTATTTAAAGAAGTCAAAAAGGGGGAGAGTGAGGTCATAAGAGTTAATACTGAGAACATGGTATGGTCCACCAATGCAGTGAGAGGCTCACTGAGAATGGAGCCAGTGCAATATGATAACATTCCAATGATGCCTGCTAAAGTACAAGATACTTTGAACAGAATGTCTGCTCAGCATGATAATCAGGGGTATGGACAGTACATAGAAGAAGGTGAAGGTGTTGGTGCTCAGTGGGGAGAGCTGTCTACTGTTGTTGAAATACCTGAATTCAGCCCCAATGTAGACCAGACACTAAAGACCCAAAAGAAACCTGTTGCTGAGAGTGAGGAGGAAATCAGACTAAGAAAGAGAAAAAATAGAGAACAAATGGAAGCTAGGCTTGAATTCTAGCAGTGGAGCCCAGAGTCAAGGACCATCATCTTAACTACTTGGGATCAAGTTAAAACTAAGAAAGCAGACAGAGGAAAATAGTACAGCTCTGTTGAATGGGGTAAAATGGAAAAGAGGGACAGCAAGGAGAATTTACTGAAAGAACAAAAATGTCAATCTTCTGGCTCCTGATGTTGTAGAACCCTCCAAGTATTTCCCAAAGCCATATAGTTATTTTGAGAGGTAGAAATAGAAAGCTGAAGCAGCCATAGCAGATAAGGGAGATAAGAAAGGAAAGAAGAAAGTTGTTGCTAAAGACAAACCTGCTAAGAAATCAAAGGGCAGTGGCATTGTAATAAGGGAACCTGAAACTTGAAGAGTTTAAGGTTCTGCTTAAAGGGGTTAAAGGAATGTGTTTTGTTTTGTAGTATGCACAAGAACTTTACTCCTTCCAATGATAAATGAAAAATCTTTGTCTGGATTATTTTAATTATTTTCTCTGTTTGCTTCTTACTGTATATGTTACACTTTTGTGTTAGTGTATACATTGTCTTAGGTTTTGACTTCTTCAACTATGGGGAGATTGTTGGGTCCATTGATCCCAATGTCCTGGATTTGAAGAAGGCCTAGTAGACAAAGTATACACATGTTGTAATCTAACTTGTCCTACAAGCTCTATGTATGAAGGATACCTCCTATGCACTAATTGGATAGGTTGATTCAAGTGGGTCAAGTCAGGTGATGACTAGGCGTGTTAGTGGAAAGACAGAAAAATGTCGAAGTCCACAGGCGTTGAGTGCAGTCTATCCACTCAACACCAGATGGCTTATAGAGTTGAGTTCATCCTGGACAGTCAACGCCAGATGCCTTAAGGGTAGTTGCTGGACAGAGAAATGTGGCTAAGTCCACAGGCGTTGAGTGATGTCTACTCACTCAACGTCATACAGCAAAAGGTTGTGAGAGGCTAGGGCAGTTGAAGCCTTGGAAGCCAGAAAAGAGGCTAAGTCCACGGGCGTTGAGTGAAACTCATTCACTCAACGCTATATTAACATAATCGTTGAGTATTGCTAAGTCAGTCATAGCCACAAAAAATCTGTGTTGATTTTTGACTAATTCCATAGGCGTTGAGTGGAGCTTACTCACTCAACGTCATGGGGCAATAACGTTGATTGATTCTCTTTCAGTCAGAGAAAGTGTTTTCAGACACAAAATTGGTTAAGTTTAATGGCATTGAGTGTAGTTTATTCACTCAACGCCAGATAACAGAATATCTGTTAAGTAATTTGGCATTGAGTGAAGCTTACTCTCTCAACGTCAAGTAACAAAATGTGCCTAAGTAATATGGCGTTGAGTGATGAAGGCTCACTCAACGCCAAGAAGCAGAAAACTGCTCAAGTGCTTTGGCGTTGAGTGATGAAGGCTCACTCAAAGCCTAAGATGCAGGAAGCTTTTCTAAGGCAAAAAAGCATTGAGTGAGGCTTGTTTACTTAACGCTCTCAACGCCTAGTGTCACAATTATTTTTCAAGTATTTTGGCGTTGAGTGAAGGTTGCTCACTCAACGTCTAATGACTGAAACATTATTCTAAGTGTTTTGAAGTTGAGTGAAGGTTGCTCACTCAACGCCTAATGACATAAAATCTGTCTAAGTGTTTTGGTGTTGAGTGATGCTTACTCACTCAACGCATATGCTAATGTTGCTTGATTTTGGCCAAGTCCACAGATGGTGACGTCAGCAAGTCAACAAGTCAACATTATTCAAACTGGTTGCGGAAAAGATACAGTACGTGATAAAAGGAACCACAGAGCTACTGTATGACAGTTGGCGTTAAAGCAAGGTTGCAGCTACCCATCAATGGTGTGGGGCCCACTGTTAAAAGAGTCGTTGGGTTGCAATCAATAAAAGAAGAAGCCTTTTTGACAGAAAAAGTATCTGTGGGTGTTGTTCTTCTTCATCTTCATTGTTGTTGTGGCTAAAGAACAAGAAGCTCAAGACAGCAAGTCTGAAGGCTAAACAAGTTAGTTGAGTGTCTTCTTCATCGACATCAGCAAGATAAGAGCAAACCTCTAAAGAAAAGAAAGCAAGTTAGCTGGTGTTATTTCCATTTGCACTAGCAAGTTCAGAAAGTATATTTTTTTAGGAAGAAACAGAAATAGAGATCTGATTTCTGCAGTTCAGTTACTTCTCAGTTGAGCCATCTCAAATCTGAAGATCGACTTCTGAAGCTGAGAAGAAGGAAGCACACAGCTGCAGATTCTGTCCAGGGAAGGAAGAGGAAGCAGAGCAGATTTTTGCTCGTTACTTCTAGCTCAAGAGTCTTGTAGCTGAGAAGAAAGTTAGAGCTGAGATAACTTAGCTCAAGAGATTAACACAGAGAAATTTCTCTGTGTTAAATATAAACCTATTTCTCTCCCATAGGATCCTTTTGGATCTGAGTTAAAGGGCTCTTTGAGCCTGAGGTAGGGCAGATTTGTCTGAGCTGTAGGATCCAAGCTTTGGATCTAAGTGTAGGACCTTTGGGTCTGAGCTGTAGAATTCTATTGAGAATCTGAGTGTAGGGCCTTGGCCTAAGGTAGGATCCAGACTGGATCTGAGGTAGGTGACCAATTTATCACTAAGCTGTAGGGTTTTTGAGCCTGAGGTAGGAGAGTCATTCTCTCTGAGTGATAGGGCACTTGTGCCTGAGTTGTAGGATCCTTTAGATCTGAGGTAGGGCAGGTTTGCCTGAGCTGTAGGATCCAAGCTTTGGATCTGAGGTAGGGCCTTTGTGCCTGAACTGTAGGAGAGTCATTCTCTCTGTGGTAGGGTTATCCTCTCTTATGGATCTGAGGTAGGGCTATCCTCCCAGCCTGAGTTGTAGGGCTTAACAGCCTGAGATAGGTGATCTTTGTATCACTGAGTTATAGACTCTTGTGGCTGAGTTGTAGGTCTTGGAGGAGACCGAGTAGTCCCGCGGGATCGAGGTGTAATCTCTTAGGAGCTGAGTTTTGGAGAAGTGTCTAGTTCAACAAGATAGTTGGATAGGTGGGAGGGAAAGTATAGGTACCCTTATTAGAGGAACCACTATAAATTATGTGTGTGTTTTGTGTGTTTGTTTTGTTGCAGGTTGCATATCTTGAAAGCAAAATCCAACTAACTAATAAAGCACCTAAAGAAAGGAAAATTAAAGAAAAGTCATTAAGGACTAAGAAACCCATTACCCTCCCCCCCCCCCCCCCCGCCCCTCCGCTAGATGATGTAGTTATCCTTGAAATTAAAGACTTTCAGGCTCATATAAACGACAAGAGGTAATACTACTCTAATCGATATCAACCTTGAAGAAAATATTAAATTATGGTTATACGCACCCCAAGATAACAAACATCAAATTGATTGTTAAGTGCCTTAATGCCTGAACCATACCAAGTGATCAACATGAATCTTGTAGGTCTTGGTGTAGGCTTTCCAAAATGGTGTGCCACATTTTCTGAGGAAGTGTTTAACTCCCTGAATTAATTTTTAAAGAACTTATGACATGGACTATATGACTTTCATATTATGTGTATTTATCAGTCATTCTACATTTATGAACCTGAAAATTGGGGTTTAAGTTCCTTATAAGCTTAGTAATGTGTATATATACTTGGAATTTTTGGTACATGTTTTCCTATAGTTTGATTCAAAATACACCAATTTGTCACACTAGTATATTAGTGAAATATTTTGATTTTAAACATTTAAATAAATTCCCAAATTTTTTGGTACTCTAATAATGTCATGACTGACCTTGAGTTCTATTTTGAAGATGTTTGGACTTGAATTGATAATCTTATGATTAATATCATTAAACAATATAGTTTTGATTATTCAATTTATCACACATGTATATTATTAAAATGTCTTCATCTTAAACATTTAAATAATTCCCAATTTTTTATGGTACACTTATAATGTCATGACAAACTTTGGGTTCAATTTTGAAGATCTTTGTGTACAATCCAGTATTCACCAAGTGGGTTCCCCCTTGGGTGGACCAAGGGGGAACCCACTCACCCCGGGGTTGAACAACGAACAGGCGAGTGGGTTCCCCCTTGAGGGAACAGTTTTCGGGTTGTGGCGAGTCGAACAACGAACAGGCGAGTGGGAAGAGAACTCTTCAGCTCGCGTGGGGTTTAGACTCCAGGCGCAGGGGGCGAGTGGAGCGCGTAGGCTCCCACTCACCCCGGGGTCTCGCCAAGGGTAGGCGAGTGGGATATCCGGATTAGTACTCGACCTTAGCTTCAGGAAGGTGGCGAGTGCTAGCCTCATCAGGCACTCGCCACCCCAGGAGAGTGGTAGCCACATGAACCACTCGCTCAACAGTTTTTTTACCAAAATGTCCTTGTTGGACTACCAATAACCCCTCCAAACAGCAGAGTTTCGTTGTTGACAAACTAATTTGGTTTGCATTTAGTAAAACCCAAAAGGCAGGATTACGCTATTGACAGGCCAGGGCATTAAGGGCACCTTTGGAGAAGATCGATCTCTGACTTTCTTCCTCCTCTTACTTACTTTGGTTGGCCCCAAGAACCATCCAAGGTGCCTAGCTCAACTTTGTCGTGGGAGGGTAAGATCTCTCAGATCTTCCGGGTGTGTGGCGGGACCTCCTCGTTGTAGCACAGGGTCTGTTCCGAATTCTAAGTCTGGCATGAGGTTTGGTTTGGGATAAGTAAGTGTAGATTACCCCCTTACTTGGATCCGAACTCTCTGAGATCAGGAGACGGTTTCAACATTTTGGTGCGGTGAGCGTGGACCGTACTCTGCACAAGAAAATCTCGAGCTAGGCTTCATGGCGGGAGATGGAGAAGGATCCGGCTCGGGTAACTCGCAGCTTTTGGCGAGTGGCCTCACGATGGGGATGTTCGAAGATTTCAAGCGGGAGGTTCTGCAGATCATACATCTGGCGTTCGTCGCGAAGAGCGAGTGGGCGACACCAGCTGTCTCGGTGGTCGCGGCCCTGTCCTTGGGAGAGAACGCTCCAGGTCAGAGACCCGGGAAGGAAGTACCAGTGCAGTTTGGCGAGAGGGATCTTGGTGAACGAGAGTTGTTCCCCAGCCAGGCGAGTGCTGACAGGGTCAGTGCCCCGGTGGTGCGAAATGGGTCGACTCGCCCAGTGGGGGGAGGGAGCCCTTTTAGCGAGTTGATCGTCTTGGCCCCGGTCCCAGAGGGGTTCAGGGAACCAGAAATGACCTACTACACTGGCCGAGATGATCAGGTACAACATTTCTAGTGGTTCGAGGATGCCGACTCAATTTGGCAGATGTCGGACACTTTCAAGTGTCGACTTTTCGTCATCACCTTAAAGGAGAAGGCCAGAGACTTGTTCCACAAGCTTCCCACAAGCTCAATCTACTGCTTTGAGAAACTACGCTGGGGGTTCCTCTTGAGATTCTCAACATAAAAGAAGAGGAAGAAGGGAGCGGAGTGCTTGTTCGTGATCAAGCAAAAGCCGGAGGAGTGGTTGGGGAGTTATGTCGATTGGTTCCAAGAGGAGATCCTTTTGGTCCAGGTGGTTCCAGGATATACCCTAATGCTCGCCTTTATGCCGGGACTTTGGCAAAGATTCTTTAGCATGGAGCTGAAGAGGGTGTCACCCCTATCCTATGAAGAGTTGATGGAGAGGGCGGCAAAGGAAATAGACGGGGAGTCGGCAAACCCGACGTTTGCCAAGAAGTTGACCAAGTTGGCAGAGGAGGATGTGAAGGAACAGGGAGTAGGAAGGCAGCAAGAGGCTAGAAGGAGGGAAGAGCCCAGGGGCTAGGGGAACTAGGGGCAGCAGTAGGGTTGGGGGTATTAGGAGCCAAACAACCGGCTGGACTGGAGACCCCAAGAGGGGCCTGCTTAGAGGCAAGGGAGAATATTTCAAGGAGGAGAGAATTACCGAGGGGGTCAGGGGAGGTTCAACTCACCAGGTTGGAGGCAGGGTCAGAGGCCGCCCCTCCCGCCGCAGCATCAAGCAATGACGATCGCCTGTGGAAGGGGCAAAAGGAGAGAGAATGGAAAGGGAAGAAGGGAAGAAGGGAAGGAGGCAGGGTGGCGTAGCCATATTATGACTTCCATCAGGAGGGAGGTCACGTGACGGCCACCTGCCTGGATTTTCTGGAGATGAGGGGAGCCAGAGGTCAGGTTCAGCAATAGCTGCCAGTGCGGATCGAGGAAGTTATGCCAGGAAGAAAGGAGGATAGGTGAAGGATTGGGTTGACGTAGGCACCCGCGGAGGGATCAGGGTGATTCATGGGAGGTGGGAATTGAAGCCACCCGCAAGGGGAGCTTCCAGACCTTGTTCAAAAGGAGCGTCGCCTCGATCTCCCAAACTCCCCCCCAGAGGAGAAGATTACCTTCTCATCAAAGGACATGCCAGACTACGAGGACTTGTTTTGTGACGCTTTAGTAATCCAGACGACAATCGAGAACTACACGGTCTCCGGGATCTTAGTTGACAATGGGAGTTCTGTGAATGTGAACCTCAAGAAGGCCTTTGAGGGGATGAAGGTGGATGTGAGGAGGGTGTTGGCCTTGGATGGGCCGTTATTTGGATTTTCTGATGAAAGGAAGTTGAAGGTGGGGTTAGGCTTCATGTGACGCTGGGAGGGGTGTCGAGGAACTACCGGTTCGTCATCGTTGACACTCCGAGCAGCTACAACGCAATCTTTGGGCGTCCCCTCATCAGCGCCTTTCGTTGCGTCTCATCATCGTTCCATCAGTGCCTCAAGTTCAACAGTGGGGAGCCTAAGTTCGGATCTGAGGAGACCCTAAGGTGGCAAGGCAGTGTTACGTGACTGTCGTCAACACCATATATTGGATGACAGAGGAGGAGGAGATGGGAAGGGGGATGGCAGTGCAAGAGAGGCTAAGTGGCGATGTCGAAGTGGTCGAGGAGGAAGTGGCCAAGAAGTTGGCAGCGCCGGAAGTAGTGGTGGTGATGGAGGAAGAAGGTGAAGGAGAGGTTTGCGCCCAGGAGGGGAGGGGAGTAGAGTTGCGGGAGAGTTTTGCCGAAGTGATGGAGGTGGAAGAAGAGGAGAGAGAGGAGGTACTTGTGCAGGGGGAGAGACTGGGAAGTGAGTGGAAGGATCAGTACAGGCTGGAGGCAGCAGAGGAGGTGGTAGATATGGAGGTCCTCACTATGGGTGGGAAGACAAAGAAGGTACGGGTCAGTGGCGGGCTGATTCCCGGGGATCAGGAGAAGATTCGGGAGTGCATACCGAGGAGCGTAGATATCTTTGCATGGAGTGCGGCGGACATGCCAGGCATCGACACAAATGTGGCATGTCACTGCATGAATCTCGACCCAAAAACACGCCCCGTCCGCCAGAAGAGGAGGACCGTCGCCACCAAGCTGGAGGAGCCCATCTGGGAGGAGGTGGAGAAGCTCCTCAAAGCAAGTTTTGTATCGGAGATCCTGTATCCACGCTGGGTCTCCAATGCAGTAATGGTTAAGAAAGGTGATGGGCGGTGGAAGATGTGTGTAGACTTCTCTCTTTTGAATAAATCATTCACCAAGGATTGTTACCCTCTGCCTCGAATCGACGCATTGGTTGACTCAGCCGTCAGTTTTTCTGTGATGAGTTTTTTGGATGCTTTTTCAGCTTATCACCAAATCATGATGCACCCACCTGACGTCAAGTGCATCTCCTTCATTACGAGAGAAGGATGTTTTAGATACAAGATGATGTCATTCGGGTTGAAAAATGCAGGAGCAACATACCAGTGGATGATGGACCGGGTTTTTCAGAGAGCAAAGGGGGAGAAACCTGAAGGTGTATGTGGATGATCTCATGGTAAAAAGAAAAGATGTGAGCTCCCATTTACTGGACTTGGAGGAAACGTTCGCAACCCTGCGAAAGTTCAAAATGCGGTTAAATCCCCTGAAATGTGTCTTCGGGGCGAGCAGGGAGAAGTTCCTGGGGCATCTCCTTACCCCAGTAGGGGTAGAGCCAAACCCTAACAAGGTAAAGACTATAAAGAAGTTGGAATCACTGCGAAGCACCAAGAAAGTTCAGCGCTTGACAGGGAAGCTCGCCAGGTTGAGCAGATTTTTCTCCCGGGCAGGGGAGAAGTGCTCACCCTTCTTCAGAATACTACAGGGAAATCAAAAGTTTAAATGAACAAAAGAGTGCGAGGAGGCCTTCCAAGCCTTGAAGGGTCAGCTTATCCAGACCCCACTCCTCCAGGGATCCAAGGAGGGGGAGGACCTGGTTCTATACCTCAGAGTAGGAGCTGAGGCTATAAGTTCTAGTCCAGGAGGAGGGTAAGAAGCAGCTGCCAATTTATTATGTCAGTAGGGTCCTAAAGAAGGTAGAGCTCTATTACCAAATCCTGGAAAAGTTGGCATTCTCCTTGGTTGTCTCTGCCAGGAAGCTCAGGCCGTATTTTCAAGCGCATTCGATCAAGGTGGTGACTGATCAGCCTCTTCGCAAAATCTTTGAAGGGGTGGAGCACTCAGAAAGACTGGCTAAGTGGTACATAGAGCTAAGTAAGTTCGATTTCACCTTCGTACCTCGGCTCTCTATAAAGGTACAAGCGCTAGCCGATTTCTTGGCTGACTACGTCATCGAAGTGAAGGGTGAAAGATCCTCACAGCAGGTTTCCTGGAAGGTGTTGGTTGATGGAGCCTCTGGGAAGCATTCTTTCGGGGGCAGAGTAGTGTTGGTAAGCCCTCAGGGGACTTTGATAGAGCAGGTCGTGGCCCTGCATTTCCCGACCACTAACAACCAGGAGGAGTATGAGGCTGTGATAGCCGGACTACGTCTGCCCAAGGAACTGGGTATACACGATGTGGACGTGTTCACGGATTCAATAGAGGTGGCATCGTAGATCAAGGGAGAATATGAGGTGAGGGAGTCCACCCTCACGAGGTACTTGGCCAAGGTAAAGGGACTCATCAGAGGCTTCTGAGCCTTTTCCATTCAACATATCTGTTGGGTACATTGGAAAATGTGTACCTGATTTGAAGAAGCCTAACTTAGCTTAATGATATACATCAAGGTGTATTTGATGTTATTTTGAGTTTATATGTGCAGGGTAAGAATGTACTAGTATGCAGGAAAAATATTCTAAGTCCAAATGTCGACACCAGAAGAAATTGTGTCGACACTTCAGAAAGATTGTGTCGACACTTGAAGAAGGCTGTGTCGACGCAGAGAAATAGAGTCGACAACAATTGTGTCGACACCTGGAGGCAGTGTCGACACACAGAAGTTTGGTCGACATCAACTGTGTCGACACTGGGAAGCTGTGTCGACACACAGAATTGCTAGTCGACAACATTTGTGTCGACACCAGAAGACTGTGTCGACTCACAGAGGCAGAGTCGACAACAGCTGTGTCGACACCTGGAGGCTGTGTCGACACACACTATATTCTGAGTCTACATCAACTGTGTCGACACACAGGACTTGTGTCGACACACAGCAAAGTCTAGACTAAGTTAGTTGCTGGTGTATGATGAAGTGTTTGTGTCGACACAAATACTCAGTGTCGACACATTCTCAAGATGCAGTATCAAGAAGCTGAGTCGACATAAAGGCAGACATGTCGACACCATCAAAGGCTGTGTCGACACCTAAGTCACTTATGTCGACACATATTGACAGATGGTCTCGACACTTTCTAACAGACAGTCTCGACGCTTTGCTGACAAAGACAAAGGCACAAGATCTGTTTGAAGACTTGACAGCTGTGAGTTACAACAGGTCGACTGAAGCTGTCGGACTTGTCTGAAGTTTGTTAGAAACCGGATCAGCCGGTTACCAAGGATGAAGTCTATAAATACACAGATTCAGAAGAAGAAAACACATATAGAAACTGATTGATTGATCATTGTTGTGAGATAAGATCTCTAATCAAGAAAGTGCAAGGCACAGAAGAAGATCTTCGAGAGAAGATCTAAGAAGACTTTCTGAAGTGAACATCCACTCAGATTCAGTCTAAGTTGAATTCATTCAAGAATTCATAAGTATTTTCAAGGGTTGTGGATAGAGAGAGATCCAGCCATTTGAAGACAAGAATGAAGCTATCACAGGTTTCTTAAGAAGCAGTATATTCCAAAGGAAATCAACTCAAACTAAGTTCAGATTCAAGAAGCTTTGAAGAAAGCTAAGATCCAGTTGATTTCATCCATCAGCCTTTTCAAGAAGCTGATCAAGAACAGTCTTATCCCTTCTCTCTCAACAGGGGTAAGATATTATATAACTTCATTTTCAAATTCTGTAGGATCTATTTATAGATCTGAGTTGTAAGCCTATTTTTTATAAAGGCTGAGTGTAGGAGAAAGTGTTCTCTGAGTTGTAAGCCTATTTTATAAAGGCTGAGTGTAGGAGAAGGTGTTCTCTGAGTTGTACGCCTTGTGGCAAGGCTGAGGTAGGGCTGGTTAGCCTGAGCTGTAGGAACCTTATAGGGTTCTGAGTTATAGGAACCTTTCAGGGTTCTGAGTTGTAGGATCTGAGGATCTGAGATAAAGGAGGAAGTTAGGCCGAATCTAGCACACTGCTAGATAGGTGAAGGGGGAAAGTGGATGTACCCAGATCTTGGGGAACCACTATAAATCTGTGTGCAATCTGTGTTGTGTACATGTTTGTGATTGCTGTGTTGTGTTCAGCTTGTCAAAAGGGCAAGCAGACAAAATCCTCCTTTCATAGCCTTGAAAACAAGGATTCAGTGAGGTGTTTATATCTCTTACATATGGATCTTTTTGGTCCTATGCCAATTCATAGTCTAGGTAGGAAGGTCTACACTTTTGTGGTTGTAGATGACTATTCTAGATATACATGGGTGTTCTTTCTGAGACAAAAATCAGAAACCCAAATGTTTTACATAATTTTGTTAAACAAATTCAGAATGAACTGAACAGTACAGTGGTCAAAATCAGAAGTGACCATGGCACTGAATTTCAATCTGAAAGTATGACAAGATTGTGTGAAGAATTTGGGATTTTCCAAAAATTCTCCTCACCTAGAACACCACAGCAAAATGGCATTGCTGAAAGAAAGAATAGAACATTGATTGAAGCTGGTAGAACTCTATTGAGTGACACTTCTCTTCCAGAATATTTCTGGGTTGAGGCAGTAAACACTGCATGTCATGTGATCAATAGGGCTTCTATCACCAAGATCCACAAAAAGACTCCCTATGAAATTATGAAAGGTAGAAAACCAAATCTATCATACTTTAGAATCTTTGGTTGCAAGTGCTATATACTTAACAATGGCAAGTATTATCTAACTAAGTTTGCTGCCAAATCCCAAGATGAGATATTTGTTGGGTACAGCATCAATAGTAAGGCTTATAGAGTCTACAACTTGACTACTCAAGTGGTAAAAGAATCTGTACATGTTGTATTTGATGAAACAAGATTAATCAACAGTGAGTTGCCTTGTAGATCATTCAGTCCAACAGGTATAAGCAATAGGATGGACAAGCTTTTCATTGCAGAAGGCACAACTGCAGATGAAGTATTGGAAAATGATGGCTACTGTCCAGGGGGAGTACAAGACTCTATAGAAGCTGATGACAACCAAGAGGTGCAGCATAATGAAGGAACTGGAGATGTTGAACCTGAAGAAAATCTACCTCCAGCTATAAGACATCTAAAAGACCATCCAGCAAATCAAATAATAGGTGATCCAAGACAAGGAGTGCAGATTAGAAGCAGAAATCTGAGCACAGTCCTGCACTCAAGTTTTCTATCTCAACTGGAGCCTAAGAAATTTGAAGAAGCCATCCAAGACCAACACTGGATTAATGATATGCAAGAGGAGCTTAATCAATTCAGAAGATGCAAAGTCTGGGAGTTAGTTCCTAAACCAAGAGACCACAACATCATTGGCACAAAGTGGATCTTTAGGAACAAGTTGGATGAGAGTGGAGTAATTGTGAAGAACAAAGCAAGATTGGTTGCTAAAGGCTACAAGCAGGAAGAAGGAATAGACTTTGATCAAACATTTGCCCCAGTAGCAAGACTGGAGGCAATCAGAATGTTCCTTGCCTATGCAGCATATCAAGGCTTCAAAGTATATCAAATGGATGTGAAATCAGCATTCCTGAATGGTGATCTCAAAGAAGAAATCTATGTAAAGCAGCCATCAGGTTTTGTAGATTCTCTTAAACCTAGTTATGTCTATAGACTTAGGAAAGCATTGTATGGGTTAAAGCAAGCACCAAGGGCTTGGTATGAAACTCTGTCTACTTTTCTTATTGAGAACAAATTCTCAAGAGGTAAAATAGACAAAACTCTATTCCTAAGGGAATCTAAAGGTAAGATAATCTTAGTTCAGATCTATGTATATGACATAATTTTTGGGTCTACAGAGAACAATCTTTGCAAAAAGTTTGCCAAACTTATGCAAGGGAAGTTTAAAATGAGCAGTATGGGGGAACTTAAGTTCTTCTTGGGACTCCAAATAAGACAGACTGAAGATGGTTTGTCCATATCCCAGTCTAAGTTCACCAAGGAATTAATTAAGAAGTATGGTATGGAATCATCCTCCACCATGAGAACTCCTATGGGAACAAATATGCCAATATGCAAAGATGATGCAGGTAAGCCTGTAGATGAGTCTTTGTATAGAGGAATAATTGGCTCTCTATTATATCTCACTGCTAGTAGACCAGACATTATGTATGCTACATGTGTTTGTGATAGGTATCAAGCTTGCCCTAAAGAATCACATTATACTGCAGTCAAAAGGATTTTGAGATATCTTAAGAGCACACCTAATCTAGGCCTTTGGTACCCTAGAAATAGAGATTTTCTACTAACAGGTTATTCAGATGCAGATTTTGCAGGCTGTAGAGAAGATAGAAAGAGTATTACAGGTACATGCCAATTCTTAGGAGGAAGATTGATATCCTGGAGCAGTAAGAAGCAGACTAGTGTGGCAATATCCACTGCTGAGTCTGAATATGTGGCAGCAGGAAGTTGTTGTGCACAGCTATTGTGGATTCAGCATCAGTTAAAGGACTATGATATTCAAGTAAGTAGAACACCTTTATTGTGTGATTCTAAGAGTGCTATTTCTATTGCAAACAATCATGTTGCACATAGTAGAACTAAGCATATAGAGATAAAATACCATTTTCTTAGAGAACATGTAGAAAAAGAAGACATCTCATTAGAATTTGTTAAAACTGATTATCAAATTGCAGATGTATTTACTAAGCCTCTGGATGAAACTAAATTCAATAAATTTAAAATTGAATTAGGAATGTTGGTCATAGGTTAGTTTATTAAAAAAAAAATATTTGGCTAAGTAAAATGGTGTCGACACATTCAATGATAATGAGTCGACACAGAGTAGTCATGTTGACTAGTAAGGGAAAATGTGTCGACACATGAGAATCTGTGTCGACACCTAAGGGTCAAAGAGTCGACTCATCCAGAAATGTAGTGTCGACGCAACCAGAGTAATGGTGTCGACACTTACAGATTTTGTGTCGACTCTTATACTAAGAGTCGACACATAATTTCGGCTGAACTATTCAGTATTTCCTGTGTCGACATATCATCAATTGGTGTCGACACATGGTAGTCTGCGTCGTGGTCGAGACTATAGAAGTATGTGTTGACACTTGTCAACAGTGTCGACACTTTTCGACAATTTTTGTCCGCCTCTTGACCTTCTGTGTTTTGAAAAGGTATATATAGGTCGAGAACATATTCTGTCGACACGCTCACCAGGTTTTCGAAACTAAAACCCTGTGTCGACAATCTCTCTTCTCTCCTCTCAAGCTTTCTCATCATTCCAATGGCGCCAAAGGTTGAAGACAACATCAATGAGGAATATGAGCTGGTTAGGGCTGCCTTCGAAAATGTCGCGCCAGAAATCAAACAAGTGATTTCTCTTCTTACAGACAATGGATTGGAATACCTTGTCTCTGAACCTACTAAGATTTGGGAGAAAGAAGTTTTCGAGTTCTATACTGCTGCAACATTGGACTCCACTGGTCTCAAGATTAAATCTATAGTTCATGGGTCTAAGGTTAAACTTACTCTAAAAAGTATAAGAAAGATTCTTCACCTACCCAGCATTCAAGATGAAGAAGAGGTCTCAGCCTCAAAGACAAGGGAGGCTCTCCAGTGGTGTGGTTTGGATTCAACCATAAAGATTGGAGCAGACATAAACCGAAAGGGAATGAATCCACAATGAAAGTTTATATCTGAAATAGTAGGCAAAGTGATCTTATGCAAGCTAGGTGTACATGATAGGATCTCAGCCTATATGTTCAGCCTGATGACAAGAATTGTCTTTACAATTCCAACCAGTTGGTCAGCAGTTCTGTTTGAAAAAATCAAAGAAGGAATCAAGAAGCCAAACATGGCTAGAATATTGAGTTTATACCTGGCTGGAATCATTCCAGAGGTAATGCAACAGATTCCTGGGTCCAAGATCAATCATATGAGGAAAATGGACATGAGGTTATTTTCAAGATGGGATAGAGTTCTGTCAAAAGAGTTGCCTGATGTGGACAGGCAGGAAACAGCTGATAAATCACCAGAACATGATCATGGCAATGCACAAGTTCAAGAAGAACAAGTTAGAGAGCAGGCTGAGGACCAGACTGGGTCTACTCAAGTCCAAGAGGAATCTATACCTGCACAGATGCAGGGGGAGATAGATCTTTCTCCTGCTCAGAACATTACTGATCCTGCACAGTTGCAGGGGGAGCCCATTACTTCACAAGTTCAAGAGGAAGAAAGACTAAACTTATCAGAAGATTTGAACACTGCTGCAATTGATGTTTCATCACCTGCTCAAGCACAAAAGGAATACACTCTAGAAGAGTTGTTTCCTAACTTTGGAAAGACAGCTGAAAAGGATGACACCCTAAGAGTTGAGAAGGAGCAAGGTGTTGTTGAGGGGGAGAAAGTGCATGTTGAGGAAGTGCAACATGAAACTGAGAAAGAAATTCCTACAACTCCTCCAGAAAGAGTTCAGATTGAAAGTTCTTCAGAATCTGAGACAGAAGAAGCCAGGGAGGCTAAGAAAAGGAAGTTAATGGTCTTCAAGAGAAGAAGTCATAGCTATAAGTCAGCTCTCCAAACAACAACTCACCAATCTCCTACTGAGTTTGATTACAATAAGTTCATGGTAAATTTACAGGTGAAGATGGATGAGCAGAGAAGAGCCTTGGAGAAATTTGTAGATGAGAGTCATAAGACACTTCAGTTTGATCTAGCCCAAGACATAAATTCAATCAGATTTGAGGTCAATCAAAATAAAAAGGAGATGACAGATTGCTTCCACAAGGAAGGTAATGTTGTGGTATATCTAGCTAACCAACAGCAAACTATCCTTGCTAAAGTAGATGACATTGCATTGAACAAGGATATGTTCTTGAAAATCAGATAAGAATGAATGACAATCTTACTGAATCTCACAATGAGATTCTCACTGAGTTCAAAGATACTACTACAAGGCTGACTGCTGCAAGGGCTACAGACATGGAAGATTATGATCAGAAGCTCAAGGCTGCCCTAGATTCAGTTCAAACTGCTATAACCACCTCACAGAAAGATATATCTGAGAAGCTTCAAAAATTAAAACCATTCTTTAAAGAGGGTGTGAATTTTCTCGATGGACAAATAAGGTTTCAGAAGAATGATTTTACGGATCATGTTGCCAGAGAAGTCCTAAAGAGGGAGAGGATACTCATCCATACTGGCTCAGAACATGCCAAGTGGGTGACCAACAGTGTCAGAGCCACATTGGGATATCCACCATTATGTGATGATGATACCATTGCTGAGTCAGGGATACAACAAGGTCTACTTGAAGGTAATCAACCTGAGGTTGCCCAAGTCATATACCCACCTGCTGATTTTGAAATGATTCATCAGCAAGTGCAGGCAATGTACAGTCCTCCAAAGGAGGTTACAAATGTTTTTGTAGAAAAAGTAGATAAGTCAGAAGCTGATTTGAAGGCTCAACAAGATGCTCAATTATCAAAGAAGAGATTCAGAGAGCTAGCAGAACAAAAACCTGATTTTGAGCAATGGAGCCCCACCTCAAGGAACATTACATTAACTGTCTGGAAGGCTGTGAAGGATCAGGTGCATGAATAAGGCAAATGGTATAATGAATTTGAATGACAAAAGTATGAGGCCAGGCAGGAGACCATAGTTCAATTCAAAAGAAAGGCTAAGGGTGGAAAGCTACCTCCTGAAGCTCAGGAGCCTAGCAAGTATTTTCCCAAGCCATTTCATTATTTTGAGAGACAAAGGATCAAGGCTGAGGCTCAGAAGAAAGCTGATTTGAAAGGCAAAAAGCCTGCTGATGATGCAGAACCCCCTGTGATGGCTCAAGTTCAACCAGGAAAAGGAATTGTTATCAAGAAGCCTGACCAGCCTTAGTTTTAGTTCTACTAGTTTTTGTCCTAGAACTATGTTATTGTTAGTGTGTTAAAACAATCAATGTAAACAAGCTGTAACAAACATTTCTGAATTTATAAACAACACTTTGTTCTATAATCGTTCCTTTTACATCTTTATTCTGTGATGTATCTGTGTTTAATGTTTTGTTTATAAAGTTCTCTGTGATATTATGCTTTTATACATCATCATATTGAATTTTTATAAATTGTGTATATCATTAGCTAAAAGGGTTATGACTTCTCCAAATAGGGGGAGATTGTTGGGTACATTGGAAAATGTGTACCTGATTTGAAGAAGCCTAACTTAGCTCAATGATATACATCAAGGTGTATTTGATGTTATTTTGAGTTTATATGTGCAGGGTAAGAATGTACTAGTATGCAGGAAAAATATTCTAAGTCCATATGTCGACACTAGAAGAAATTGTGTCGACACTTCAGAAAGATTGTGTCGACACTTGAAGAAGATTGTGTCGACGCAGAGAAATAGAGTCGACAACAATTGTGTCGACACTTGGAGGCAGTGTCGACATACAGAAGTTTGGTCGACATCAACTGTGTCGACACTGGGAAGCTGTGTCGACACACAGAATTGCTAGTCGACAACATTTGTGTCGACACCAGAAGACTGTGTCGACTCACAGAGGCAGAGTCGACAACAGCTGTGTCGACACCTGGAGGCTGTGTCGACACACACTATATTCTGAGTCTACATCAACTGTGTCGACACACAGGACTTGTGTCGACACACAGCAAAGTCTAGACTAAGTTAGTTGCTGGTGTATGATGAAGTGTTTGTGTCGACACAAATACTCAGTGTCGACACATTCTCAAGATGCAGTATCAAGAAGCTGAGTCGACATAAAGGCAGACATGTCGACACCATCAAAGGCTGTGTCGACACCTAAGTCACTTATGTCGACACATATTGACAGATGGTCTCGACACTTTCTAACAGACAGTCTCGACGCTTTGCTGACAAAGACAAAGGCACAAGATCTGTTTGAAGACTTGACAGCTGTGAGTTACAACAGGTCGACTGAAGCTGTCGGACTTGTCAGAAGTTTGTTAGAAACCGGATCAGCCGGTTACCAAGGATGAAGTCTATAAATACACAGATTCAGAAGAAGAAAACACATATAGAAACTGATTGATTGATCATTGTTGTGAGATAAGATCTCTAATCAAGAAAGTGCAAGGCACAGAAGAAGATCTTCGAGAGAAGATCTAAGAAGACTTTCTGAAGTGAACATCCACTCAGATTCAGTCTAAGTTGAATTCATTCAAGAATTCATAAGTATTTTCAAGGGTTGTGGATAGAGAGAGATCCAGCCATTTGAAGACAAGAATGAAGCTATCACAGGTTTCTTAAGAAGCAGTATATTCCAAAGGAAATCAACTCAAACTAAGTTCAGATTCAAGAAGCTTTGAAGAAAGCTAAGATCCAGTTGATTTCATCCATCAGCCTTTTCAAGAAGCTGATCAAGAACAGTCTTATCCCTTCTCTCTCAACAGGGGTAAGATATTATATAACTTCATTTTCAAATTCTGTAGGATCTATTTATAGATCTGAGTTGTAAGCCTATTTTTTATAAAGGCTGAGTGTAGGAGAAAGTGTTCTCTGAGTTGTAAGCCTATTTTATAAAGGCTGAGTGTAGGAGAAGGTGTTCTCTGAGTTGTACGCCTTGTGGCAAGGCTGAGGTAGGGCTGGTTAGCCTGAGCTGTAGGAACCTTATAGGGTTCTGAGTTATAGGAACCTTTCAGGGTTCTGAGTTGTAGGATCTGAGGATCTGAGATAAAGGAGGAAGTTAGGCCGAATCTAGCACACTGCTAGATAGGTGAAGGGGGAAAGTGGATGTACCCAGATCTTGGGGAACCACTATAAATCTGTGTGCAATCTGTGTTGTGTACATGTTTGTGATTGCTGTGTTGTGTTAGCATCAGAGTTTTCTGAATTTTATTATAACCTGAAGTTATATTCTGCCTTAAGTTAAAACAAGCATTAGAACCTATTCACCACCCCCCCCCCTCTAGGTGTTTAGGTGGTCTTGAAAGTAAAACTATCAATATCCCATGTGCGGAAAATGTCGCAGCTGATCGGTTGGCCAAGTTCAGACCCCGGGCCGACGGGACTCTAACAGAATTGTTTTTTCTGTCCGTCGAGGAGGGTGAGTTGATGGAGGTGGACCGTCGCCCCTCGTGGGTGGATCCCTTTATAACCTTCTTAACTACGGGTGAACTCTCGGAGGAGATCCAGGACTAAAAACGCTTCAGGCATAAGTCGGCGTATTATTTGATGCATGAAGGAGGATTGATCTGGAAGACCCTTTTGGGACTCCTATCTAGGTGCGTGTTGGAGGGAGAAGTCCCGAAGATCTTAGAGGAAGTACATTCCTGTGAATGCGGCAGTCACTCAGGCAGCAAAACCTTGGAGTCGAGGGTGCTCCGACAAGGATATTTCTGGTCAACCCTGAGTAAGGACACAGCATAATTCGCAAAAAGATGTCAAAAGTGTCAGTTGTTTGCTCCGCTCCAACTCTTACCGGCCCAGAGACTTAGGAGCATCACGACTCCCTGGATCTTTGCCTTTTGGGGAATGGACTTGGATGATCCTTTTCCCCAGGCAAGTGGGCAAAGGAGGTTCCTCCTAATCATGATTGACTACTTCTCAAAGTGGTTAGAAGTGAAGGCGCTGACTAAGGTGACCTCCCAGGTGATCCACAACTTTGTGTGGGGAGAGATCGTCTGCCGACATTGACTTCCTCAAGCCACAGTCACTGATAACGGGCTTCGAACTAAAGAGTTTATAAGCTTCTGCACCCAGCTGGGGATAGACCTCCAGTTTGCGCTTATCCACCACCCTAGGAGCAATGGGAAGGTGGGGGAGGCAAACAAGATCATCGTGAACTTGATAAAGAAGAAGGTGGAGAAACTGAGGGGGAACTGGGTAGAGTAACTCCCCTCAGTACTGTGGGCCCCGAGGACTACCCCCAACACAACCACAGGAGAGACCCCCTTCAAACTTTCCTACGGTTGCGAGGTTATTCTACCGGTAGAGTTTGAGTTCAGGTCGCCACGGGTAGTAGCAGCCGGGGAAGGAGATGAGGAGTGGAGGATCGAGAACGAAGGGGGGCTACGGCTCTCACTGGACCTAGTAGAGGAACTCCGAGACGTGGCCAACGTCAGGCAAGAGGAGATCAAGCGACGGATGGCCCGCTACTTCAACAAGAATGTCAGAGTTAAGCAGTTCGCGGAAGGGGATCTAGTCCTAAAGATGGTAGATGCAGCAGGAAGATCAACATCTGTGGGGAAACTCAATCCAAATTGGGAGGGTCCATACATCGTCAAGAAAGCACTAAAGTTAGGAGGATATCACCTCCAGAATGTGGAGGGGGAATTCCTAAGTCACACCTAAAGTTGAGATGATCTAAAATGATTTTATCCCTAAAATTGTTGTAAATAAAAAAATGTATTCGCTTATTGACTCTCTTTCTCAAGTGTCTCGTACTATTGAGCAAGGTGTGCGACTTAAGAAAGCTTAGACCCGAGAAGATCCCACTGTCCAGGCTCCCACTAGCTGGCAGGGACAGAAGTCACTCGGTGGCAGTTTGTTAAAGACGAGAAGATCCCACTGTCCAAGCTACCACAAGCTAGCGGGGCCGGGAGTCACTCGGTGGCAGTTTGTTAAGGTTCGATCCCGAGAAGATCCTGCTGTCCAGACTCCCACCAGCTCGCATGGCCGGAATTCACTCGGGATTTGGTTAAGGTTTGAGCCCTGAGAAGATCTCATTGTCCAAACTCCCTCTAGCTGGCAGGGTCGGAAGTCACTCGGTGACCGTTTATTAAAGATGAGCCCCGAGAAGATCCCGCTGTCTAGGCTCCCACTATTTGTCAGGGTCGGAAGTCACCCGGTGGCAGTTTGTTAAGGTTTGATCCAGAGAAGAATCCGCTGTCCAGGCTCCCACTAACTGACAGGGCCGGAAGTAACTCAGGAGTTTGTTAAGGTTTGAGCCCCGAGAAGATCCCGCTGTCCAAGCTCCCACTAACTGGCAGGGTCGGATGTCACTCGGTGACAATTTGTTAAAGTTTGAGCCCCGAGAAGATCCTGCTGTCCAAGCTCCCACTAGCTGGCAGGGCCGGAAGTCACTCGGTGGCAGTGGGTTAAGGTTTAAACCCGAGAAGATCTCGCTATCTAGGCTCCCACTAGCTGGCAGGGCTGGAAGTCATTCGGGAGTTGGTTAAGGTTTGATCCCGAGAAGACCTCATTGTCGAGGCTCCCACTAGCTGGCAGGGTCGGAAGTCACTTTGGGACAGGGGGAATAATTTGAAAGCACTATCTATGATATCACTAGCTTGTTGTGGAAGGAAGTCGCTTAGCGGCGAGTTATGGATTGGCGGGTTGAGTCACCCCAAGTTGGGTCTCGCCACTTAGACACTCTCCAACCTCTTGAAGTGCAAAGCATCGAATCTGCCGCCAAGTCAAAGGGCAAGTCAGACCTAACTCTTCGCTCATACCAAGGTGACCACCAAGTAGGCGAGTATGTTGGATCCGTGAGCCGGGCAAACCTTGTAATGCGCTAGCCTAACGAGTTTTGCCTTGTAATAATTGCATCACGATTATCGCAGGTAGGGGCGAGTGCGACATGACAAAGAAACACGCGAGAAATAAAAGATAGAAAATTCAAAAGTTTACAAGGTCAAAAAGGAGTTTGTATTGAATAAAGGTACTGATTACAAGAAGACCGCCTCGCGGGCGAGTGAACGAAAAGTTGCGAAAGAAAAACTATTACAAGGAGAATATATATATATACAAGAGAAAGAAGCGCAAGCGAGTCCCCGCCTAATCGGCTCCCCCCGTCTGATCATCCTGGTCGTCCTCCACCTCGTCAAACAGTGAGTTGAAGTCGTCCTCCACCTCGTCAAACATTGAGTTGAAGTAATCCTCCTCGCCTGGAATGGGGATAGGAAAAAACTGCTCGGAGACAAGCTCCTTAGCGGTGATCTTCTTGCAGTCGGGAGTCAGCACCCGGAAATCCCGCATCATCTTGAGTGTTTGGTCGACAGTCTTGATGGAGGTGACCCTCATCATTTCATTGACCTCCACCTCGTTGTACATCTGCGGTTTGCTTCCTTGACTGCTGGACTCGCCGCGAGCCGGAGGGGGGACGGTTTCAATCAGGCGAGTGACCTCGGCCTTGAGTTGTTTGTTCTGCCCCTCAAGCTCGGCGATACGGGCACGCATCCGGTCAGCAGTCTATGCATCCTGCAAGATAAGAAGGTTAGATACTGAGAAAGGGAAATGACGTGGACGTATAGCCAAGTCGGCACAAACCACCCCGCCAGAGTTCCTCTCAAGAAGGCCTTCAGCTATCTCAAGCTTCTGCTTCAAGTCGACCGCCGTATCCTCCACAAGAGCTCGTGCCTCTTCAGCATCAGACCACTGGAGGGTGAGGGAAAAGTTGTGGCGGAATGCCATATGCGCGAGCTCCAGAGATCGTATTTGAGCGTGCGTGCTCTTGTGGGCGAGCCTCTGCATAGTCATGTCGTCGTAGGCCATTGGGTCCTCACGCTCGTAGAGCCCGAAGACAAAGGCGAAGGCATCCCCGCTAGGTGTTCGACACTCTAACCAGGAGGGGAGGAGCGAGGAGACCAAGATTCTGTTGGCCTTCTTGTCCAACAGCACCATCGGCTCGCCGATGCGGTCCTTCACCTTCCTGTGGAGGACAATATTGTGGTGCGCGCGCGGCGGCTCCTCCTCGCGAGTCTCTAGCTCCGTACCGACAGGAGATGCGGGGGAATCACCCTCACCCTACCCCTCCTCCGAAAGGTCCTCTGGACTTGACTGCCCCCGGACACCACCGACTTCTCGAGCTGCTTGCCCGACAACGGGGGGTGAGGCGATTCGGGGCCCATTGGGGCTTTGCGCTTCTTGCTGCTGGAGGGGCAGCTGTCTCTTGCTCACTCCTACGTACCGCAGTGGCTAATCTTTTCCCGGCGAGTGGGTCGGTGCCTAGTCCGGAATCCTAAAATGGAGGGTGGTCCGGAATTAATCTCTCCCCTGCAGGGAGTTAGTGTTATTAGAAACTCTATCAAAGGAAAGATCGGGGCAAGGCGATAGGGGAACGTACCTTCCCCTTCTCAGGAAAGCGACCTCGAAGTCTTTATGGAGGAAGAATTGATGGAGCCTTGTGTCGTCGCCCGAAACAACAGGGGTTCGGTAGGTCTCCGCGCTCCGTTGAATGGGCGAGTAGGGGATATTGTCGAGGTCCCCTTGGATGAAGACGAACTTGGTGACCCAGTGGTGGTTCTTGTTGGCGGTCTCGCGTACCTTGAACTGCGAGCCGGCGAAGAAAGTGATGTCGTCGTTAGTGGCCCGGTAGATGAAGAGCTTCCGGAAGACGGTGAGATTGAACTCAATCTGCTCCTTGCGGAGGAAGGTCGTGAAGGACACCACCATGGCGATCGCGTTGGGATTGAGCTGCATCGACACAGCCCTGAACTACTTCAGGACATGGCAAACCTCTGGCCAGAGGGGGATTCGCAATGTGGGGAAGTGCGAGATGGGGAAGGCAAGATCGTCTGCGAGAAATGTGTTTATCGCCTCGCACCTTCTTGGTCGGCGAGCGACAAATCCAGGAGTCACGTAGTCAGCCACAAAGGCGAGGTGCTCCTCCGTTAAGTTCCTGTCGAAGAAGGGATACTCGGCAAATTGTCTTGCGCATTTCGACCTCCCGTCCGAGTCAGCTCTCGCATTTCCCATCTATGTGAAGTCAGAAGAGCGAGTGCTAAAGGCGAGTAGTCAGTGATCGAGGAAGTTGCATAGACAATTAATGCGATGGGGATGGGTAGGTGAGGGGGTCCTATTTATATAAAACGGACGTGAGAGGTACAGGGCGGTGCGAGTCATTCACTCATGATCACGCGCCAACCTCGTCGCACACCTAAACCTATCCTACCACCGAGCGAGTCAAACAAGAATTTATAGCGCGAGATATCAACAAAGCGATTCAAAGATCTGGCATTGGCGCGAGTCGAACGCAACAATTATTACATCAATTACATCATAAAATAAATACATGAGCGAGTTCGGGGAATGTTCCGCAGCGCAGAAAGGAAAAAGAATTAAGCGAGGCTGACCTAACGGGGAATGAAGGGAGAACACCGGTAGGCTCAGAACGGGAGTCATTTCTACCTTCCCCGGCCTCACGCCCCCGTCCCCGACGGTCAGCGAAAATTATTGAACTCGCGGCCAGTCTCGAGGTCCCGGTGCACGAGGCGCATGTTCTCTTCGATGCGGTCGATGAAAGGCCCGGGTAAAGTCATCTCGCCTTCTGATCCCGGCCTCACTTCATCGGTCAACCTTGCTTAACCTTGTTCGAGCTCGCACAGTCGCTGCTCGCCGACGATCCTCTCGTCCTGAAGTTCTTGCAGCATGAACCTGTACTTCCTGAGGATCTCGGCCACGCCTCTTCATCTCAGCGGGGTGGTTAGGGTCACCAAGGAAATCTTTGAGCGAGATATCAGCCTTGCTTCTCGGGCATTAACATGATGATACTTGTCATCACAATGCTATTTTACTGGGTCACGCCTGTGACCAAGAAATTCACGCCCGTATAATTAAGTCACGTCGTGAACACGATGATGTTGGATCCTTCACTCGATGATATCATTGTGTTAACTTGACGATATAGTCGACTTAACAGGATGTAATAGAGGTTTACATGATGCCATGCAACGAACCAAAGTCCACACGTCGATATTGGATCCTTCACTCCACAATATCATCATGTTAACTCGAAGTCTCGAAGATATTGTCGCGTTAACACGACGCTAAAGGGGTTGCATTGACGCCATGCAGCAAACCGAAGTCCACACACCGATATAGGAGCCTTCACTCGACGATATTGTTGTGTTAACTCAACGATATTGTCGTGTTAACTTGACGATATCGTCTTGTTAACACGACATCATGGCCATCATCACAACGGCATTTTATCAAGTCATGCCCGTGACTCATGGTGTTATGCTCGTGACTTGGGATTTCACCCCAATTTAAAATCCTAAGTTTTTCCTCATAATTTCATGTGGACTATAAGTCAAACTTGACCTCCCTAAGGCCTTTGGACTACTACGGTACTACCTATTCCAAACTGACTTGTAGTGACACAAGTCGCTCGCGGGGGGGACCCATTTGGAACGGGGATGTAACACATCTAGCCTGTGGAAGTATTATAGTGTAGGGCCTGATCTTACATGTGTAATACTCCATTTTTAGGTGGAGTGTTATACACAGCCCCTCCGCTCCTCCCAAGGTTGCCTACTATATATAATAGATTAATAGGTTTCATGTATCTAGGAATGGACCCTCCTCTCCAGTATCTCCTAGTATTCCTTCTTCAAAGGTTTCTTAATCCATATATATCTTAATAACTTTTTTATCATCCCACTAGTTTCCTTATTATTTAGTTGCCTTGGCTTCTTAGTACAAAATTTCATTTCATAGGCACTACAACATCCCCCGCATAATTGTTTAAGAGTAACTTTTATGGTATTATCATTCCTCTTTCACTTGGACTAGGGTATATAATGATTTCTAGAAATCCCTTGAGCTCATATATGTGCTCTAATAAATTCAGGATTAAAATGGAGGTTGAGTTTGTAAAAGCTCTTTCAATTCATGATTTTATTTTGTCGCTTGTAATCTAGGATTGGATTACATCTTTTAAAAAGTCATTAGTTGTCGTTATCTCAAAATATCAATTTCATAAAAGACTCCCCATTTTTCACTTCCCCCATACATAATTATAAGAACTTAATTAGATCGTTCCTTTAGGGTAGGTATGTTCACTTTTATAGGGAGATCAAATATTAAGGTGGCTTATATGCTTGCAAGAAATCTATCTACTTTTTGGGGTGTAGGAATGAAATTTTAAAATCACTTTTAACCTTGTTATGTACTCCACTTCCTTTTCTTACTGGTATTCTTAGTGGGGTTTTCAAGGAAAAAAAGTTTATCAAAAGGTGCTGTAAAGTAACACTAAAATATAATTTATTGCTACCATTTATAAATATCTAACCATACCTTTTGTAGATTTTATTAAATTTCAATTTTGTAATTTATGGCAAAGCTGCATGTTGGGATTGGCCAAAGAACCTGGAGAAGATTCATAATAAAATTTAAGCAAGTAGTTATTTAATATATATGTATATATAATATATACAAATATTAGTCAATTGCAAATGGGACATACAAATGTTGGTGTAACAAGGTTGAGTTGAGACTGGATCTTCTTCAAAAGCTGGTGGCACTTGACCATACACCATCTCACAGCTCATGTCTATAAAATCTAGACGTATTACAACACAGTGAATTACTTATCATTCAAAGAAGGATTGATGTTAATATATACTTTGTTTAAATTTTAATCAGTTCTCACTAGCTAGTATCTCACAAGTTGGTAGAAAGGTTTGTTATAGTCAAAGGTTAAATAATAACAAACAACTAATAAAAAGCTAAGAGAATTCCTTACATGGAAAATTATAAAAATGGAAAGATTTACAGATTATAGTCTAGTAGAGAAAATTCTACAATAACTTGTTAGATTGTAACCAAAGCCCTTAATCTTTAATGCATTTGAGAATTAATGGGAGTTAAAAGGCCACCCATTTATAATGTGAATATGGTATTTTTATGTGTCTTCAAATTATAATGCGATTATCTTGCATGAACTTTGGGCATGATTTGGCCAAGCCCTAAAAGGGGAATGCTCTTGATTTTGGGTAGTCACAAAAAAGGAAGTGGTGCTAAAATAATTGTTCTTTGGGTTGGGATTTGCAGTTGAATGACTAAGCCCCTTGATAATTATCAAGGATCACCTAATATAAGTGATAACATAAGTGTCTGTCAGCATATATGGATACAATGATCACTCGTATACCACCACAAAAATTTCAAAAATGGCAATCTATTAGAGATTCACAAATACATCAAACTCTAATTAGCTATAAAATTCTCCAGGCATCCATGTTTCCATGAAAAGACTTAGCAAATTATCATATACTACTTGATATTAGTATCCACAATAATGACTCTACCCCAAAGTCGCAACCCCTAAAAGCTTCCTCATTGATTATCAAGTAGACATCATATTATTTATAACACTAGCGCTAAATCAATGACATAAAAGTACCAATAACCCATCATCGATCTTCAAGTAGTGATTACCCTATTTATAGTAACATCAATCTAGTCAAATGACCCATATTAGAATAAAAGGATGAATTTTGATGTTAATAGTGAGTTGTTCAAAGTGATGACTATAATAATTAGTGTGGCTAATGATGTTGATATTGATATTTATGATGAATTGAATATCAATGTTGATATTTTGGATTTTTATCTAGAGATAATGTTTTTCGTGAGGTTTATGCATGGATGGCTATGTTGTTCATGATACAAGCATGACTATAGTCAACATTTCCAAGAATTTTGATGTTGAGAAAGAGTTTTTATCAGATGATGAAGGTCCTAATAAATAGACTCTAGAGAAGAGAAGATGGAGATTATCTAGAGATTAAAATAATGGAAGCATCTAGAAATTATATTTGCTCATAAGAGAACCACGATGATGACTCTATTTGTTGAAGTGGTGATCGGGCGGTCTGGCGGTCTGGCTTGGCGAGTTGATGACCGGGCGGTCTGGCGGTTTCCCTTCAGCGGTTTGGTTGCTATGTGTTGTTGTCTGTGGTCCAAGCGGTCTAGCGGCTTGTCACTGGCGACTTGGAGACCGGGCGGTCTGGCGGTCTCACATGGCGGTCTCTCTCTCTCACTCTGGCAGTTGCCGAGCGGTTAGCCCCTCTGTCTAACCGCGCGGCTTGTGCGGTTTGTGTCTGTACAGTCCGCTTGTGTAATGTAATTTTTTAGTCTCATATCTCTTATTCGTATTCTCTCTTCTCTCCTCCATTCTATATAAGGGAGGTCATACCTTTGTAATAGATACCTTTTTCGGATAATAAAGTTTCAGTTAAACCGCTTCCGGTTTGTTTTAGTTCGTTTCTAACATGGTATCAGAGGACTCGATTTTCTCCTCCTGATTCTGTGCGCCCTCTCTGACCGCGCGACCTGTCCGCGCGGTTTGCTTCTTATTCTCGCGACCTGTTTTCGCGGCTTGTTTCTTCCGCCTGTTTGCTTGCGCCCTGTTCGCGCGGCCTGTTTGTTTGCTTGCGCCCTGTTCGCGCGGCCTGTTTGTTTGCTTGCGCCCTGTTCGCGCGGCCTGTTTCTCTTGCTTACGTTCTATTCGCCGCGACCTGTTGCCCTGTGCCTTGTTTTGCCTGTTGCTTCTATTCGAGCGGACGGTCTTCTATCCGCTCGACTTCTATCCCTCTGCTTGATTCTGCGGCTTGGTCGTGGCTTCTCTGGCCGCTGGTGTCTGACATCGTGACCACTGCAGATCTTCTTTTTCCTAACCGCGCGGCCTCTCTTCTCTCTCTAGTTCTATCCGCGACCTGTTTTCGCGGTTTCTCTGCCTCTGTTTTTCCCGCGATCTCCTTTGATTCGCGCGGCTCCTCCTCTGTTCGTGCGGCCTTCTCTCTAACCGCACGGCCTTCTCCCTGCTTTGGTCTGCTTCTTGGTTGTGTCCTTTGCGGTTTCCTTTTTTGTCCGCTGTGGTCTTCTGATTCTCACGAACTTCCTTGTGTTCGTGATGTGTTCGCTGATTGTCTGTTCGCACGACCTGTTTCTCTGTTCGCGCGGCCTGTTTCTTGGTTCTCTCGCTCTTCCTTTTTTAGTTCGCGCGACCTGTCTCTCTGTTCGCGCGACCTATTTCTGCTCCTATGGCTCTCTTCGATATCTCTACTTTCTCCTCTTCTTCGAAGCCTTCTGCCTCGGTGGTCACGTCTTCTGGTAGTGCCCACTTCGTTACTCAAGGAAAATGACTGATCGACTCAGGTGCTACCAATCATATGACCGGCTCTCCCCAGTGTTTTTCTCTCCTGGAAACACATGATCGGTTGCCCCCGGTTATTCTCGCTGATGGCTCTCCATCCCCGGTCCATGGGACGGGAGTGATTCAAGTCACTCAGTCTCTTCAATTGGAGAATACTCTCTATGTGCCCAAATTTCCGTGCAACTTAATATCTGTTACCTCTCTATGCAAGCAATTACGGTGTTCCGTCACATTTACCTCTACTTCTTGTTTTTTTCAGGATTTGAACTCCCAGCGGACGATTGCTATTGGGACTGAGAGTGGCGGCCTATTCTTCCTCGACAACGTTTCCGCTCTATCCGCCTTCTCCTCCACCTCCACAGATCTTCTCCAATGGCATCTTCGCCTTGGTCATGCTCCTCCACGCCTTCTTCGTCAGCTTCTGCCCCACCTTCCTCCACAAAGTCCTCCCCTCAATTGTGAGGCCTGTCAGCTTGGCATGCATCACCGCTCCTCCTTCCCACCAAAGCAAGTTCGTGGATCTTCCCGACCGTTTGATCTCATCCACTCTGATGTTTGGGGTCCTTCTCCTACCCTTACCGTTGGTCGGGGAAGTTCATATTTTGTCACGTTTATTGATGATTTCTCTCGTTGTACGTGAGTGTATCTTTTAAAAGATCGCTCCGAATTATTCTCTGTATGGACGTCTTTCTATCTCATGATCAAAACTCAGTTTGATGTTTCTATTAAAGTTTTTCGATCTGATAACGCCCAAGAATATCTCGGTCATGCTTTTTCATTCTTCTGTATACAACATGGGATTATTCATCAAACTAGTTGTGTCTATACTTCACAGCAAAATGGTGTGGCGGAGCGCAAAAACCGTCACCTCCTTGATGTCGCTCGCACTCTGATGACACAGATGCAGGTTCCTCGTGCCTATTGGGCTATGTCGTTCTCATCTCCTGTTTCCTCATCAATCGCATTCCATCCACCGTTCTCCATGGTCAAACCTCATTCTCCATTCTCTATCCGGGCAAGGACCATTTTCCTCTCCCTCTCCGAATCTTTGGCTGCACGGCATTTGTGCATGCCCCATCTGCCACCCGTGATAAGCTATCTCCTCGCTCCACCAAATGTGTCTTTCTGGGGTACTCCACCACTCAGAAAGGCTACTGTTGCTTTGACCCTGTTCTTCGTAAGCAGTTCGTCTCCGCTGACGTTACCTTCTTCGAGAATGCCTCCTACTTCTCGGATGACTCCTCTTCTCTTCCCCCAGCTTCCTCTTCTCTTCCCCCAGCCTCTGATTCTCCTGTTATTCCCTTCGTTCCCTCGCCTCCTACTGCGATATCCACCCCTACTCCGTCTCTGTCCACTCCTCTCTCTCCGCCTCCATCTCCCTCATCTCCGTTGTCGTCGCTCTCTCCTCCCGGGTCAGCTCTCTCTGTCACGGATGCTCTGGATGCCGAGGAACCCGCCGACCTGGATCTTCCTGTAGCTCTTCGCAAAGGGGTGCGGATGTGTACCCTACACCCCCTTGCTGTTGTTGTTTCATATGATCGTCTTACCTCTTCTCGCAGGGCCTTTGCGATGGCTATCTCTGTCACTGCCACACCTCGTTCCTACCAGGAGGCCCTTACTATTCCTCACTGGAAGATGACCATGGATGAGGAAATGGCGACCCTAACAGAGCGGGGTACCTGGACTCTTGTTCCTCCTCCCTTCGGTACTGATGTTGTTGGTTGTCGCTGGGTCTTTGTGGTCAAATTTGGCCCGGATGGCACTGTGGACCGTTATAAGGCTCGTCTTGTTGCTAAGGGCTTTACTCAGACCTATGGGGTTGATTTCTTTGACACCTTCTCTCCCGTGGCTCGTCTCAGCACTATACGGGTCCTTCTCTCTATGGCGGTCAGTAAAGATTGGCCAATTTCTCAGCTGGATGTAAAGAATGTCTTCCTTTATGGTGATCTTCAGGAGGCCGTCTACATGGAGCAACCTCCTGGGTATGTTGCTCAGGGGGAGACACGAGTATGCCGACTGAAGAAGGAAATCTATGGCCTCAAGCAGAGCCCTCGAGCTTGGTTTGACAAGTTCAGCGGCATCGTGGCGGCCGTTGGTTTTGCGCGCAGCTCTGCCGATCACTCTCTATTTATTCGCAAAACCCCCTCGGGACTGGTGGTTCTTGCTGTGTATGTTGATGATATTCTTCTCACTAGCGATGACCAGGAAGGGGTAGCCCTGACAAAGCGGCATCTTCGTCAACATCTGGTCACGAAAGATATGGGCTCTCCGAAGTACTTTTTGGGGATCGAAATCTCTCGGAAGCCCAACTCCTTAGTCCTCTCCCAGCGTAAGTATGCCCTTGATCTTCTAAAAGAAGCAGGATTGACTGGAGTCAAACCTGCCCGATGCCCTATGGCTATTGGAGAAGACAAAACCTGGACAGATGATTCGCCTCTTCTTTCAGATACTACGCGGTACAGGCGTCTAGTTGGTAAGCTCATATATCTCACAGTGACCAGGCCCGACATTTCCTATACTGTGGGCAAGGTAAGTCAATTCATGCAAGCACCCAGGGAGTGTCATCTACAGTCCGCCTTGCGGGTCTTGGAGTATGTCAAAGCAGCCCCTGGGAAAGGATTACTATTTCAGAAGAATGGTCATCTGAAGGTTGAAGCATACTCAGATGCGAGTTACGCTGATGACAAAGTGGAACGCAAGTCTACCTCCGGTTTCTGCACCTTTGTTGGGGGAAATCTGGTAAGCTAGAAGAGCAAGAAGCAGTCTGTTGTTTCCAGGTCCAGTGCTGAAGCAGAGTATCGAAGTATGGCATCGACCACTTGTGAGTTAAAATGGCTACGGGCTCTCATGCTGGATTTGGGAGAGGTCTGCAACCATCCTCTACCTATGTTCTGTTACAACAAGGCTGCGATATACATCTCCAAAAATCCAGTCTTCCATGAAAGAACCAAGCACATTGAGGTCGACTGTCATTTCATTCGTGAAGAGATTTTGAAGGAACAATTTGCACTCCCTTCGTCACTTCTGATAAAGAGCTGGCTGACATCTTCACCAAGCCAGTATCCGCCTTGTTTTTTCATATTTGTGACAAGCTGGGCATGATTGATATATATGCTCCAGCTTGAGGGGGAGTGTTGAAGTGATGACCGGGCGGTTTGGCGGTCTGGCGGTCTGGCTTGGCGAGTTGATGACCGGGCGGTCTGGCGGTTTCCCTTCAGCGATTTGGTTGCTATGTGTTGCTGTTTGTGGTCCAAGCGGTCTAGCGGCTTGTCACTGGCGACTTGGAGACCGGGCGGTCTGGCGGTCTCACATGGCGGTCTCTCTCTCTCACTCTGGAAGTTGCCGAGCGGTTAGCCCCTCTGTCTAACCGCACGGCTTGTGTGGTTTGTGTCTGTACAGTCTGCTTGTGTCATGTAATTTTTTAGTCTCACATCTCTTATTTGTATTCTTTCTTCTCTCCTTCATTCTATATAAGGGAGGTCATACCTTTGTAATACATACCTTTTTCAGATAATAAAGTTTCAGTTAAACCGCTTCCGGTTTGTTTTAGTTCGTTTCTAACACTATTGATGTAACATACCAGAATTTTCAGGGACCCTAGAAGTTTAATGCTCTTGATAGGAAGACTTGGGAGCCTAGGGGACCCATATAGGTATGGAGGTAAAACCTTAGGATATCATGAGGCTTGATCAAGATCGACATTGACCTCGGTTCAAGGGTGGTGATGATCCTTACCACACACTCTAAGGCTTGTTAATCTAATCATAGGAAAATTGGTTGCCACCATAGCTCAATGAACCTAAGCCAGCTTTGAAGAGCACCATGAAAGCAATAAATAGGCACGAGTAAGCCCTATTTAAACCATTATTGATCCTATGGGACAACAAAATTGTCCATCCCACTCAAGTGACTAAGAAATTCTACCCTAGGGTTAACTTGGTCAACCCTAGCTCTACATTAAGCCAAAGGGTGCGCTAAAGACCCAATTATGAGTCCAATCCCTATCATGATTTAAATTTCACCCATCTTATCCCATGATACCATAATACCCCAAGTGGTAGGATAGTTAATTTCAACTCAACCACTATATTTGACTTGGTCAATATTGGGAATATTGCCCTCAATATTCCAAGATTTGAAGAAACAACACTCACAATGTTAAGTGCATAATGTATTTGAAGGCATATATATTTCATAATTATGCAGGTTATTTAATGTTGACTCTAAAACATGTTTAGAGCAGAGAAGAGAAGATATAATTGAGATCGGTATATGGTTCTCCATTATACCGTTGAGATCGAGAAACACTTTGAGTCGATATCGTGGAGAAGATGCAGAAAGGAGCAGATATCAGCGCTAAGGTCGATACCATTGAGAAAGAAGATTCTGCTAAACGATATCATGAAGATAGAATTAAATGTAGCCGTTGAGCCCGTACAGTTTGGCGGAATTCAAAATTGGCACTGGCGCATAAAGAATGGACAGAGTATTCTATTCTCGTCCAGACCATGGACAAGACATTTCCTGAGACCGTTGATAAAAGTCAAGGGTATAAATAGGATATGTTAGGTCAATAAAACAGTACCGTTACACAAAAAGAAAAATCATGAATCCAGAAACGACGCACTATTGAAGCAAGCTAGTTCATTCTGAAGACTTTCAGAAAAACAAAGAGGAGTCAATCAACTAGACTCAGAGCTGGTCTTCTTCATGCTGAAGAAAAAGATAAAGAAGGAGAGCCCTAAATTTGTTCTACTTGAAGATACATGCTACAGGGGCTCCTTCCTGAAACTTGCTTTCACGACAAGAGCAATAGAACACTTTTAAGATTCAAGGTCTAATTAATTTAGTCTTCTGTTGTAAACTTTACTTCAAACTATTTCTGTTGGATCTCTAAGGAGATATGAGCTATAGGGTTGTACTTCCAACCTGAGTGTAGGACTTCTTGATAAGTTTGAGTGTAGGACTTGGTGCAAGTCTGAGGCAAGAAACCAGCTGGGTTTCTAAGCTGTAGAAGTTGGAGTACTCTGAATTGTAGGACTTCTGTGCATGAGTATAGGACTTCTTCATAAGTCTTGGTGTAGGGCATTTGTGTCTGAGGTTGGGTCTTGGAGGACCAGAGAGATCCCGAGGGATCTGTGTTGTAAGCTCTGAGGAGCTGAGTTTTGGAGAAGTTTGTCGAGTCTAGCTCACTGTTAGATTGGTGTTGGGGGAAAGTGGATGTAACCATACCCTAGGAAACCACTATAGATTATTGTGTGTTGATCTGTACTTGCTGGCTCTGTTTTATAGTTTTATATTACTTATATCTGCTGAAATCATAAAAGAAATCAATAAAGTACAAGTCTGCTTATTCACCCCCCCCCCCTATGTGATTTAGATTGACAACAATAACAAACTATCAAGTGGTATCAAAGTGAGGTTGGTCAAAACTAGACTTAACCGTCTGACCAAGATCCTATAAGGGTAATCAAGCCTATCACCAAGACCTCCAGTGAGTCTCATAAGGGGATAAGCTCTATGAAGTTGCCCATATGCAAAAAATAAACTTTTGGCATATGAAAATAAAAGGTTAAACTATTCATGGAAGCATCATACCCTAGGATCTATATTACAGTAGAGGAGGGGCCTTTCATCACCACGAAGGCCTTCACCATTGATCTAAATCTACAGGTCCCTAAAAAGTATGCTGACAAGAACAGGGATGAAATTGTGCTGGCTACAATGGATAAGAGAGCCAAAGACATTATAGTTAGTGCAATTGATGATTCCACCTTTCAAATTTTGGTTCATTACCGAATTGCAAAAGAGATGTGGGATACACTATTAGTGTACATGGAGGGAACTGAAGAAGTAAGGGATGACAGAAAATCTCTTCTCAACCAAGAATATGAAGCATTCACGAAAAGCAGCAGAGATAGCATAGTTGAGTGCTATAAATTTTTTTTCAAAACTGTGAATGAGTTGAAGACCTATGGAAGGGTCTTCACTGATTATGAGCTTAAAGATAAGTTCTTTAGGTCTCTAACTAGAGACTGGGACAACAAAATCTGTGTCATCAAGGAGATGAGGAACTTGGCCAACATTCCTCCCCATATATTGTTTGGAAAGCTTCCCTCTTATGAGATGATGTTAAATGCAAGAAAAGAGGAGGAGAATGCTTTCAAGACTCACCTAAAGGAGAAATATATGGCCCTCAAGGTTGAGGTGTCAAAGACGAACAAGGAGAGAATCCCCTCTCATCCCAGAAGAGTGGCTGAGTCAGAATCTTCTGTGCCCAGCACTTCAGATGTTGAAATGTCAGATGGAGATTTTGCATCTTTCTCAAGGAAATTTAAGAAGATGATGTCGAGAAAGAAGAACTGGAAGAACATGCCTTCTTCCTCCTCCAACTCCAAGAAAAAGTACAATAAATTTGATAAAGATAAGAAGAAGCCCAAAGGGGACAGGTATGGCTTTAAAACTAGCAAACATATTTCTTCTAATATTGTGTGTTACTGTTGTAACAAACCTGGGCATGTCATTGATGACTGCCCAGTCAAGAGGAAGGAAAAAAGGTACAGGTGACAGGAAGCACCACAAGGGAAAGAAGTCTGAAAAGACTTTACTTACTAAGAAGAAGAAGAGCTGGAGTCAGAGTGACTCAGACTCTTCTAAGTCAAATGAAGAAGAATCCTATATTGAGATATTTGTTGAAGAAGAAGAAGATGATGATGATTATCCTGCTGCAAGGATAGGAATCAGGGCTCCCTTGTCACATTTAGACAGTGATATTGAGGAAGAAGAAAGTCATGGCTTGATGGCCATAAAAGAGGAAGATAATCTGGATGAATCTGATCCTGATGAGATACTAATTATAGCTATATCTTCTTCTGGTTCTGATTATGAAACTTGCCCAGAATCGGAAGCATCATCTTTATCTAATGATGAGGATGGACCGGAATCTGAAGATAATGTCAATCAATTGATTGACAAATATGGTGCCCTCTTGGAAGCTCTGAAGAAGAGCAAGAAACTTATCAAGAGGCAAGATGAGAAAATTGCTTCCCTTCAGAAGGCCAAATCTGAAAGCTCTGAGTCTTCTTCTCAGTTGGCTCAAATGAGCAAAGAGATTATCCAACTGAAAGGGATAACAATTATCCAAGTCAGCACCATAATCCAGAAGGTCAAGATCATCAAAGATCTTGAAGAGAAGTTCCTCAAGGAGAGTAAGTTAGTGGATCAGTTCTCAAAGCCATAGTCTGTGTTACCCATCATTGAATCTTTCTCCTCCCAAAACAATAGAAGGGGATTGGAGTTCAATAGGAAGGGAGCAGCAACATCTAGAGATATAAGCAAAGGTAAGGCAATTATGCCTCAAACCACCTTTCAGAAGGTATTACTTCCTTCTAATATGTATGAACATGATAGCATAAATGGTCACTAGAAGAATGGAAGTTCCTCCAGTAATGTCAATAATGCACATTACAATGGGAGGAGAAAGGGCATGGGGTTGAGTGCTTTGAAAGCTCCCCATGAAGAAATTCAAATGGGTAATTATAAACCATTTGTTTTTGGTACTTCGGCCCCTACACTCAAAGGTATGGGTGTTGCATCTTCCCAAGCCACTCAAATTAACAAGTAGATTATTGGCAAAATATTAACCCACTCTCACAAGGCAATATCAAATTCCATCAACACAATATCAACTACAAAGCTGACATTTGTTGTTGTCAAGCCGATAATGTCGAGTAAGATAGGTTATCGTCGAGCACATAGCAGAGTGCTTGTTGAGAGGAACAAGAAAAATTCAGAAGCCTTCTCTACTGAACATGAACATACAGATGCACCATCATCTTCCAGGAATGTTCAGAAGAGAAGGTACAACATTTTTTAGTGTTAGTGTTGTAGTAAAATGGGTCACTTTGTCATTGACTGTTGGCACAATCCCTATGTGCCTAATAAAAAGAAGAGCTTTGTTATAAGGGTAGCTCCTAGTAAGGATATTGCTTTTAATGCTAACAAGAACCTAGGACTCAGTTTATTGGGCTCCTGAGGTAGAATGAACTTTATCTTGTAGGATAGTTCAAGTACCAACCTGAAGCAAATTAGGTACTTGTACGGTGGGTGTTCCAGGCATATGACTGAGACAATGAGTCTTCTAAAGGATTACATTCCTATAAAGAATGAACCAAAGGTCATTTTTGGAGGCTCTGATAGAGGAGTCCCCAAAGGATATGGTATGATCTTCAATGGGATAGTCTCAATTACAAGAATAGTTTATGTGGAGGGGTTGCAACACAACCTTGTAAGCATAAGCCAATTATTTTACTTAGACAATATCATTAAATTCCACAATGATAAGTCAGTTGACTTAGAGACTATTCTCTCAGGCACAAGGAGTGGGAATATCTAATGAGAAAGAGTCTTTTTTTGTGTACAATGGCACAAGAGACTTGGTCATATTAATTACAAGACAACTAGCAAACTATTTTCTGAGAACTTAGTTAGAGATAGTCCAACTCTAAAATGTGTTAAAGAGGGTCACTGTCATGCATGCTAGATGGGCAAGCAAACAAGGGCAACCTTTAAGAGCATTGGCTGCAAAGACTCTATAAGATGTCTTTATCTGTTACATATGGATCCGTTTGGTCCTTTGCCCATTCAGAGTTAAGGATGGAATTTGTACAATTTTGTGATTGTAGATGATCACTCAAGTTTTACATGGGTATTCTTCCTTAAGAAGAAGTCAGATACCCTGGATTTCTTCATGACTTTTGTCAAGGCAATTCAGAATGAGATGGAATGTTCTGTGGTCAAAGTGAGAAGTAACCATGGTACAAAATTTCAATCTGGGGTCATGATAAGGTTCTATCAAGAGCAAAGTATCTCCCAAGAGTTCTCTTCTCCAAAAACTCCACAACAAAATGGAGTGGCTGAGAGAAAGAACAGGGCTTTAATAGAGGCTGCCAGAACAATGCTTAGTGATTCCTCTCTACCAGAATATTTCTGGGCTGAGGCAATTAATATTGCTTGTCATGTTCTGAACAAGGCCTCTATCAACAAGTCTCATAGGGAAAACTCCCTATGAACTTCCAAAGGGCAGAAAACCAACTATTTCATATTTAAGAATCTTTGATTGCAAATGCTACATTCTAAACAATAGAAAGTCTCAATTAACTAAGTTTGCCAAGAAATATAGTGTGGGTACTCTAATTAGATATAGCTCTCATGGTAGAGCACATATAGTATACAACAAGAAGATTCATGCAATTGAAGAATCCATACATATCATTTTTAATGAGACTAGCCTGTTATACAAGGGCTGTTCTAGTGTTCCTAACATTCAGGTACTGAGCTAAGCATGTAAGATTTGTTCATACAAGACAAGCCAAACTCAAGCATAAGTACTTCTCCAATTAAAGTACTCAATGAAGATGCTCAGCCAGCTGATGGAATTTAGGATACTGCTGAAGAGGATCAACTAGCTGGAAACAATCCAGCAAGTCAGCCAGCTGCTGACAGAATGCCTGCAGCAACCAGATACCTGAGAGATCATCCCAACACTCTCATAATTGGAGATGTCAGCCAAGGAGTCACCACCAGGAGCAGAAAACACAATGAAGCTCTATTTCTGAGCTTCCTGTCTCAGATGGAGACTAAGAAATTTGAAGATGCTAACAAAGATCCATTTTGGATCAATGATATATAGGAAGAGCTACTACAATTCAAAAGATGCAAGTTCTGGAAGCTTGTGCCAAAACCTCGAGAAAATAACATTATTGGCACCAAATAGATTTTCAAAAACAAACTAGATGAGAATGGAATAATTGTGAATAACAAAACCAGACTGGTAGCCAAGGGATACATACAAGAGGAGGGCATAGATTTTGATTAAACATTTTCCCCTGTTGTAAGGCTGGAAGCAATAAGGATGTTCCCGGCCTATGCTGTATTTAAAGGTTTCAAAGTCTACCAGATGAATGTCAAATCAGCATTCCTGAATGGTAATCACAAGGAAGAGGTATATGTGGAGCAACCCTCAGATTTTGTGCATCCAACTCTAATTTGTCATGTTTATTTTCTTAGAAAAGCTTTGCATGGGTTAAAGCAAGTCCCTAGGGCTTGGTATGAAACTATGTCTACCTTTCTCATTAAGAACAAGTTCTTAAAGGGAAAGATAGATAACATATTATTACTAAGGGAAACAAAGGGCAAGTGTCTCCTAATCCAAATTTATGTTGATGACATAATATTTGGGTCTACTGATAAAAACATTTGTAAGAGTTTGTCAACCTTATGTAGTGGGAGTTTGAGATGAGCAGTATAGGAGAGAGTATTTTTTATGTCTATAAGTGAAACAGTGCGATGAGGGAATTTTCATCTCTCGAACTAAGTACTCTAGAGAGCTAATTAGGAAATTTGGGATGGAGTCAGCCTCCACCATGAAAACTCCCACGGTAGCAAATATATCCCTGGATAAGGATGAGAAAGGGAAACTTTTTGACGAATCCATGTACAGGTGTATCATTAGGTCTCTACTTTATTTGACTGCTAGTAGATCTGATATTATATATGTTATATGTGTTTGTGCTTAGTACCAGGCATGCCCTAAGGAATCTCATTACTCGGCTGCAAGGAGGATTTTGAAATACCTAAGGACAGCTACCATCTTGGTCTGTGGTACCTTAGGAACAATAGTTTTGAACTAATTAGCTATTCAGATGCAGATTTTGCAGGTTGTAAGGAAGATAGGAAAAGCACAAGTGGGACATGTCAGTTCCTAGGAAAGAGATTGGTGTCATGGAGTAGCAAGAAGCAGACTAGTGTGGTTATATCCACAACTGAGTCAGAGTACATATCAGCAGGGAGTTAATGTGCTCAGCTTCTTTGGATTCAACATCAATTATAGAACTATAACCTCCAGGTAAGTAAAACTCTTATATATTGTGACTCATCCAGTGTTATCTTTATTACAAAGAACCATGTGTCACATAGCAGGACTAAGTATGTAGAGATTAGATATCATTTTATTAGAGAGCATGTTGAGAAACAAGATATATGTCTTGAGTTTGTTCCCACATACAAACAAGTGACAGATATCTTCACCAAGCCACTAGAAGAGGCTAAGTTTAACTCTTTCAAAATTGAGTGAGGAATGCTTAACTTAGAATAATTTTATCTCTCTTATAGTATTCCAGTTTTATCATTTCAATTATTATTTGCATAATTTTTATGGTTAGCTGCTAGAACAAATGTCTGGTAGAATGATAGGTAGATAACTTTAGTTGAAAATTCTCATAAGTACGAGTCAATTGACTCATTTTATATAATTTTCTATCATTTTGATGGAAAGTTTGCCCTAGTAGGGCAAAGGAGTTAAGTTGAGAAATTCTCAGCTATATCATTGAGAAGAAGCTCAACGATCCCTATCCATCTCAGTGATATCGTTGAGACGGACTGTTTTCTTTATTTTAAAATCATTTTCAGTCGTTAGATCATTTATAGATGATCACCAAGGAGCGCAACGCTTCGTTTTTATTTGAATTAGAGTTATATTAATATATATAAGTCAAGGGTTTAGTTTAGGACATAAAACCTCTAACCCTAAAAAACCGTCGACAACACTCTGTCTTTCTCTACGTTCTCAGCGACTAAGACTTCAGTCCAATGGCGTCAAAGCCTGTAAAAACCTTGTATGACGGATATACGATAGTAAGATTTGGATTCAAGGCTACTCCAGGAGAGATCAGAGAAGTTATCACAATGTTGGAAGCCGGTGTGTTAGATTTCCTTCTATCTGAACCTAGTCCAATCCTGAAAGAAGAGGTTCTAGAACTCTACTCACATGTTAAGGTTTCATCTACCAGCAAGTCTATTAAAAGAAACGTAGGAGATGTAAAGATTAAGATAACCCCTAACAGGATTTCCCAGGATCTACACCTTCCTTCTACTGACATAGAAGAGGACCAGGATATTTCACCACAAGAATTAGTAGATGCATTGGACTGGTGTGAATTTACTGGTGAGAAATATGGATCTTTAGAGAGAACATTTTAACCGAGAGGTAAACTCCTTGCAGATATCATTGGGAAGGTCATTCTTTGCAAGACTAGATCTCCAAGCCCATGTTTGAATTGGTTGCAAGAGTCATTTTGCAGATGAAAACTAACTGGGCCTTGGTGATATTTCAGAAACTTCTAAACAGTCTTCAAGTACTTTCCTTAGGTAGAATTATTTCCGTGTACCTGATTAATACAGAGTACTTCAACAAAAAACAAGGTGTAAAAATCCATTATATGAAGAGGATGGATATAAAGACATTGGAAAGATAAACTGGGGTATTACCCAAAGGACAAGCTGAGAAAAAAGGCCAAAGGAAAAGAAAAGGAAAGAAAGTGGTAGTGGAAGAGGATTCAGACTCAGATTCAGGAAGCAAAGATGCTGGTGACCAATAGGATAGTGATCCTATTCATAACCCCAATATGTCAACTTCCATTCGAGATGAAGAAAATCTTCAGGACATTAGCATTCAAGTGAATCTTGATGAAGCTGGTATAAGTTCACCTCTGAAAGTGGATGCTACTGTTGAGGGGGAGTCAGCTATTCTAGAGAAGTCCAGTGCCCCAGCTAAGGGGGTGTTGGCTGGAGAAGAGAAAATTGATTCTTTGGACAATTTTCCTAAGTGGGAATGATGATGTCAGTGAGGGGGAGCCTCAATCAGAGGTCCTTGCTCTGGGAGAAAGTTTCCACAAATTCCCAAAGGCTGAGACAGCTACTCATACTGAATTAGCTGGTCAAGAGGACTTAGGGATAAGCCTAATCCAATATAAAACTGAAGAAACACTTCAAGTTACTCAAATTCAACCATCTACAAGTACTTCAGAAAGCTCCATCCTTACCTCAATGAAAGTTCTACTGGATGAGCAAGCTAGAACTTTGAAATCTACATAGATGAGTCAGTCAAGAGTATGAAAGATGAGATTTTGGCTGAGATTCAGAAAGTTAAAACAGATATCATAAGTGATGTAAATTTTCTGAAAAGTGATACTGCACATACAAATGCACAAATCACAAGTTGGTTTGATAAAGCAGCTAGCACGGTGCACCAGAATGTTAAGATTATATCTTCTATGGATGAAAGCTTGAGGCTGACTACATAGGATATTACAAGTGTAAAGCATTATGTTAACCAAACTGATGAGGTTATCAGGCAGGTTGTGGATCATAATGAGGAGTATGTGTACTTCACTCAAGTTGAGGCCATGAAGTTGGCAATTGAGCACAGAGATGAAATTGTTGTTGAACATGAAAATGTGTTTCAAATAATGACAAGCAGGATTGAGGCCAATACCATGCATCTAGAAAATAGATTTTTTGAATAAGCCAGAAAGAGGGAGAGAATCAATCTAGATCAAGCTCTATGGTTCTACAAGGAATAAGAATTGCTCTTCACTTACCTTCTGCTAGATGCTAACACGCCTTCTAATTTTGATTTTGGAGCTCGGGAGAGAGTTTCTCAGGATGTTCAACTTGCCAAGAGAAAGAAAAATGTTGCATGAAGATTACATGGAAATGAAGAGAGCGGAACAGGATCAAGACCCAGACCCAGACTTTGAATACTGGAGTGATGATTCTAAATCAATCATCATCAATGCTTGGATTCATCATGGTAAGATCTTAAAGTACATTGAGAACATAAATCCTTCAGAGGAATGGATAAAGCATCTGGAGAGGAACTCTCAAAGGGAAAGGATTTTTAAGGAGAACTTGGTAAGGAAAAACAACCCAAAGAGGATGTCATCCAAGTATATTCTCAAACCCTTCCTTTACTTCAAAAGACGAGAACAAGACCAAGAATGCTGAGAGAAGGGCAGCTGAACAAGGTGAAAGTTCTAAATCTCCTACACTTAGAGAAAAACTCCATATTCTGATGAAGTAACAAACCAGCCAGCTGACAAGCATCCAGTGCTATGAGATTTCTTGAGATGCATCTATGTCCAATTATAAAAGAACTTATGTTCAAACAATCAAATCCTCGAGCTGATTATATATATATATATAGTTATATATCTATGATGCTTCATTTGTTCATTATTAATGTTCACTGCTAATTATCTGTGATAACATGATTTTATTGTTATAAGATGATTTCTTTTGTTAATGCACCTTAGCATTGATAAGTGTTCTGTATTCTTCAAATATGGGGAGATTGTTGGGAATATTGCTTGTTGATGCGCGAAAACGGAGAGGAGGGTTCGCGGGCACCAGCAGCTAACGGGTATTCGGTCTCACAAGCGAGGTGAAGAAGAGGGTTGCGGGGATAGAGGAGAGGTTGTTGAGGATGCTGGGAACAGCAGGGAAGGTTGATCAGGAACTGTCGAGCAGGCAGCTACTTTGACGGTTAGCCTTACAGGTTAATGCCGAGAGAAAAGAGGAGTTGAGAAGAAGAGGGGGCCGCTAGCAGCGGCAACAGCATACTTCGCCCGCCGCGGCTTAAATGCATCTCTTGCGATGGGCTTTCCTTTGATTACGAACTGAGGTTACAGCTTGAGATTACGCCTTTACATGGAAAACAAATAAAGGGTACAAAGGGGGAAGCTGACGGCTAAGGAAAGAAGGATGCCAGAGGCCGCGCGGTTTGACCAGAGAGGTCGGCAGACCGCGTGGTTAGCCGATCCCGAAGCTTGCTAGACTAAGCTGAGCGGACTGCGCAATCAGGCCGAGAAGAGAACAGGAGAAGGTTGCTGAGGCCGCACGGGCTGAGGGTTGGAGTCTGCGGGTATTGATGTCTTGACCTTGTCGTCTCCATTGTGTCCAAAAATGAGAGGTACGGGGGCCTATTTATAGGCCCGAGGAGGTAACGGTCTTTGTAACGTCACCCCCGGTAGAGCGGTAAGTTGAATGAGTAAAGAATGAGTCCGCCGAGTCCGCACCATGCCGTGCAGATAGGGACTTGTTTACTTGAGTTGTTCTGGGGCTGGCGGACTGGGACGAGTCCGCCTCTGCTGTACTGAGCGAGCCCGCATCGAGCTGTGCGAGCTGAGGAGTAGCCCGCCCGCTGCTGGGAAGTAGCCGGTGCTGGAAAGATGGGGTAAGCCTGGCGGACTGCACAACGAGTCCGCCCAACTCGCGGCGGACGAGTTGAGCAGGCCGCCTCCTGCTGGAGGCTTGTCCCACTTGCTGGGCGACAAGGCTCGGCGACCTGGCGGGCTGAGGGGGAAGGTCGTGTACTGCTGACTGGCGGCCTAGAGGCAAGTCGCCACTGTTGTTGGATGAAGAGTCCACCTCCTCCTTGCGGGCTGGAGTTGAGTCTGCGTTGTGTTGCGCGGCCTGATGAAGAGTTGTCGGTCCTGCCAAGTCCCATCTCAGGCAGACTGATACCGAGTACGCCTACTGTTGTGCGGGTTGGAGAGTTGGAGGGAGGAGCAACCCACCTCCCTTAGGCGGACTGAAGACTGAGTCCGCCACCAACTGCTGAATAGGAGCAGGTCGCCCCTTCTGGTGGAGCAAGCTCGTCTCCTGTTGGATGGACAGGCTTGTCGCGTACTGAATGGCGACCTGGAGGCAGGTCGCCTGGCGATATGGTGGTCTGTGCGGATGGCAATGTGAGTCTGTCATTCTGTTGGATAGCATGGAAAGAACCAATGTGCGGTTAGCTGATATAACTGTGCGGCCTGCAGGGGCAGGCTGAGGAAGCAATCCGCAGCCCCTACAGAACGAGCGGCTGCTGCGCGACCTGGACGGTCTGGCTGGGGAGACCGCCCTAGCCGCGCGGCCTGAGCGGACAGAAAAGTCTGTCCGCCCATCCTTAGAAAAGAGGGCTGACAGGTCGTGACCTTCAGAGGGAACCTGGAGCAGGCTGTGACTTGCGAGTTGGCCATCTTGGGAGGGATCGCCGATTTCTGGGGTTAACATAATCCCCACACTTTTTTAAGTCCCGAAGGGAACTTCGAAAAAGTAGGAGACCCACGAAAATCGTGATCCATCCCTCGGAAAAACAAGAGGCAGGGAGAGATAGAACCTGATATCTCTCTTCAGAAAAGGTTTGCCAATGTCTATCTTTTTCCTGCAAAGGAAAAGTGAATGCAAGCAATAATAAGTACATCTCGTGTGTACCTGAGTTGCTTTGCAAAATGAAGAAGATATGAATGTTTTCCAATGAGCTCTGCAAAACAAAGATGAGAGGAAAGCACAGAAGAGTGATAACTTGCAAGTACCTGAAGGAGTCTTGCAAGCACCTGTTATCTTCTGCAAAAGGAAGAGTAACTGGCAGATATGAAATAAAACCAAATTGCAAGTACCTGGATGGAACTTGCAAGCATCTGCTAATCTCTGCGAAAGAAGAGTAAGCAGCAGATATGATAGAAAAGTAAACTGCGAGTACCTGAAGGGAACTTGCTAATATCTGCTAATCTCTGCAAAAGAAAAGTAAACAGCAAATATGATAGAAAAGTAAACTGCAAGTACCTGAAGGGAACTTGCTAATCTCTACAAAAGAAGAGTAAACAACAGATATGATAGAAAAGTAAACTGCAAGTACCTGAAGGGAACTTGCTAATCTCTGTTAATCTCTGCAAAAGAAGAGTAAGCAGCAGATATGATAGAAAAGTAAGCTGCAAGCTAGGAAGCACCGGTACGGGTACCGGATATGATACGTACCCGGTACGGCGGTACGACAAAATTTTAAAAACAAGGATACGGGTACGTCATGATACGTTATAACAAATATAATTTATATTTATATATCACAAGTGCAATAAATAGTTCTCAAAACATCGAAACATTAAACATAAATCATAACTTGAAGTACAAGTTCACAAATCAATGCAACATAACATGAAGTTTTCAAACATTAAGCATTTGTAAATATTACAAAATTTAACATCTTATATGTTTAACCAAAAGAGATAAAATTAAACTTAAGTTACTTATCAGTTTTTTTTCTTCTTCATTGTTGGAGATCAACATCTTCATTCTCTGGTTAGTCTAAAGACAAGTTAGTCGTTTTGTTAATAACTTGCATTGAATCACAGTATGCAGAATGATGCGCTAAGTCCAAGTGTGTCCACATAGGTGTATCCATCGAATATCGGGTACGTACCGTTACTGGATACGTATCCGGTACGGATACGCTGCCTTCGGGGAAGTATCCGTGCTTCACAGGCTGCAAGTACCTGAAGGGAACTTGCTAATATCTGTTAATCTCTGCAAAAGAAGAGTAAGCAGCAGATATAGAAAAGTAAGTTGCAAGTACCTGAAGGGAACTTGCTAATATCTGTTAATCTCTGCAAAAGAAGAGTAAGCAGCAGATATGATAGAAAAGTAAGCTGCAAGTACCTGAAGGGAACTTGCTAATATCTGTTAATCTCTGCAAAAGAAGAGTAAGCAGCAGATATGATAGAAAAGTAAGCTGCAAGTACTTGAAGGGAACTTGCTAATGTTGACTGTTGATATGTTAAGATACAATTGGATAGCAGAAAGGATGTCCGACAAACTCTGTTATTAATTGGATAGAGATCAAATCGCGATAGTGATCGTCTCGCGTGATCAAGTATGATGTCTTATATATGAATTCTAGATCAGCAAGATGAAACTATCTCAATTAAACTTCAATAGCATGACTTGTTAATAAATAGAAAAAGATTCCTCGATTGAATAATAGATGTCAAGAGTAAGCATAATCAATCGTCAGCGGATAGAGCTTCATGAAAGCCAAATATATAAAGCGAGTATAAGCAAGAAGATGTTGCAAATCCTTTTAATAGGTTGGATTTAACCTGTTAACCTGTAAGAAGGCAAAATGAAAGGAGGGATACACCCTGAAGATGACCCAAAAAGACTGGATGTTGCCACAGGAGCTCACCCGTGGGCCTTATGCATCGCTTGCCTAAGAAAAATCATCTAGGGTGTAATCCTACCTAGAGCGGGCTGACCGTGCATCCTTTAGAAGGGAACAAAAGAGAAACAAGCACAGGATATCCTGAGAAGGATCGATAGATGCACTGCTCTCATGCCTCGGGTTACAAGCATCGCTGATCAATTACACTAGATGTGCCAAGTGGCCTATTGCTTGTCTGCGGATTGATCAGCGGAGTTGTGGGCCCCGCGAAGGCACGGATTGAGAGTACCATAGAGTATTTGTCTATTACAATCGTGAGATGATCGAGGAGGCAAGGCTACACTTGATCGGCATTGCTTACCCAACAAAGATCATCGTAACTGTAATGTATCCCTAACGAAGCGCAGCAGAGCTAACACATGGGACCTCCCTCGATACACACTGTGCTAGATACCGGCTAGGATCCGAAGTCCCGTAATCCTCCGCACGAGAGTTGAACGGCCCCCACTACACATACGCGAACACGCCCCACTATATATGGTCATTGTGGTCTTACGCCAGAGTCCAACCTCGAGGGGGCCCTAAGCAAGACTCAGCGATGTCTCGGTGGTTCGGTGATCTCTTTGGCAAAGAGAAAAAGTAGAGGAGGAAGCACTCCATAAAAGGAAATGTGTCAGTTTGGGATCTCTGACGTAAAATTTATTGAAATGAAACGAAAGAACACTTAGAAGTGATTTAAAAGAGAATGTTTAAAGAGTAAAGTAGAAACAAACAGTCATGATCGCAAGGAGCTTTTGGAACTGTGGTGTCCTTTTTATTTTAGAATAGCCTTCCAAGGGAGCCCTCGTCATCGGCATCAATGGTATTGTCGGTGATGATGTGAGGACAATCGTTGATGTGACAAACTCCCTTTTAGCAGCAAGGAACGTCTGCTACTTCTTTTCCTTTTGAAGTTGACGGATCAGAGTGATCATCCTTCGGGAGTAGATCGCGCATCTTACCCTGCCTCAGCATCTTTTGTACCAGTTGACGAAGCGCTCGGCAGTTTTCAGTCAAATGTCTGCTTTCTTTGTGAAACTCACAGAACGGATCTGAATCTTTTGGTCTTTGATATGTCGGGTAGTAAGGCCTTTTGAAATTAGTCCTACCTTTCATGATTTGGCTCACTTCTTGCATGGCCTCATCTAGTTCGGACTCTGGCAAGTCATCATCTTGCTGCTGATGAACCGAAGATGTTTGTGGAGCTGGTGCTGGCAATAGTAACAATTGATCTTGGGCACGATCCTGGCCCTTGAAGGGATGTCGATGACGCTGAAATCTTCTTCCCTTCCTTGAGTAGGATGGAAAATCTTTCCGATGAGACCTCGGGAGTTGCTTGTAAGATGAAGAAGAATCTTTCTTTGCTATAAGCCTGGAGACGAAGCTAGGATTGCTCTTCTCGCCGCGAATATAAGAGTTGGCTAAACCAATCAACTCTTGATATGTCCTTGGCGCTCGGACGTTAGCCGCATACTTGAGTGGTCCTTCACGCAGACCGTGAATAAGAGTCACTCGATACATCTCTTGATCGACGATCTCAATGTCCAAGATTTCCTTCTGAAAACGATCCAAAAAATGAGACCAAGTCTTGTTCTCTCGCTGCCTAATCTCAAAGAGGGTTTCTGGACCGTCCTTTTTCTTTGTAGAGGTGGAAAACCTAAGCAAAAACTCTCTTCACAAATCAGCAAAGGAAGAGATGGACTGAGGACGTAGTCCATAGAACCAATCTCTCACTTTTCTATCAAAGGTTGTTACAAAGAGTTTGCATTTGGTAGAATCTGAGAGGGTCTTGAGAGCTACGGTTGATTCAAAGGCTTGAAGGTGCTTCATTGGATCAGTCTCTCCAATGTAAATTGGCAACTGTGGCTCTCTGAAGTTAACTGGAGTTGGTTCATGTCGAACATTCTCTGAAAACGGTGACGGCTCTTCCTGCTCCCCTACAGCATAAGGAAAAAAGGGAGCATAAGTTGTAGCTGCAAAAGGAGCAGGAAGATAAAAGGGAAAAGCTGCTGCGGGAGGAGCAAAGGTAGGAGTTGAAGAGTATGGATGACTTCCCTGAAAGTTTAGAAATCTAGCTGGACTTCCTCGGGCAGCTTCCCGGAAGAAGTTTTGACGAGCTATGAACTCATCATTTTGAGATCGCAAAAGGGCTGCAGGCCCTTGTGGAAAGGTTGGTGGGTAAACAGGAGGGTAGACCGGCGGATAGGCAGGTGGATAAACTTGAGGAGTCTCCAATGTTGGTGCTAGATTGATTGGAGGAACTGGCGCTGCTGCAGATTGCATTTCCAATCGTTGAGCGACAGCTGCTAGAGTACAGTTGATTGCCTGAAACTGTTGGGCAGTTTCTCTGCGTGATTGCTCCAAGGCTTCCCAGAGAGGATCTTCACTAGGACTTGAAGGAGCAAGGTTCTCGGCTGGTTGACGGTCTGACATGAGTAACCGCTGATTTCACTGTCTGATCGAGATCTGAAGGTCGCGTGTTAACTGTTGATGCGTGACAACGGAGAGGAGGGTTCGCAGGCACCAGCAGCTAACGGGTGTTCGGTCTCACAAGCGAGGTGAAGAAGAGGGTTGCGAGGATAGAGGAGAGGTTGTTGAGGATGCTAAGAACAGCAGGAAAGGTTGATCAGGGACTGTCGAGCAGGCAGCTACTTTGACGGTTAGCCTTGCAGGTTGATGCCGAGAGAAAAGAGGAGTTGAGAAGAAGAGGGGGCCGCTAGCAGCGGCAACAGCATACTTCTCCCTCCGCGGCTTAAATGTCTCTCTTGCGACGGGATTTCCTTTGATTACGAACTGAGGTTACAGCTTGAGATTACACCTTTACATGGAAAACAAATAAAGGGTACAAAGGGGGAAGCTGGCGGCTAAGGAAAGAAGGATGTCAGAGGCCGCGCGGTTTGACCAGAGAGGTCAGCAGGCCGCGCGGTTAGCCGATCCCGCAGCTTGCTAGACTAAGCTGAGCGGACTGCGCAATCAGGCCGAGAAGAGAACAGGATAAGGTTGTTGAGGCCGCGCGGACTGAGGATTGGAGTCCGCGAGTATTGATGCCTTGACCTTGCCGTCTCCACTGTGTGCGAGAATGAGAGGTATGGGGGCCTATTTATAGGCTCGAGGAGGTAACGGTCTTGGTAACGTCACCCCCGGTAGAGCGGTAAGTTGAACGAGTAAAGGAGGATTCTATCGAGTCTGCACCATGCCGTGCAGATAGGGACTTGTTTACTTGAGCTGTTCTGGTGCTGGCGGACTGGGATGAGTCCGTCTTTGCTATACTGAGCGAGCCCGCGTCGAGCTGTGCGAGTAGCCCGCCCGCTACTGGGAAGTGGCCGGTGCTGGAAAGCTGGGGTAAGCCTGGCGGACTGCACAACGAGTCCACCCAACTCGCGGAGGACGGGTTGAGTAGGCCGTCTCCTGCTGGAGGCTTGTCCCACTTGCTGGGCGACAAGGCTCGGCGACCTGGCGGGCTGAGGGGGTAGGTCGCGCACTGCTGACTAGCGGTCTGGAGGCAGGTCGCCACTGTTGTTGGATGAAGAGAGTCGACCTCCTCCTTACGGGCTGGAGTTGAGTCCGCATTGTGTTGCGCGGCCTGATGAAGAGTTGTCGGTCCTGCCAAGTCCCATCTCAGGTAGACTGAGACCGAGTCCGGCCACTGCTGTGCGGGTTGGAGAGCTGGAGGGAGGAGCAAGCCCACCTCCCTTAGGCGGACTGAAGACTGAGTCCGCCACCTTCCGCTGAATAGAAGGAGCAGGTCGCCCCTTCTGGTGGATCAAGCACGTCTCCTGTTGGATGGACAGGCTTGTCGCGTACTGACTGGCGACCTGGAGGCAGGTCTCCTGGCGTTATGGAGATCTGTGCGGATGGCAATGTGATTCCGCCAGTCTGTTGGATAGCATAGAAAGAACCAATGCGCGGTTAGCTGATCTAACTGCGCGGCCTGCAGGGGCGGACTGAGGAAGCAATCTGCAGCCCCTGCAGAACGAGCGGCTGCTGCGCGACCTGGCGGTCTGGCTGGGGAGACCTCCCTAGCCGCGCGGCCTGAGCGGACAGAGAAGTCTGTCCTCCCATCCTTAGAAAAGAGGGCTGACATGTCGCAACCTCCAGAGGGAACCTGGAGCAGGCCGTGACTTGCGAGCTGGCCACCTTGGGAGGGATCGCCGATTTCTGGGGTTAATATTGCCCTCAATATTCCAAGATTTGAAGAAGCAACACTTACAATGTTAAGTGCATAGTGTATTTTATGGGATATCTATTTCATAATTATGCAGGTTATTTAATGTTGACTCAGACCCAGACCCAGAATTTGAATACTGGAGTGATGATTCTGAATCAATCATCATCAATGCTTGGATTCATCATGGTAAGATCTTAAAGTACATTGAGAACATAAATCTTTCAGAGAAATGGATAAAGCATCTGGAGAGAAACTCTCAAAGGGAAAGAATTTTTAAGGAGAACTTGGTAAGGAAAAACAACCCAAAGAGGATGCCATCCAAGTATATTCCCAAACCCTTCCTTTACTTCAAGAGACAAGAGAACAAAACCAAGAATGATGAGAGAAGGACAGCTGAACAAGGTGAAAGTTCTAAAGCTACTACACTTAAGAGGAAAACTCCAGATTCTGATGAAGTGACAAACCAGCCAGCTGACAAGCATCCAGTGCTATGAGATTTCTTGAGATGCATCTATGTTCAATTATAAATGAACTTATGTTCAAACAATCAAATCCTCTAGCTGATTATATATATATAGTTATATATCAATGATGCTTCATTTGTTCATTATTAATGTTCACTGCTAGTTATCTGTGATAACATGATTTTATTGTTATAATATGATTTCTTTTGTTAATGCACCTTAGCATTGATAAGTGTTCTGTCTTCTTCAAATATGGGGAGATTGTTGGGAATATTGCCCTCAATATTCTAATATTTGAAGAAGCAACACTTACAATGTTAAGTGCATAGTGTATTTTATGGTATATCTATTTCATAATTATGCAGGTTATTTAATGTTGACTCTAAAACATGTTTAGAGCAGAGAAAATACCATTGATATCGGTATATGGTTCTCCACTATACCATTGAGATTGAGAAACGTTTCGAGTCGATATGTGGAGAGGATGCAGAAAGGAGCAGATCTCAGTACCAAGGTCGATACCGTTGAGAAAGAAGATTCTGCTCAACGATATTGTGAACACAGAATTAAATGTTACCGTTGAGCCCGTACAGTTTGGCGGAATTCAAAATTGGTGCTGGCGCATAAAGAATGGACAGAGTATTCTATTCTCGTCCATACCATGGATAAGACATTTCCTGAGAACATTGATAAAAGTCAATGGTATAAATAGGATATGTTATGGCAATAAAACAGTACCGTTACACAAAAAGAAATATTGTGAATCCATAAACGACGCATTGTTGAAGCAAGCTAGTTCTTTCTGAAGACTTTCAAAAAAACAAAGAGGAGTCAATCAACTGGACTCAGAGTTAGGTCTTCTTTCTGCTGAAGAAGAAGATCAAGAAGGAGAGCCCCAATTCTATTCTACCTGAAGATACATGTTACAGGGGCACCTTCTGAAACTTTCTTTCACAGCAAGAGCGACATAAGACTCTGAAGATTCAAGGTCTAATTAATTTAGTCTTCTGTTGTAAACTTACTTCAAATTATTTTTATAGGATTTATAAGGAGATCTGAGCTGTAGGGATGTACTCACAGCCTAAGTGTAGGACTTCTTGATAAGTTTGAGTGTAGGACTTGGTGCAAATTTGAGGTAGGAAACCAGCTGGGTTTCTGAGCTGTAGGAGTTGGAGTACTCTGAGTTGTAGGGCTTTTGTGCCTGAGTGTAGGGCATCTTGATAAGTCTGAGTGTAGGGCCTTTGTGCTTGAGGTAGGGTCTTGGAGGAGACCTGAGAGATCCTGAGGGATCTGTGTTGTAAGCTCTAAGTAGATGAGTTTTGGAGGATTTTGTCGAGTCTAGCTCACCGTTAGATAGGTGTTGGGAGAAAGTGGATGTAATCATACCCTGGGGAACCACTATAGATTACTATGTGCTGATTTGTGCTTGTTGGTTGTGTTTTATATTGCTTATATCTGCTGAAATCAAAAAAAAACCAATAAAGAACAAGTCCACCTATTCCCCCCCCCCCTCTCTAGGTGATTTAGACTACCAACAACGACAAACTATCAGTCAACCTAACCTAGACTTTGATTTGAAAATACCTAAACTAACACATGCACCTTCAAGTCATGCAATGACCATGCCAAGCTTTTTCTTATCTTCTCACACCCACCCATGACCTGCCACATCATCGAAAAGGTCAACCTTAGGTCAAATAAGTCGATCCCATCCTCTTGGACCCTTTAGGCCTTGAATTATCCTTACTAGGGCTCTCCCTAGCTTGGCCATAACTTACTAGTCACCTCATCTCCCTCATAGCCTTGTCAAGTTAGCATGTGGTAAGGGTTTGACCAAAATGGTCAAACCTGACCCTATCGGGTTTTGACCGACCTCTCATTTCTATTTCAATATAAAGGGAGGTTTTTATGGCCTCTTCAATAAATATGAGTCTCTCCTCATCAATGGAGAGTTGGTTGGGAACACCAAAGAGTGCAAGCCCAACTGACCGCATCCACCTATATTGATCTTGATCAAGGTGGATGAACCCTCGCCAATCCATTTAACCCTCCAAAATGCCTCCATTGCCATCCCTATGAGCCCAAAAAAAAATGAGAGAACCACTTGTAGATTGTGGTCGACAACTAGAGAATCCAAAGATGTTTCTTTCCACTACATCGCCATCATGCCTTCATGACACCATTAAGCACAATCAATACCCTCTCAGGTGACAATCTGAACTCTCTCAACAAATAGATCTTCTAAGACCTTAGTGCTCCCCTCCCAGGCCGCTAGAGACGAGGTTCCCGACCACCATAGCCTTCGACTACCGCCAGAGGAATGACACTTCGTACCCTTTTAGGGTTCATTAATGGGCATTCATGAAGCAGGCATGAACTTTTAGCCCTCCCTAGAGGCCTTTGAGATGGCTATCATCATTGGAGAAGATGGTTTTGATGGCAGAAGAAAAGGGATACAAGAATAATCCAATATTCTAGCGACCACCTATGGTAGTCGGCTATAGGACTTCTACCTAGAGGATCTCGTTCCTACGGAGAGTTGACTGGTAGAGGATCCCTGGCATGTGGGTCACCAAATAGGAGTGGTGGCTGCCTGGAAAGTCTACATCATTAGATTCAATAGTGAGGAATGCAGTGCATTATCTTGATGATCAGATCCTAGTTGTTCAAATCCTCGGTAATGATTGGTCTCTCCCATAGTGGATCTAGCGGTTTTATCCACTATGGGTGTTGTAAGATACTAATAATGGCTTAAATATAGTCATTGGATCTGCTGGAGATTAGTGTTGTATGCTATCTGCAGTTCCTGAAATGATTTATTTAATTAAAGTGTCATAAACATATTCATTTAATACTAGTTTTGTTCTGTTAAAATAATGAAGGGCTTCCTTTCATAATCTTGGAAATAGTTGACCATAAACTTTGTAGAGAATAGGAAGACCATTCCAAAAGTGGTGGCACCACTTCTGGAGTCACCTATAGCCTTTAGAATTCATATTTAAATTTAGGGTTGTCCAAACCTTAGGGTTTTTAAATAAATGAAATCGTTCCTAATTTATTGTTCACCATAAACCAAAATTTGGTGAGTGAAACCTTTATATCCGTAGGAAGTCTCAGTAAAAGTTCGGTAAATTTTGACAACACTTTACACCAAATTTTAGTGATTATTTAATAATTATACACTAAGCATAATAATGAAATAATGTGGACCCCATTGGAATTCTTGGCCATAAACTTTGGGGGTTGCTAGCTTTCCTTAAGGAATCTATGACCAAATATTGGTGGAATTTGGACTTCAACTTCTAGGTTTTCAACTAAATCAGGTTTTAGTCATTCCTGTCACACCAAACTATTGGCTTAGTTACTCTTTCCTAAATTATGAGAATTTTAACATGAGATTTTATAGATTATATTATGAAGTTGATGTGATTCAAACTTCATGTCAATTGGAGGAGATATGAATGATACGTTTATTTTATAGACAATTTTCACCACGTTGTTCTTATTATTTTCACCCATTTATGTGATAGATGTGTAGGCTTAGTGTTCATTATGATTTATATTGCTCATTTGGGTTATATGGATGATTTCATTACGCATATGTGGATTTTTGTGCATGTTTAGGGGAGGTTATGTTCAATATGGCTCACGCACGCCTACGCAAAATTTCCGCAAGCATGTCTGCAAATTTATCCTCTAAAATAGCAATTTTATGTTAATTCGAGCTTGCGCGAACGATATTTATCCTCTAACAACGGCGAACACAAGATTTGACCCGCCGCGACAAATTCTATCCTTGCAACGGGCCTTTTGATTAATTTTCATAGGATTATAGTAGAGTTTGGGTGAGTACATGTAGGGAAGAAGAGAAAGAAATTGACTGGACTTAGTATCCACACCAGCAACTAGGCAGGTTATGGGATAAGTCTGCATGTCCCATCCAAGCCCACCTGGTCCCTATTTATACTCGATGGTAGACGGCTCGGACGATTCACGAAACGACGGGATTTTAACGTCTCATTAACTACAGCATTAGATGCGCAGCCTCCCGAGGTATACGAAGAGTCGGGCGGCATGTGATGAGTTAAGAGATCGCATGCAACTGCGCGGTGCCACTGGAAGCGATGATGAAGAGACGAGTCTATGCGGCCCCGGGAAGAATGCCCTCCGCGACCTCTTTGTTGAATCCACAAAACTGGTCTGTGAGAGACCGCCTATCAAATGCTCATGCCAGGGATGCCCGAAGATTGCCTGCGCCGAACACCGCTACTGACCGGAGAGTGCCTGTCTGAAGACCCCGTGAACTGTGCAAATGACCGCCGTGTAAGCTGTCCCTCCTTGTCTGATGCTCACCTTTGATGTCGCAGGATTTGGGTTAACATAATCCCTGCACTTTTTTGGCAGACTACGCGGGCTCCAAAAATATAAATTGATAACTGGATAGGCTGCGACCTGTGTCCCGCACTACCCGAGGCCTATAAATAGCAGTGGGTGGCCCACCCCTCTTAGCCACTTTCCCCCTAATTCTTGACTCTGCCCGCTCAGTGAAAATGACCTGGATGAACCAGGATATCCTGGAAAAGCTGATGGCGAGGGCCAGTGAGTTAGTGAAAAGCTCTTCAGTACAAACTTCCGCTGAAAAACTTGCCGAAGAAGATGATTCTGCAGGAAAACTTGTGAAAAACGGTGACCAAGAGAGCCTGCCCTGACAGAATGCATGTGGTCACTGGGGGCTCCTCCCCGTAGACCGCTATGCCAGATGGAAATCTTAGAGTGGTGATGGACCCGGTGAGAGGACCTATCATCCAAAATGCTTCTGGGGAAGAGGTTTCGACGAAGGCTCCATCCCTCCTATGGATGCCTATAGAAATGGTCGCCACCGGGAGTGCGCTGGAGACTGCCAACTTGGCATTCGATGCCTTTGAGGGAAACATTTCCCGCATGACATTTGAAGAAGCCGATAAGAGTCGGGAGAGCACCATGGCGAAGGCCCAACTTTGGATGGTGCGGCTGGAGGAAGAGGTTGCCAAGATACCTACCGAGAGTAAAGAAGCGCCAAGAACCATACCTGAAGACGATCCATCTTCGAGACGGGCAACACTGGCAAGGGTCGCTGATGGTCAAAGTTTGGCGGGAGGCAGTAGTGCGAGATCGCGCGGACACCCTCACCTATCGGCTGGTTGCTCGCGAATTGGCCATCATTCCACCTGTAGTGGGCGCAAGTCCTGATAAGCAACTGCAGACTCATGCGCAGCTGCAACTACGCGTAGGCATAAAGAGCTTCTGAGGAGGGATTATCTCAAGCGCACAGATCCTGAGATGGCCAAGCGCCCTGTCTTTGGCTCCTCACGGTCGTCAGCACCACCGTGAATTGACATTGAAGCTTTCAACTCACCCGGAGGTAGCAATCACTCGTTCCATCGGCAAACGCTCGCGGCCACCCTGGTCGATGTCTTTGGAGATGAGGATGCAAAAGCTGATTAGCCCTTGCCCGCGATGAGAGGTATGTCCCTGCTAACCACTTTATGATGTTTACGTGATCGAAAACTTACTTTTTTCCTTACCTGTGCAGTGCCTTATTATTAGGAGGATGTGCTTGAGGCAACTTCGCGCGTTATGCATGACATCTTGGCACGAATTCAAGCACGGATCTCCCGGCTGGAGGAAGTATTCGTCGAGCTGTGGGAGAGGATCGGTCACCCTGACGGGCACTTATGACCGCTTCCCCCATTTTCCATTGTTTTCCTTTTCACCTGTAACTGTTAATATTATAATAATAAAGAACTTACTTTCTCCTTGGTGTCTCTTGGCTTATTGCGGATGGTATTGTGAATCATAGTCGAACGTTGTGTGATCACACGACCGAGGGGTTTCTGAAAGAGTGACCGTGAGCGAGTACATTTTGACGAAACGTATGTTGGCGTCGCTTCACCTCTCTTGTTAAGACTATAAATAGAGGTCCCCACCAGGCTTTTCTTTATTCTAATAAATTGAGACAACTTTTAAAAATGTCGCAAACTCCTGCGCCTCCCAAATCTCCGTGTGCAATTTCCTTTTTGAAAGATTGCCCACGTCGCCCAATGATGTATCACACGAGTTTGGCGGTTTTCCTGTCTAGATTTTTGCTCGGTAGGGGACTGTCCGCGTGCGGCCCAGAGAGAGATGAGAAAGTGAACTCAGTGTTCGCAACCAAACTCGCGATCCCCCTCGAACACTAAGAGATGGGATGGACCCTCCTTGTCTTCCCCGAGGTGGCAGAGATAATGAATTACTTCGGGCTCATACCCGCCCAGTTATCGCCGAACTTTGTTGCAACCATAATATCCTTCGTAAATTACCTGAGATTGCATCGAATATCCATCTCCCTGGAGGTGTTCTACTTTCTATTTCACACGAAAGCTCTCAATTATGGCCAACTGCACTTTAACTCTGACAAACTGTGAATTCTACATGTGACAGGGATCCCCGCAGGCTGGCAATCGTGCTTTGCCTACTTCAAAGGCGACCTGGGCGAGTTCAGTATCATGTCTGCCCTTCGCGCGGAAGAGGTCTTTTACCCCCTGCCCTTTCTAATGCTACCCTACAGATTGCCCGCTATCTAGAAAAGGAATACTTGGACACATTGTACTATATGCGTCGGGTGAAGAAAGTAGAGTGTGGTCACATAAGAGAATGTAAGTCTCTTTTAAAAATCTTTAGATATCCGCGCGTACCTGGCCTAGACTTTTGGTATTTTTACAATTGTTCTAATGGTGCCAGGCTCCAAACCGCAAGCTCTGGTAAGCGATATCAGGCTGGCCACCGAGAAGCAGCATGCTCCCCAGAAAACGGTCGCTAGAACGTCCAGCCTCCCGCCTCTGGAGTTGAGTCCGCGCTTTGAATCAATTGTCCTGCCGGTCATTTGGGGTGTTGAGTTTGCCAAGATCACCAACCAACTACCCTCATGAAGAGAAACTGCACAAATACACCATCATGCACTGGCGATCACGGGGGCGACCAGTGGTTCGGCTCACTACAGGGAGATTGAGACCGTCCCTACGGGGGACTTATCCTCAAGGGACATTGCGGCAAACTTGCGGGCTCGCTCCTACAATAGCACGGCATGGAGTCTTCTTGATGATGCATTGGAGACCAACACCCGCCTGCGGGAGAAGCTGAAGGTAACGGTTAATTACGAACACTACTTCCTCTTCCTTACCTGCATGGGAAGACTTATCTTCCCGCGAACTCGCGCAGTCATAGGAGAAGGGGTTGGTGGAGGAACCAAGAATTCAACGGGAGCTAGGCTGGCTCAACAGGCGCTCAGCAGAGATGGCGATCCGCCTTCTGAAGGAGAACGACGCCTTGAAGCCTGAGTACGCCAATGTCGATTATGAGACACTCTTCGCAGGCCACCTAGATGTGGTTTCTTTGAGCTCGGGGGAGGAGTCTTTGCATCCTTAACCGCGGTCCAAGCAAATACTCCAACTTGGTGCTCATCGTCGTACCCCTTTATGTATTACTTTTCTTTTGTTTCTGCAATGGTTGTTAAGAACACAATGTAACCGTAACTGTATGAAAGTACTTGTACTTACTTGGTTCTTTACTACTATTTAAATTCCTTTTCGATAAACAATGCTTGCTTATAGGGTAATGACCGTATTCTGAGCGTCCGCAACTAGAAATCCTTGGCGGCCCTATCTCGAGTGCTCGCCTATTCGGACTAGAACAACCCAGGCAACCTCAATTGAGTACCCACCTACTAAGATTAAAAAATGCAGGAGGCCTACGTTGAGTGCTTGCTATTAAGATTAGAAATTCCCGGCGGCCTCAGTTGAGTGCCCACCTATTAAGATTAGAAGATCCAGCCGGCCTAAGTTGAGTGCCTGCGAATTAAGATTAGAAGATCCAGGAAGCGTCAGCCTTGGGCCACCGACCGGATAGTTATGGCAGAGTGTGAGGTCTTTTGCAAAATAATTCTTGGTTAGCCACCGCAAATTGCTACGCAGTCGCTGAAGTATTGTAAATTGTCGAGTAAATGCTTACTGAGCATATCTTGGTGAAGTGTTGCTAAGCGAACACACGCCCCGGGAGACGGGATGGACCTTTCTTGCCCCTCTTGAGGACTGGTCCACTACTCCATGGGGTCCGCTTTGCAGAGGTTAAGGATTCCATTCAGGCATATGGCGTTTATAGGTTTATCGTCCACAAGCAATGTCAAATGACGTTGGAGGGGAATAAATCACATGTTGCTCAGAGCTTGTCATCAGAAAGGAATCAATAACAATAACAACTCCTCGGTCAATGCGCAGTTCGTCAACATATCTGGACCTGCCACATATGCCGCTCAAGGTTATCTCCAAGGAGGACAATTATCATGGTCTTATGGTAGTGGAAGTGACTCACGCCGACAGGAGGTTCGGATACCCGAAGGCCAAGGTTCGAGATGTATGGATACGTCTGAGGGGGTACAACAGGCACCGGTAACCAAATACGAATGTCAATCCCAGATATGTTTCGTCTCACTCCAAAGGTCAGGTTCCTCGAGTGAGTACACATCTCGCCTGTCCTGAAAACTCATTCATTATATAGATGTGAGGCATTCAAGATAAGCAAAGACGTAAACGTTTATGTAATGATAGAAGGAAAAAAGGAGGAGCATAAGGGAAATAAGACACCATGTTGGTTATGGCTTGCCTTGCTAGTGACTACAAGAACAAATTAACATTCTCGTCATCCTCAACTAGAAGCGGAATGTATTCCTACATTGCGTGTGTAAGCAAAGTGTCTCTGACTAGAAGTGGAACATACTCCACCGTATCTAAATTGAACGTCCCCAACGGGAAGTGGGACGTACTCCTTTATCGCACCTGCAAGATGGACATCTCCAACTCAGGATAGCACGAACTCCTCCATAGAGCTTACCTGTCGGATGTAACATTCTCGCGCCGTCCTTGAGTCACTCCTGACCCTGAGCTGCTTTCCTCCCAGCGGGAACTTCAAGACCCGATGGTAGGTTGACATAATGGCCTAAAAGTCATCCAAGAGGGGTATCTTGAAGATTGCATTGTAACTGTTGGGTGCGTCGATGACCAAGATAGGACTCCTGCCAAGCTATCCCGTACAGGATGATAGTCAGATCTACGCTCCCCTCGACCTCTTTCTTCTCTCCTGTGAAGCCATAGAGCGGGCCATCGTAGGATTTCAGCGGCTCATCCTTCTTCATCGCCTCATAGGCGATCTTAAAGAGTACATTGACAGAACTACCTGTATCTACCAGGATTCGGGCTATCGTTAGTCTTCCAGAATGTCTTTGATGATGACCGCGTCATAGAAGGGGTTGATGACCAAGGGAATATCTTCCTCCTTGAATGTTACCATCCTGCGAGGATGCGGGGCTAACGACAATGAGTCTACTTCTCTCCCCTCCAGACGTCTTAGGCTCCCTTTACGGGAGGACTCAACTCCGGCCCCGCCGTGTATGTAATTCATACATCCTAGCGGGCCGAATCCCTCCACTTTTACACACTCTTCTTCCACACCTTCTCCTTGCTCGGTCATGATGCATCTTGGGGCACTCGGGCCCTCCCCTTCCTTTTCATTCCCTTTTTGGGACGAGGCCTCTTTGGCCTTCTCTGTCTGCCTCTCTGCAAGTAGATACTCCAACTTTCCCTCCATAAGCAGCTTATCCACCACATCGCAATGGACTCAAAAAATCTCAATATCGTACCCCATAGCCCAGTAGAACTTACAGTAAATGTCTGGGTTCCTACTTCCAGCCCCTCCTTTCATATGTCTCGGAGGCCGGAAATCAGGTTGATGTTGGAGGATCTCTACAACCTCTTTTATCGGTACTTTGATGCTAGAGTACTCTTGCGCCTAATCCCACTGCTCTGGGGATGCTCCTATAGCAATGGTGGGTTACCATTGCCTTCCTGTTGCAACTGGCGGTGTTCTGGCCTCATCTACTGAAAGGCCCAAGGGCCTCGCCGACAAAAGTTTCCCCCTGCGAGCTAGGGGACTGATGCTCCTGAAAGATAAAATTACTTTTTTAGGGAGTTTGGAAGAGTTGAACGTGCGCTTGTCCCCTAGATCGGAGAGTCCCTCGATGAATTCTTTATTATTGAAATCTCCTTCAATGAACTAATTTACTCTCTCGATCATCTCTGCATATGGCTTTGGCTTCTTCTCGCTGATCATGAATTTGAATAGTGCAGGTCGAAATCCATTCGTAAAGGCTACTTTGTAAACCTGGGGTTCAACGTCTGGAATTACCATGATCAGACTCTAGAAGTGATCAACATGTTTCCCAAGGTCTCCCTTAGTCCTTGTTGGACCTGGAATAGAGTGTCGACATCCACTCTTCGCCGTCTAGAGGTGGAAACCTTTGCAAGAAATTTGTCCAAAATTCCCTCAAGGAAGTTAATGAACTGGAAGGAAAGCCATAGAACCACTCCCTTGCCTTTCCATCGAAGGTGGTGAAAAGCAATTTGCAACACAGACCCTCGGAGAGCGGCTGCAGAGATACCGTGGCATCGAACGCCTATAAATGGGAGGTAGGATCCTCCTTCCCCGAGAAGAGAGGAAGTAGTGGCTCCCTAAAACCGTTGGGGCTGTTTCCCCCGCAATTCCTGGGACGAATGGCGAATAAACTTCCGCCCCCATCACTAGTTCCTGGTTCTCGAAGTTTAAGACCCTTCCGGGATGATCCCAGGCGGCTTCTTGGAAATGCTGAAGATAGGCGCGAGCTCCCTCCCCTTGCAGTTGGAGCTGGGGCAGATTCCCTGGTGGTGGAGGTGGTTGGCAAGAAGGGAAAACGGGCTCCCCCAGATGTTCGATATTCAGTGAATGTTGCTCTCCCTGGGCAACCAGTCGATTCACCAAGCCAAGCAGATGGTCAAACTCTATGCGAGTGATAGTTGGTTGCTCGCGGTCTAGAGATTGTTCACTCGCCATGGGGGTGAATTCGTCGGCTGGAAAGGTATCTGAAGGTCGCGGGGGCGAGCACTATCGCTATTCATCGACGGCAAGGGAGATTTCACCGAACGTTGTTCCACGCTCACCGCACCAAATTCTGTTGTAGCCAAAAAAGTCACCAACTCTCCACGTGTTATCTCTACGCAGGGTGATCGACAGAGGAAGAAGGGGTTTACAAGTGATCGACTACTAGCCCTGCGGGCGGTTTAAGCAAGTAAAAAGGGTGTGAAAAGGTGTCGCTGATAGCGGAGAACACCAAATTTGACCCGACATAACGAATGTCTTCCTTGCGACTGGCCTCTCGATTAATTGCCAAAGGATTACAGTAGCGCTCGGGCAAGTACAGGCGGGAGAGAAGAGAAAGAAATTGACTGGACTTAGGGTCAGCACTAGAAACTAGGCAAGTTATGGGCAAAGTTCGAGTGTCCCATCCAAGCCACCTTGTCCCTATTTATACTCAAGGGTAGGCGGCTCGGATGATTCACGAAACAACGGGCTTTTAACGCTTCATTAACTACGACATTAAATGCGCAACTGCCCGAGGTACACGAAGAGTCGGGCGGCGAGGGTTGAGAGAAGAGACTGCACGTAACCGCACGGTACCACTGGAGGTGAAGCCGAAGAGACGAGTCTGTGCAGTACCCCAAGAAGAATGCCCGCCGCGACCACTTAGTTGAATCTGCAAAACTGGACTGTGAGAGACCGCATGCCAAATGCTCATGCTAGGGTTGCTCGAAGAGTGCCTGGGCCGAACACCGCTACTGACCGGAGAGTACCCGCATGAAGACCCCGTGAACTCTGGGAATGATCGCTTGGCAAGCTGTCCATGCTTGTCTGATGCTCACCTCTGCTGTCGCAGGATTTAGGTTAACATTTTCATTTTAATATTACTTGATGACATCAGTACTCTTGTCGTAGCCGCATAAGTTCTTCCAGTTATATATTGCATCATTTTTGTTTTTTGTCCATTTCCCTTGTTTTTTATTCTACATAGCATGTTTTAAATTTATTTCTTTCAAAACTATTTTATAGTTTTTAGTGCAGGTTATCCTTTTCTTATTTAACTATTGTGTGTAGTTAACCCTTGCAAAAATTAAATTTATCTTGTGAATCTCCTCACATCAATATGTATGCAAATTCACAATGCAGATGATGTGGGGCATCCAATCATCATAGTGAAGAATGTTATATGAGATGTTGTGGTTATGATTCATACTACACTTCCTATGGGGAATCAGTATCATATGGTTCCTCAAATGATCCGCCTAATTATAACCATGCACCTCCACCACTTACACTATCCCAATAATGTATCCCGCCTCTTTCGGTGCCAAGGATTAATCGCAATTAAATGTTTTGACATAGTATAAATCATGTCTTGAAGGATTATCTCTTTTAAATAACAGATGGAGGAAGATGATGAATCATCTGTTCGAATCATTTCTTACTCCCCTCATCATAGCACACCTTCAAATTCTAATGATCTATTCTCCATGCACCTTTACTTTCGTGGGACCACTATGGATATGACCATCAGAATTATCGTTAATTGGTATTCTAATAATGTGGAGTCATCTTCCGATGTACATTCATCACCTTCTTTGGATTCAGTTGTGGAGGAACCTTATTGTATATTCTCTAATTTTTATATAAACATTGTTTCTCCATTTTCTTTGCATGACCTTTCTACACCCATTTTTGATGATCCCGTCGAATATATTTTGCAGGGTGAGTGAGGACTCGGAGCCCGAGGCTGCGCCAAAGTAGGATGAGAAGGTTGACCTATCCAATAGGGAGTATGACTACTCGGATTGTGATGTCGCGCCAAAGTGGGATGAGGAGGATTTCTTTTCTGATGAAGAGGTTTGCACTTCATCTCCGGACGAGGAGGTCCAACTCACCACTAAGGCCCATGAGTTCTCGGATGTCCCATATTATGATTTATACCATATCGACAATTATCAGGCTTTGTCCTACTGGGAGTAAGACCAGGACCACTCCCCATATGATTTATTGTTTTTGTCTTTCCTCTATTTTTTTCCTAACCCCACTTCATTGTTTGAGCCTATGTAGGTTAATTTTTTATAAGTACTCCAAGAGGATATTGAGCATTACGCTCAAGTCAATAAGAAGAGCCTACCCTTATGTATGGAGGTTGACATCCCCCCTCCGTATAAGAAGCTCCATTCATTGCCTTCTCCTCCTGCATCCATCCTAAAGATGATGACACCTTGTTAGGCAAGGATATTCATTTTGGTAAGATTAGTGATGAGCATTCCTCCTTTTCTTACTTCATTTTCCCTCTACCTGTGATGAGCATGTATTATTATTTAGGTTCTGGGTGGATGTTTTATCATTGTATCAGTACCCATTATCGAAACAAATATTAAGACGGTTACTTATTCATTCCTCCTTCCAAGCTCCAATAAGCACGAACTTTTTTAATTTTTCAATAAGTCATGTTGGGGGACATGATACCTAGTAGTTATCTTATTTTTACATGTATTTTATTTTTTCCATGTCTAGTATAATTAGTAAATATTTTGTTTTGCTTTGTTTTTGCACTAACCCTTTATGCAGGATTCGATGATCCCCCAAACACTATTTAGTCGAGTCAGGGCCAAGAGCACATTCTTGGTTTCAAATTGAGAATTTACACCGCTACAGAATGCTCCATTCTTGGGCATTGGGTAAAAATTTTTTATCCCCCCCCCCTGTATTTCAATTCTCATTTGCATTGAGGGCAATGCTTGCACATTATGCTCACCTATCACATTTGTTTTTCGATTACGGTCTTTTCTAAATTGTACCCCAATTTTTTCAAACAATTTCATTTTCTTACACGTTTATATTCCTTTTCGCATCCACGCGCTTAGGACTTGAACATTTGTTAGTTTATGGGTTTTCTTGTTCTTTTTCGTAGGTGTTATATTAGCTTTAATTTTTTTAGAATATGATTATGGGAGCATACATTGACTAATGTAGAATTCTTAGTTATGTACACATGTTTGTATTAGGATTTTATCTTGCTTTAATTTTTTTATGCTTCATAGTTCATACTTTTCAACGTTATATCTATGATGTATATCCACTTTTCATTAGAAAGCATTATCATCCGTAGAGTTACGTAGAAATGTGTGTAGCGAGCTAATAGTTGGGTATTTTCTGACTTTGATGAAAGGATATCCTTCTTGATGTCTAGAACTTGCCCCTAGTGATTCTCGAAGCTTACTCCTAGGCTAGTTATATTTTTGCAAATATGGCATAGGCCTTTTATTGGATAGTTTGAGCATTTGCATCCATGATATATGAACTACCATTGCATACACTCTTTATGCCTTACACCTATCCTTTGTTTCACCCCCCACCTCATAATCACCAATGCAAAAAAGATTAAATTAATCTCACACTTAGATTAGAGATTTAAATCAAAATCTGATTATTTTTATTTGTGCTTTTAAGTAAACGCAAAACTTGAATCTTTGCGAGATACTTTAGAAAATAAGGGTTTTAGGTTGAGCAGGGCAAAGACGGAGTATATGGATCTTAAATTTAGCAGTACAAGAAAGACAGATGACTTCATTATTAAGCTGGGCGATCAAGATATTTCCCGTAGTAAGTGTTTTAAATAGCTTGGATCGATAGTTCAAAATGATGGAGGTATTGATAAAGATGTGACACAGAATCCAAGCGGGTTGGTTAAAGTGGAGAGGTGCGTCAGGGATATTATGTGATCGTAAAGTACCACTAAAACTTAAGGGCAAGTTTCATTGTACTGCAATTAGACCCGCGATGCTTTATGGTTCTAAGTGTTGGGCAGTGAATTGTGTACATGAGCAAAAAATGGGAGTTGCAGAGATGAGAATGCTTAGATAGATATGTCGACACACGAGACTGGATAAAATTAGGAATGAAAGTATCAGGGATAAGATAGGAGTAGCACCAATTTCAGAGAAGATGCGAGAAGTTCGTCTAAGATGGTTTGGGCATGTACAAAGGAGACCATTAGAGGCACATGTTAGGCGTTGTGAAAGTCTAGTCACTAGGCATGTTAGACGAGGGAGGGGTAGACCATTAAAGATTTGAAATGAAACTATAAAGAAAGCAATGATGTACTTAGGCATTAGTGAGATTATGACAAAAGATAGGGCACAATGGCGACAAAGGATTCATATAACCGACCCACTATAGTGGGATAAAGGCATGAGTGTTGTTGTTGTTGTGCTTTTAAATAAAATTTTGTGAATTAGTGCACACTTTAAAAAACTTATATTTGAGTGCTTTTGAAAATTTTAAAATAGATATCTTTCGAAAAAGAAAAATAGAACATAAAATAAAAGTAAAAAATGAAAATAGAAAAAGAAAATAAAATTTTGATTTGAAAAGGAAAGTTGGTATTTGGCTAATGTGGAAGTGGCCCCATATGCAAAAATCCAAGTCTGGGGATGTCACTTCCCATTGCTTTCATTGGTAGGATGATTTTGATGCTAACTCTTATGATGGATTATGTGTGATTACTAAAGCTTTCGTGTTTATATTTCGATTCACCTCACCTTATACCAAAGCCTTATAATTCATCCTAATTCTAAGTTCTATTGAGTTGTAAAAATAAATTTAACTAATGTCGCGGAGAGAGTGTGACCATGAAAGTCAATGGCCATCCACATTGATGGATTTATTTGGAGTCTACCCCGTAATATCGGGAGGATAATGCTTAAGCTCAACAGTCACGTTGTTTTCTTTTTACGCAAGGTCGAGGACAATCTGATTTTCTTATGTATAGTGGATATAACTAGTGATATTTAGTTTTGAATAGTGATGATATTTAGTATGCAAAGAAGCTAATTCTAGCTTTCTTCCTATTTCATCTTGTGCATATAATTTCTCTGTATACTTCTTACTTTCATTTTTTTTAATTCTGAGTTTAGACTTGTCTACCCAGGAGGAGAGAAGTATACTCAGGGCGCAACCATTCAACTCTAAGGGTATTTGATACGTATATTTTATATAACATATTTTCTTTGTTGTTCCTATCGTTTCACCTGTTTTTTGGCTATATGTGCAAGATTATTGTGCATATTGATATATATTTTTCATCTAGTCTGTATGAATGATTTCATCATGCATGTGTGGATTTTTGGGGATGTTTAGGAGAGGTTATGTTCAATTTGGCTCATGCACGCTCATGCAAAATTTTCGCGTGTGCATGTGCTTCTTTCTCCCCTAACAAGTAGTTTTTTTTTCAATCTGAGTTTGCGCTTGCAATATTCACACGCACATGTGTGCGCATGCAAATGCGTGTGCAAGACCTGTGTACCCAGATTTTTTTGTGTATTTAACTCACATGTGTGGGTGCGTTTAGCACCGCATGCACAAATGCCCTATTTTCCTATATAGCTGCACCTCAAAATTTCAGTGAGGAGTCGAATCCAAGGAGCGCTGTTTTAGGTAAAAATCATTGGGGATTCGCCCCTTGGTCATCTTCAACCTCCCCAAGCTTTTCAAGGGTATAGGAGGTGATTCCCAAGGTGCCCTTGGAGCTCCAAGACGGAGCACCTAGTTTTGAGGCGAGGAAAACCCGGAAGATGATGTGTTAGGAGGAGGAGACGGCTTCTCCGGTATCATGGATGAGGCCAAGGAAGAAGAGGAAAAGTTGGTGGACCAAGCCTAGCTCTCCTACGATTTTGAGAAGACTAGCCGTCTGCTGCCTCCGTATTAGGGATTGGTAACTTGTATTTTCCCCTCTAATTTTAAGTGTTTGTATTCTATATCAAAGTATTTTCTAAAGCATCTATGCACCATGACCATTGGGCTTAGATGTTCATAGGTTCACTAAAACTTTTGGATTGTTTGAATTAGATAGTGGTACTTATTGTGAGTATATTGTGTTTGGTTTGTATGTAATTGTGTGCGAGGCGGAGGCCTGCACCATGCATAGGTACAAAGAAGAGACCTATGACTCATGGATATGTGAAGCCGAGGAAGGCAACCCATGGAGGAGTGAAGCGGTGACGTTGACCCGCATGTTAAATTAGTTTTCTTTTATTGTATTATTTGTCTTAAAAGTAAACACCACCCCACTGTGTTCCAAGTGAGATCGATACTAAGGGGTAAGTTCTCATTTTATTTTTACTTAACGACATCAGTACTCTTACCACAGCCGCATCAATGAACACGTTTCATTTTCATGCTTCAAGAATAACAATACATCACGCTTAACTTAGGAGAATCTTGTTAATTGAATATCTCACTAACTATGATGATTTAACTTCTAAAATCTGGCGTGACGGTTTTTGGTTTATCACAGAACCCTCTACCAAGATTGGAATTTTCAGACAAATTTGGACTTGTTGGGAAAATTCCTTTTACGATTTGATATATTAGGTTATTAAAGTGATATAGGATAAAATGCATGTATATATAGATGGAATCTTGTCAAGTGTAAGTACAAATTTATTAAATGTCCAGTAAAGATTTATCGCACTCATAATGTCACAATAAGACTAATTAAAATTTTGTGCTTTGAAGAGATGTCGACGTATGACAAGAAGCTTATTTTGTGCTTTCACTGGTAGTCAACACATGAAGATAAGAAAATATATTTCCTTATGTCGAGATCTTTTATAAAGAAGTCGGAGCATAAGTATGCCTACATACATTGAGATATCATTTCTCAATATATCTCAACTTATGTTGATAAGTTGTCAACGTTCAAGTAGCCTTGCGTCGACTTCTTTACAGAACAATTTCAAATGAAGATTGAGTAGATAAACTCAATGATTTAGATCTTATTGTGAACATATATGATTCAATAAAGGAAGGTCTTCATTCAATTCAGGTCAGATCAATCAAGAGATTATTTTTGTCATCACATATATATAATGCATTCTATTAAAGGAAAAAATGTGAACCCGATTAAAAAGGAGAAGCAATCTGAAAAGTAACATCTCTCCCTATCTAGTATCACCCGTATTTGTTCTTCTTCTTCAAGAAGTTTTTAGAGCACAATAGCAGTCAACATGATCAACTTCTCTACATTTGAAAGCTCTTATTCTCTGAACGGTTCAATTTTTCTTCATCAAATACTCCTTTCCTACAAATTCAAAATCTTCTATCAAATCTGATCTCCTAGAGGCATTTGCTGGAACCTCTACCAGCTACAACAAGGATCCATAAAGTGCTTACAAATAACCAAGTCCTTAGAGATCTATTGAATAGGATAATATTGTGAAAATCCAAGATCAACCACTCCTACAGAAAGAGTTAAATGATTCCCTCCTAATTCCTCATACACAAATTTAGTGGATGTTGGGCCTCATTATCAAATGTCACTTGTCCCCCCCCCCCCGATCAAAGGATTTAGTGGTTTTGAAACACCTTATCAAAATTTTCCTTTGTTTCTTAGAGTCTCCTTAACAAAGATCTAGTTATATTATTTCTAAGAGTCTCCTTATCAAAGAACTCAACAAAAATTAGTCGATATCTTACCAAGGGACATAAGAGTTGAGTACCCAGATATTTTGGGGAACTACAATAAATTTATGTGTCTGATTGCATAATTTCATTTACCTAACTTCATATTTTAATACTTGCACAACTTAATAATTAAAATTTTTGTCAAGTACTGTGATTAGTTGTGTAAAATTTAAATAACACTATTCACTACTCCCCCTCTTGAGTAATTTTTGATTGGGTTAATCCACTTTTCAGTTGGTATCAAAGCTAGGTTAATCATACAAAGTTAACACCTTCATTAATCAAGATCTTGTCAAGAATTACTTGTGTGAATATATTGCACAACCAAGAGTTCAGGATAGAACATAGATTATGTAACCACTGGACCTCCTATTTGTAATTTAGATAAATTTTCACTATGGAATCTAGAATAAAATTATTAATGAACTCCATTGATGAGGACATTTTTTATTTTATTCTTACAGCTCCAATCAACCTTACTAGGATTGATAAAGATGGAAATTTTGTTCAACTCACAAAAGATGATCTTCTAGAAGAAGAAAAGAAAGTAAGGGCTTGTGATGCAAAAGTTATAAACATTTTTGTATCTATAATGTTAAATGACATATTTCAATAAGTTGATGATTATCAATCATCCAAGGAAATCTGGGATTCATTAACCAGATTAATTGAGGGGTCATCGGATGAGATGAATGTTAAGAAATGATCACTGATCTTTCAATATGAGAACTTCAAAAACCCTGAAGAATTAGTGGCTAACTTGTATTCTAAATTTAGCATGATTGTCAATGAGCAAGGGGATTGAAAAGGACACCTCAGCGACAGAAATATATTATAAACTTCTCATGTTCTTCCCTTGCTCATGGTACTCAAGGATTTAGGTCATTAAGGAGGCCTGATGTCAAAAAGAGATTAAAACTGATGTACACTTATGAAAGTTAAAATACTATAAGATCCTACTCAAGATAAGGGCAGAAAGTGAAGCTAATGAGAAGGCTTCATCTTTCACTAAGGAAATGGAAATTACACTGAAAGCTATTTAGGCTCTATTTGTTTGGGCGTTTCGCTACTCCGTTTTGGGCAAACGCCGCCGGAAGGAGGGTAAACAAATGAACCTCCGGCGGCGTTTGCTCCGTTTCCACCCGCCCGCCTTGAGAAACACCTCAAAAAGCTCCGTTTGGAGCAGCCACCTCCCCCCTCCGGTTCGAACACTCCGTTTCCACCCGCCGGATCCACCCGCCACCGCCGAACCAAATAGAGCCTTAAGAAGAAAGCCTGGCAGTAGATGCTGAACTGATAAGGCTCTTGACTAGAAGATTCAAGAGGTGGATCAAATCAAGAGACTCTAAAAAGAAAGAGAGAAGTCAATTAAAAACACGGTATGAATTTTTTTTTAACAAGGTAGAAGACTCAAGAACATTGGTTCTCTATATTTAAGTGACATTCTAATCCCCTTTTAGCAATGAAGAAAAAGAACACAAATACAAACAAATCGAAGAAAAAAGTATAATAAATAATTTCTTTATTAGCATTTGTCCTTACTTGGATTCATTGTGAGTGGCAATCCAAAATCATTGGTGAAGAAGCTTTGTGTTGGGATCTTACACATGTTAACACACATTCCCACACATCCACTATTCTCTAAATACCTACAAATATATGTAAATAGATTGCAATTTTAGTAGATTAGCATTTGGAAAATATTTAGTGGCATTGTGGTACAGAGTACCTCTCATGCAAATATTTCATATATATATATATATATATATATTATTAACATTCTTTAATATTTAAATATAAGCAAAATAGGAAGTCATAACATGAAATCATAAAATTAGATAACTTGCAAGAAATGGATAAGCCTTGTGTGTCGAGCGCATGTGTTCACCATTTGCCAATGATACATCAGGTTGCCTATCCAAAGATGCTACAAAACTCTTTACTATAATCTCATATATATTGAATTTAATTTAGCGAGGTAATAGTAGTAAGGTCATGCTTGTTTTGGCATCTACCCTCCTTTCTATTTTCTTCAAAACAGAGTTTATCATTGATCACCACCCAAAATTAGTGGAATCATGGGTTTGACCGCACGCGCGATCACCGCGCTCGATCCCCCCACACGCCGATCTCATCACGTGTAACGTCAAAACCGCCGCGGGCGTCGCCTCGCCGGAGTCGAGTGGTCGGAGTCATCCCCAGATGCTGGCCGCCCCCTCCTTTAACCGCCGCCATCCACCCCCTTCCTCGGCTGCCGGCGCGTGGCCGAGGGAGCCGGCCGCCCCTCATCAGCCGTCGGTGCGCGGCCGAACTGTCCGCCCCTCCTCGGCCGCCGGCTCGCGGCCGAGGGAGCGGCCGCGCCGGCCGCTCCTCCTCGGCCGCCGGCGTGCGGCCGTGGGAGCGGCAGCGCCGGCCGCCCCTCCTCGGCCGCCGGTGTTGAAAATTGTGAAGTGAAAGTGGGGGGTTGATCAGGCAGACCATGCGGCCTGGGCGGACTGATGATGTGGCCTGGGCAGTCTGATAGTGCGGACTGGGCGGCCTGCTGTGGCGGCCTGATGGTGGTGTCCATCTGTTTGGCTATCCGCGGAAGGGCGGACTCACTCTGAGTCCGCAAAGTTCGCTCTATGCGGACATCTCTTGGAGCTTGCAAGCTCGCGTGTAGGCGGTTTGTCTTGGGAGCTGGCAGACTGGGTCCTTGTCCGCCGAGCTCGCGCCAGGTTCTTGGTTGGTTGCTGGACTTGGTCACAATCTGTGACAAGTTCAGGGTGATCGCAGAGTCCGCAATGTCCGCTGGTTGACCGGGCGATGTGCTTGTTGGTCGTGGACTTGTGTTGCGGGCTGGTGCGGTGTTCGTGGCCTGTGCGAGCTGGTGTTGTGTCCGCGTGTAGTGTGCGAACTGCTGCATTGTGTGGGTTGTTGCTGTGTCCACGTGCTGTGCAGCGTGCGGGTTGGTGCTGTGTCCGCGTGTAGTGTGCGGACTGCTACAGTGTGTGGGTTGTTGCTGTATCCGCGTGTTGTACAGCGTGCGGACTGGTGCGGTGTCCGCCGGGTTGCGGGCTGGCTTCCAACCTTGGTGCTAGGCATTTTTTTTGGTTGGTTTGTCCGACCTTGTCCTTGCGAACTTGGCGGACTGGCTTGTGCTAGCTGCGGGCTGGGGTGGTGATTCTATCCACTAGGGCGGTAACCACACTTCTCTCCGCGCCTATAAATAGAACCCCCCTTCACATCAATAGTAACTGAGGAATAGTAAGTTGAGCGTTGGTTAATTGTTGCGGCCTCGATTTTCTTGTCCGCGCGGTTTGAGAAGGATTAATTGGTTGTTGTTTGCAGGTTGTGCGGCTAGCACTGAGAAGCCAGGAGTCTGGTTCTGACTGCGGTCAGGAATCAGTGGAGCTTGCGGTTATCAATCGGCGATTTCAGCAGATCGCATTTGCGGCCAGCCAGTCTTCTCTCCTTCAGCAATTTCCAGTTCAATAACCTGTCTGCCGGTCTCGGCGGACTAGGAGGTCTGTTCTTTCAGTTCGGCGGCGGCTTGCAGAGCAGTCGTTCAGCAGAATAACGGGTAGTCCGCGGACTTCGCGGACTCCGTAGTTCAGTTGGTGCAGCAGCGGCTTGGCGGACTCGGCGGTCTCTGAGGCAGTCCGCCCGGCTTGTTTTCTTCTTGTTTGCTTCTCCCATGTACTTGGCGAAATCATGTCTCGCCATGTATGTCTTGTCTTGTAATGAAGATAGTTGATATTACAAGATTTGTGATTGCTCTTTGTTGTCTCTAATTTACATAGCTCAATTTATGGTTGGAGTGTTCCTTCGCCGTGTTTCCGTTTCCGCTTGATCAAGTAGTCAGCTTGATAGCTCTGAAAGTTTTACTTGGTATCAGAGCTATCTTCTGATCAGCTTGTGAAATTTTCAACAGTCGGCGCCCGGCCGAGAGAGCGGTCGGGCTGGCCGCTCCTCCACGGCCGCCGGCGCGCGGCCGAGGCAGCGGCCGGGCCGACCGCCCCTCCTCGGCCGTCATCGGCGGTCTCCCTCCTCGCCGGCGAGTCCGGCGACAAGTTCGTCGACCGCCCTTGGGAGCTCGTCCCCGTCATCCGATCGTTTTGGGTCATTCCCCGTCGTCTGATTCGCGTGTAACCACCCACTAAGCACTGGGTTAGTGGGGGAATTTTATTATTAATTTAATTGGTGTACAAATAACAAAATTAATTATCCTAATATGCGCCCATAAACTATAGCAGAAATATTTATAACGGTGATTATGGTGTGCAGATAGCTGCGTAACCACCATAACCACCTCCTGGAGGCTATAAAAGGAGCCTCAGGCCTCCTCATTTCTCACCTTTTTTTCTCCGAGTCTTCTTCTTCCTCAGGTCGGAGCTCTGCCAAATTTCTCCTATGAGCAGCATTCGAGGCACACTCAAGCCACACCAGAGCCACGTACGAGCCACGTATGAGCCACGTTCGAGCCACCTGACGAAGCTCAATCTCCTGGTTTCCAAGAGACCTCTGCAACCGCAAATTCAAGTGCTCCACTCCCTCGCAAAGTACAATTTGTAACAAACGCCGAGCGCGACGGCCTGTCATCCGTCATGTGCTAAGTGTTCTCTCACCTCAAAATTGTAACGAGAGGCGGTCTGTCGCCCTCGATTCAACGAACAAGTAATAACAGCAGGGAAATAGTGGATTTTGACCGGCACAGATCCGGTCACGTGGTTTGTTACCCGGTTGAGGGGGTTTTCCACGTTAAAACTTCGTGTGTACGATCGATCTACTTCATTGACTATGTGAGCGCTCGACGGTTCCGAGAGTTAAGGCGGTCCAAGTATCCCGGCCCGACCGGGACGTCGAGTTAGACCACAACAATCTTTTTTTTGTTGTTTGCGGGGAAATTTGTTGGAGAAGTCTGTTTCTAAGATAATCACGTTTAGTGTAATATCCAACCACGACAAGAATGCAGTGATTGAAATGTACCTGATAGTTGCGGTTGGATATTACACTAAACATGATTATTTTAGAAATGGACTTCTCCAACAATTTTGCTCACAACACCCAAAAAATTATAAACTATGTTTTGGAAAAAACGAAAAGGAGGCTAGACGTCAAAACAAACATAGCCTTCATCCAGTATTTCTGCATCTAAATAGCTTCCTCTTTAGTATGCTCTTCACCAGCACCAGCATTCTCTAGCTCAAAAACTTCATCAGAACTTTTCAAAGCCAATGGATTTTGTGGCTCAGCAATCTTCTGCTTACCAACAGTCTGATATTCAACAAAGATCACGTTCATGCTTCTGACGATCTTCTTCTTCATAGAATCCCAGTTCTATATCCAAACTCTTCATGTGGCAATCCCAATAATATGAACTCGTGGTATTTCTCATTAATCTTTTGTTTTACTTCCTTGGGGATATGAACATGTGCTCTACCGTAAAACACCCTCACATATTCATACAATGTATTTTTACCAGACCAAACTAGCTCTGGAACATCTTCATCCAATGGTGTAGAAGGAGACAGATTAATGAGATTCACTAGAGTCTGTACTGCACTTGCCCAAAATTTCTTGCCAATTCCATCATGTGAGATCATACATCTGATCTTCTCCTAGTGGTTTTGTTTATCCTCTCTGCTAGCATGTTTGGTTGTAGTTTCCTTGGAATATTCTTCTCATGGATGATACTTTGTTCTCTGCAATAGGCAGCAAATACTCCAATATACTCTCCCCCATTATCAGATCTCACTCGCTTGATCTGTTTTCCATTCATATTCTCCACCTTTGCTCTGAACTTAACAAACTTTTTAGAACCTCACTCTTTTGCTTTAGAAAGTATGCGCATGCATTTTTATAGTGATCATCAATGACTATGGCAACGTAGACAGCACCACCCACTGACTTTGGCTCAATAAGACCACACACATCTGTGTGTTTAAGATTCAACAATTCTAGCTATCTCTTCGGTTCACCATCAGCACAGGACGCTCTTCTTTTCTTCCCAGCTAAGCAGTGAATACATGTGTCAGGCAACTCTCCTGACAACTCTGGCAGAACCTTGTACTTCACCGGTATCTTCAGATTCTTCTCGCTGATATGGCCAAGTTTGTGATTTCATAACTCAGAGTTATCTTCAGTAACATGCACACTCCGACTGCAGATCTTGGCCTTTACGCGATATAATCCACAACACTTCTTACCCTTGGCCTCCACTAAAGAGACATTCATCAACTTCTAGACACCTCTACCTTAAAAATAAGGTTCATCCTTAGATTAGGAATATGTCTTACATCTTTGAGGATAACCTTCCCCAAATCAGTCTCCACGTGAACATCTTTGCTACCATGATCTTTGATACACCAATATTTTCCATTTTAATGGTACCAAGATCTCTAACATAATAAGAATGGATGTAATTCTTGTAATGTGTGCATTAATAGGATGCACTACCATCCACAATCCAGTCTGTGTCCACACACTCACGGCATGCAGGCACACTGCAATGTAAGCACAACGACTCATCTTCAGCAATCGAGGCCTCACCTGCACTCTCACTGGATTATCCCTTCACCTTCCCTTCCTTCTGGCCTCTTTGCATCTGATAGCAGTCGTTCTTGAAGTGACCCATCTTCTTGCAGTAGAAGCACTCAAACTCATTCTTGGACTTGCTTCTAAACTAACTTCTAGAGTTGGATCATTGTTTTCCCTCCATTTTCATCGACTTGCCCCTCCCTTTCATGAGAAGAACCTCGAATGTAGAAGCTGATCCAAAATCCTTTTTTCTCAATTCTTATTTCAATAGACAGTTCGTCGTCATCTTCATTGATGGGCGCCTTCAGGTACAAAATTGCTAAGCGATGCCACACGAGTTTCCTAACTCTTTGTAAAGAACTAAGGACCATCAAAGCCTGCAGCTCATCTCCCAAGGTGATCTTTATTGCTTCCAACTGGTTATAATTCTCTAGGCAAGATTCAGATGCTCGGTCATCTGAGATCCTTCCTTGTACTTCAGATTCACAAGATTAATGATCAAGAAAGCCTTATTCCCGGCTCTCGTCCTCTCATACAGCGCTTCCAACTTTTTCCATAAAACCCGGGTCAATGATTCAATGGACACATGATGAAAGAAAGAATTATCAAGACATTGCCGAATAAATCCAACTGACTTTCGGTCCATATTATTCCACTCATCTTCATCTGTCATGAAAGTCGGCCTCCCTGACAACAGAGTATAGAGATCCTTCCAATACAAGAGATCTCCATCTAAGGTTTCCATATCATCCAATTCTTGTATTTCATGCTCTTCATTCTATTGTTTTCCTTCATCTTCTCCAATAGCCCAGACTGTCCAAGACGAACCTACTTTTAATACCACTTGATGGGAATTGACTCATACAAACCCGGGCACACAACAAATAAGTAGAAGAATAAGAATTAACACAAACACAGAGATATACGTAGAAAACTCTCTCAACTTGAATGAGGGAAAAATCACGGGACATGGCACATACAATCCATTGCATCAAATAAGGATTACAAGAACATGAAACTAGTTTTGCCAAACCTAGAACACACTATTTTTGACAGGCTGAATACCTTCACAAGCATCACGGTGAACAAAATCTCCTCAAGAAAAGAAATCGACCTTTCTTCAAACACTCTGGCGGTGAAGACAGGATTGAAGTTCCTTAAGGAGAAAAAGATGGCACTGGGTCGTGAATCTCATGTTCTTCCCTCCCAAAGAACTCCACTAGCGAACGACAGTAACAGTTTCTCGCAACTTGTGAATGGAAACTTCCTTATAGCAGACGGTTGTAATTAGGAATTAGGGTTAACTTAAAAACACTTCACCCCTTCACTAGCCCCCCCCCCCCCCCTCCCCATTAAAACAAGCTAGCGTAACATTTGCAGCCATCATATTAAGTAAGAGAAGATGCAACGGTCTGAAAAGATGAAATAGATTAAAACAACGCACAAAAAGCGTGTCTCGTCGATATGGACTGTGTCTTGTCGACATGGTCCAGCTTCTTGTCGGCATGCTTAGCCCATCTCGTCGACATGCTGAAGAGCCTTCTCGTTGACTTCCAACTTGTCTCATCGACAGGACTTCTTGCACCTACATCTATCCGACATTGCCAAGCTGCAACGACAACATGCCCAGCCTCAAGTAAATATTCCTCCAGTCTTCTTGACGACATTGCTCCAGTCATCTCGACGACAAGGATTTTGTCTCGTCGATATGTTGCCCCAGACATCTGAATCCTTATCTATTTATAAGTCACCAAGACTCATCTTTATGGGATGGACCCCAACATCTTCCCAAATCATGTTTAAATGTCCATAGCTAAAAACAATGTCCAACTCTACCACTATACACTGCAAGAAATTTGATATTTTAGTGACAAATTTTGGTCACTCAATATTGCGGGCTGATCACTAAAAGTCTATTTTTTGTAGATCTAACTGTGGAGTTCCAAAACCACCTGAAACGAAGCCAACGACTATGCAAGAGCCTAATGGACTATGAAAGCCTTATATAGATATGTGGTCCCTCCCCACTGCCCCTCAACTTGAAGAATCGTTAGTTGCAAGCTTTAAAAAACTGGACCAGACTGGCCGACCGGACCGCCGACCGGCCTCCCAGCAGGTCCGGTCAGGTATTTAGCCCGTTAGTCTATTGGCCCGTCTGGGAACCGGGGAACAAGCCGGTTCGACCAGGAACCGTGGTTGGTTCCCCATAACTGGGCGGGTGAATAGTGGACCCTCTGATTTAATCAAACAGCACCAGCTTTGGGGAGAGGGAGATAATCTAAGGTTAACCGCTTAATAACTATTAGTTTTCTTAGTTTTTACTGACTGGAATCAGCGATCTGCGAACCTGAACGGCGCACACGAAGATCTTCTTCTTCCTCCCTAGGCTCCTCTCCACGCCCACACCGCCCCTGGTTGTTCTTCTTTGCAACTCGGTCGGTTATTCTTCTTCCACAATTCATTTTCTTCTTCATTTCAAATTCCTCTATTTTCTTAAGTTTTTTTTTAGTTTTATAAATCTATTAACTTCTTTTTAGCTCTCGATCTATTGGTTAAAGATTTTATATTTTTCAAAAACAAAAAAACGAAGAGTAAACACAAAAGAGTTACTCTTTTGATAGTGATTACCACCCCGTTACTCTTTGTGCGAGGAGAAATTCCAAACTCAATGGATTTAATGATACCATATTACCATTAGGCTGAAAATTTTAGATAGTGCCTTGACAGGGGATCTTTCAGGATCGTTTTATTTTTTGGGAAATTAGTTGTTCTCCTGGGTTATGGTTATGACTTATGAGGCAAGGATATTTAAAAAACTAAAAAGTAAAAAACAGTAAAACAGAGAAGTATAGCATTTTACTCCAACAATGGCGTATGTGGTTGAGTAAACTCTTATATCTTATTGTGCATGTGAAGCCATAGTCAATTGAGAACGTTCTATACTCATATGTGGAGATGTAAAAAAAAATGGGCTTGACCCTATAGGAAACTTCGATCATGGATATAAAATCGTGGGTTAATTGTGTGTCATTCAATATGTAGTTTAATTTATGTTCTTATTGATATTCCAATCTACTTGACTTTAGAAGACCAAATATAACTTGAGTTGTTGGTGTTGAAAATTATGAAGTGAAAGTGGCGACCTAGGCGGCCTGGGCGACCTGGTCGCGCGGCCTGTGCGGCTTGTGTTCAGCAGGCAGCAAGCAGTTTGTTCCCAGATGGTAGTCGGGCGGATAGCTTGTCTATCCGCGTAGTTCGCCAAGATCGGCGTGGTGCGGACTCGTATGGAGTTTGTTGAGTCCGGGTTGCGGACTGGACTGGAACTCGGGAGATCGGCATGGTGTATGTCTTGGTCTTGCTCTGGTGGAACGGTTGGTGGTAACCGCGGAGATCGTTGGTTAGTGCGGACTGGTGCCAGAGTTTGCCGGTTAGTGCGGGCTGGTGCAGGAGTTCGCCGGTTAGTGTGGACTGGCCCTTTGTATCCGCGGGTGCTGTGTTCGCACCAGAGATGGCCGGTGGTGTGGGCTTGGTCTGGATCTGCACCAAGTCCAGGTGTGCTCAGTCCGGGAGGTCGCGCGGTTAGCGCGGACTGCTTTCTTTGTCCGCCGAGTTCGGCAGCTATCAGCCTCGTGCTTTGGTTACGGGCTTGGAGTGCGCGGACTGGAATAGTTTCCGCAGGTGCGTGCAGACCAGAGCTGTGTCCGCTAGTGTGCGGACTGGTGGTGCTTCCGCAGGGTCTGCTGGTGTAGCGAACTAGTTGTCTTACTAGTCGTGGCGACTAGACGGACTGGCATTGCGTCTGCGGTTTGGCGGATACTCTCAGTACTCGTCGCGAGATAGGGTGGTGATCGCACTCCTCTTCGCGCCTATAAATAGGACCCCCTGTCACATCAACTTTACAACTGAATGAACAGTAAGTGAGCTCGGGTGGTTGTTGCGGACAGGATTTTCTATTCGCGTGGTTTGGAGAGTTGATCGGTTTATGATGTGCAGGTTGTGTGGATAGCGCTGGAAATCCAGGAACTTGTTCTGACTTCGGTCAGGGACAGTGCGGACTCTGCGGTTATCAACCAGCGGTTACCAGCAGGTCGTGGCTTGCGATCAGACGGTCTTCTTCTTCGGCAACCTTTTTCCCACTTCAATAAGTTATCTGCTTCTGGCGGCTTGTTCAGTTCGCCAGCAGCAGTTCGCGGAGATCCGGCGGCTAGGAGACCTCACGGTTAGGCGGCTTGCGGATTAGCGGACAGAGTTCTTCGACATTGGAATAACGGATTGTCCGCGCGGCTAGATTGCGGTTTGGCGACTAAGCAGCATTAGCGGACTCCGTAGGGTAGCTCGGCAGAGTCAGCGGTTACTCCTTGAGTCTGCGCGGCTTGTTTGTTACTTGTTCTTTTTGCTTCCATCGGGTACATCGGTGAATCATGTCTTGCTTTTTTGTTTGCATCTGATTTATTTGGCTTCGGATAGGTTGAGTGTCCCTGCACCTGGTTTCCTGTTTTCCGCGGTTCACAAATTTTTTACATGGTATCAGAGGGAATAGAGGCTTGAGCAGCAATCAACCGTAACTTTGCTTTATTGCTTCTGGAATTCTAAGTGAACCAGGGTTAGTGCAATGTAATGTGGACTGGCAAGAGGTCTTGAAATTGAGCTTCTTACATCGACTAACTTCAAAAGTGAAAGTCGTGTATGAAAAGCTATCTTCTGGGCGAGGACCTATGGAAGGTCATCTGCGGAGACGACAGGTAAGAAGTTACTGCTACCGCTGGTAATGCTGAAGCGGTGAGAGCTTGGAGGAAGACAAATGCGAAAGCAGAGTTTACTCTCAAGTGGGCTATCTCATCGGAACTCTTTGACCACATTATCGGATGTCGGTCAGCTGCGGAGATTTGGACTTCCCTCAATGGGTTGTTCAATAGAAAGAATGTAGCTCGGCTACAATTCCTAGAGAATGAGTTGGCGAGAGCCACTCAAGGAGATTTGTCCATCTCAACGTTCTTCCTGAAGATGAAGAACTTGTGCGCTGAGATTTCAGCATCGGACCCTGATGAGCCTATTTCAGAAGCGAAGCTGAAGATCCACATAATCCACGATTTGTGGATGGAATATGTGGTCTTTGTTACTTCTGTTCAAGGCTGGGTCACTCGGCCTTCTTGCTGGAGCTGGAGAACTTGTTGGCTTCGCAGTAGAGCTTAGCAAGTGAGATGGCTGGATTCACCATCTCTGAAGGAGATGGTGAGGCATTATTCTCAAGAAAGAAGAAGAAGAGATGGGACAAGAAAAAGACTGTTGATGGTGATGGTCTTTCTACTTCATATTAGTAAGAGGGGAGTTATACTCCTAAGCGTGATTGGAAGAAGGAAGGGCCAAGATGGTATAAATGCAACCAGCCTGGCAACTTCAAGAAGGACTGTAAGGTTAATCTTCAGTCGGTGAACGTCATTCATATAAGGAGTAAGGATAAGGACTTGGTTGTGTTATCAACAAGTTCCTATGTTGATCGGATGAGGGTCAATGATAGTGCATCTATCTGGCACGAGAGACTGGGGCACGTCAGGATAGACAAGTTGAAAGCTATGGCGGTGAAGAGTCTTGTGAAAGGCTTGCCTAACCTGTCATCCTTCGGCGACGGTCGTGTCTGCACGGAATGTCAATACGGAAAGGTTTATCGTTTTATGTTTGATAAGCCGCAGACCAGAAGTAAAGCACCATTGGAGTGTATCTATAGTAATATGATGGGGCCGACCGTCACCGCCAGTCTTGGAGGCAGCAGATACATGCTGGTTTTGATTGATGACTATACAAGGTACACTTAGGTGTACTTCATGATGAATAAGTCAGACGCGTTTCGTTTGTTTGTGGATTTCAGGAAGCTGGTGGAGGGTCGGCTTGACCTGCGGATTAAGAAGTTGAGAACGGACAACGGAGGTGAGTTCGTTTCAAATGAGTTCTCTAACTTCTACAGGAAGCACGGCATCCGAAGAGAGCTTACTCGTGTTCAATCTCCACAATAAAATGGAGTAGCAAAACGGAAGATCTGTCATCTGACGGAGATCTGCAAGTGTTGCCTTCATGCAAAAGGCATTCCTAGGTCCTTTGGGGTAGAAGGGATGGTCTGCGAAACATATGTCATCAATCAGATATCTCTGAGTTCGATCAATATAAAGTTTCCTCATTAGATGATGTTCAAGGAGAAGCCCAGCGTTGGACACTTTCGGGTGTTCGGGTCTACCTGCTACGTACACGTCCCGGATGCTCTCAGGACAAAGCTGGATGCAAAGGTAAGGAAGCTTGTCTTCGTGGACTATGACGAGAGGAAGAAGGGATGGAAGTGTATGGATCCAGTGACGAAGAAGTTCGTCGTCTCGAGAGACGTGGTCTTTAACGAGCTGACGTTATATGGTGGTGGCTCTTCTGTAGAGTTGCAGGAAAGCAAGTCGGATGACGGGCAGGAGGAGGCTACTGAAGATATTCTGTTGGAGCTGTCTGTGTCACCAGGAGCTCCAGGTTGTTCTAGCTCCGGGGCGGAGCCTTCTGGTTCAGGAAGCAGGGGGGGCGATGCTCCAGGTGCTTCTAGTTCCAGGGAGGAGGCTTCTTGTTCAAGAAGCAAGAGGAGCGATGCTCCAGGTTTGCCCGGGAACGAAGCTGGTTCAGAAGAAGCAGCGGAGGTAGTTAGCCGTGATCAGGCTCTTCGGAGATCGAAGAGGATCATCAACCCACCGGCTCGATATAGCGAAGGAAATGCGGTGAGCTCGGTCTTTTGTTTCTTTGCAGGCCCTCTGGTCGAGCGAGTACCTTCTAGCTGTGAAGACACCACTGGAGTCAAGGAGGTGGATAACACCAAGGATGAGGAGGTGACTACCCTCAGAGGAAATAAGGTTTGGGACCTTGTGCCCAAGGTCGTTGGTGTTACTCATGTGACGTACAAGTGGAGGTTGAAGCTGAAGAAGAGGGCGGAGGGTAGCATTACTCCTTTCGGGAGGTGCTGGAGGGATCTAATGGGGAACGGGCCCCGCCCGTTGATCGTATTGCCGATCCGACTCCGCGGTTGCGTCCGGAGGGTCGCCGCGAGTCGAAATGATATATTAGTTTATATATTTTGAGGATATTTTCAGGTTTTGATGCATCCCCCATCCGGGCAAATCTGGACCATTGGATGTGATGAAGTTTATTATAAATAAGAGATTAGGGCTGCAGTAAAGGGGGTCGAGATTTTGGGAAAGAACAAGCCGCCGGCACCTTCCCGATTCCTTCGGTCACGCCACCGGTGCCGACGCAGGAGGCCCTCCTTGGTGCCGACTCAAAGCGAGGTTTGTATCTTCATCTCCCCACCCGCCATCTTCTCCATCTCCACATCCGCCGCTCCCTTCTCCAGCCACGGCAGCCGCCCGCAGAAAGCCCTTATCCACCGGCTTCTCCCTGCTCCCGTAGCAACCCAGGCGGCAACTTCCCCACTCCATCCTCTCTGTTCACCGTCCGCAGCTCCTCGATCAGCCCTGGTAACCACCGTCCGACCCGACGCCAGCTTCTCCGGGGCCGCCGGCTCTTCCCTGCTCCTGCAGCCCTGCAGCCCCTGCCGTCCAGCCGCTCCCAGCAGTCCCGCCGGCCAGCCCGTCTCCTCCTGCCGGCAGATCTGGCCTCTGCAGCAGCAGCCACCCTCCCCTGCACTCCCAGAAGTCAGTCGGCCTCCTCCCAGCCTGCAACAGTCCCTCCAACCTCCTGCAGTCCCGTCAGCCAGCCCTTGAAATCCAAGAGCATCATTCAGTTCTACTCCAGATAATTTGATTTATCAATTTATCATTTGAAATAGGTATCTTAGCTATTTGCTTAATTGCCTCTTTGAAAACAGTTTCATTAAATTCAGAAATTGTTATGTATTTTGCCCCTGTTGTCTTTGCTTTCAATATATATATGAATTGGGATTGTTATCTATTTCCTTACTACAATGATATCGTTTCTTTTGGCGGGGATTTGGAAGCCCTAACCCTAGCCTTTTACCCCTGCATCAAATTGGTATCAGAGGAACCTGAAAAGTTTTCTCAAACTTTTCAATCCTTCTCCTGTTCTCGAAAATATTTTGCATACACCCATGACACTCTCCTATTATTATGATTCTGATAATTCCGAGGATTATGATTCTTGTGCTCCTCCCCCTTCCCTCCACTCAAATATCAATTCTTCGCGTGCTACTTATTATTTGCATAAATCATCATATGTCCCCTCCATTGCATACCCCTCCTATGAATCGAGGCGAGTCTCTCGTCAAACCTACGATTCATATTCCCCTTATTCCACCACTTATTCCCATGAATCGAGGCGAGTCCCCTCCCATGCCTACGATTCATATTCTCCGTCATCTACTACATATCCTTCAGTCCGTCATTCCTCCTGCTCGTATGATCTTCCGTCACCTTCCCCAAGAAAGAGACATTGGGTTGCGCTTGAAAGAAACAAGCAAGCTAGAGTGGAAGAGAGTAAACAGAGGGAAAGGGAAGAGAAAGAAGATGCCATTTGGGCAGGTTATGTGAAGAATTGGCGTGAGAATGATGCTAAGGAGATTTTAGAGCAGCGACGGAGAAGAGCAGCAGTCTTGATACAGTCTCACATTCGAGGGTTTATTCAGCGTCGATCCTTCAAGAAGATGACCAGAGCAGTCCTCGTGATTCAATCACGCATGAGAGGATTATTACAGAGACAGTGGTACCAGACAGTGCAGAGAGCTACTCTTATCGTTCAGAGATTTGCCCGCCAGTGGATTGAGCGCAGAAGGACATTCAGTCTGATGGTGGTAGTACCTCTCTATGAGCCTTCGCGCTGTTTGCTCACTTTTATTGATTTGTCACAGTGGTTTGATCAGTCACTTCTCAACTCGGCTAGGGACCCTTTTCTGATGTTCGATAATGCCCCTGAGGGCAAATCAGTTGGTTTGGATATGAGCCCAGACTGGGTAGGACATGGTGATGACTTGTTACAGTTTGATCAGATTGATTGGGGCCCAGGTGATACTGAGACACAGCTCGATATATCTTTTCTCACACCGCCGATCGATATGATCATTTGCAGTGCAGGATTAAAGAGCGCTGCCCCCTTACCAGTTGCTACAGTTTTCCGTCAGATTCTGAGATTGAGGCCGCCGCCCAAGCCTCCCAAGGGCAGTGATTATATTAATTGCAGCATCGCGAGACCAGCCTCGGGGATTGGAAGCTTTCATCTGATGATTGGTGACAGTGGGAAACAGTGCAGACCACCCGCGAAGCCTCCTTGGAAGCCCTAAAGATTTGAGGGCAAATCTTCTCCAACAAGGGGAAAATGATGGGGAACGGGCCCCACCTGTTGATCGTATTGCCGATCCGACTCCGCGGTTGCGTCCGTAGGGTCGCCGCGAGTCGAAATGATATATTAGTTTATATATTTTGAGTATATTTTCAAGGTTTGATGCAGCCCCCATCCGGGCAAATCTGGACCATTGGATGCGATGAAGTTTATTATAAATAAGAGATTAGGGCTGCAGCAAAGGGGGTCGAGATTTTGGGAAAGAACAAGCCGTCGGCTCCTTCCCGATTCCTTCGGTCACGCCACCGGTGCCGACGCCGGAGGCCCTCCTTGGTGCCGACTCCAAGCGAGGTTTGTATCTTCATCTCCCCACCCGCCATCTTCTCCATCTCCATATCTGCCGCTCCCTTCTCCAGCCACGGCAGCCGCCCGCAGAAAGCCCTCGTCCGCCGGCTTCTCCCTGCTCCCGTAGCAACCCAGGTGGCAACTTCCCCACTCCATCCTCTCTGTTCACCGCCCGCAGCTCCTCGATCAGCCCTGATAACCACCGGCCGGCCCGACGCCAGCTTCTCCGGGGCCGCCGGCTCTTCCCTGCTCCTGCAGCCCCTGTCGTTCAGCCGCTCCCAGCAGTCCCGCCGGCAATCCCGTCTCCTCCTGCCGGCAGATCTGGCCTCTGCAGCAGCAGCCACCCTCCCCTGCACTCCCAGAAGTCAGCCGGCCTCCTCCCAGCCTACAACAGTCCCTCCAACCTCCTGCAGTCCCGTCGACCAGCCCTTGAAATCCAAGAGCATCATTCAGTTCTACTCCAGATAATTTGATTTATCAATTTATCATTTGAAATAGGTATCTTAGCTATTTGGTTAATTGCCTCTTTGAAAACAGTTTCATTAAATTCAGAAATTGTTCTGTATTTTGCCCCTGTTGCCTTTGCTTTCAATATATATGAATTGGGGCTATTATCTATTTCCTTGCTTCAATGATATCGTTTCTTTTGGCGGGGATTTGGAAGCCCTAACCCTAGCCTTTTACCCCTGCATCAGGATCCCTTATGGTCAAGGATATGCATAGCGAGGACTATGTCACGGACATCTTCTCGAAGGCGCTATTGGAGGGGTCATGTACCCGGTTACAGGGATTGTTAGAGCTGGTCTCCACTTCTCACTTCAAAGGGGAATGCTGAAAATTATGAAGTGAAAGTGGCGACCTGGGCGACCTGGTCGCACGGCCTGTACAGACAGGAATGGCGGCTAGCCAGGTCGACTTGTGTCCAGCAGGCATTTGTTCCCAGATGGTAACCGGGCGGATAGCTTGTCTATCCGCGTAGTTCTCCAAGACCAACGTGGTGCGGACTCGTATGGAGTTTGCTGAGTCCGGGTTGCGGACTGGACTAGAGCTCGGGAGATCGGCATGGTGTGTGTCTTGGTCTTGCTCTGGCGGCGCGGTTGGTGGTAACCGCGGAGATCGTCGGTTACTGTGGACTGGTGTCGGAGTTCGCCGGTTAGTGCGAACTGGTGTCGGAGTTCGCCGGTTAGTGCGGACTGGCCCTTTGTATCCGCTGGTATTGTGTTCGCACCAAGGATGGCCGGTGGTGTGGACTTGGTATGGATCTGCACCAAGTCCAGGTGTGCTCAGTACGGGAGGTCGCGCGGTAACCACGGACTGCTTTCTTTGTCCGCCGAGTTCGGCAGCTATCAGCCTTGTGCTTTGGTTGCGGGCTGGAGTAGTGTCCGCAGGTGCGTGCGGACTCGAGCTATGTCCGCTAGTGTGCGTACTAGTGATGCTTCTGCAGGGTCTGCTGGTGTAGCGAACTGGCTATCTTGTTAGTCGTGGCGACTAGACGGACTGGCATTGTGTCCGCGGTTTGGCGGATACTCTCAGTGCTCGCCGCGAGATAGGGCGGTGATCCTATCGGCTAGGGCAGTGATCACACTCCTCTCCGTGCCTATAAATAGGACCCCCTGTCACATCAACTTTATAACTGAATGAATAGTAAGTGAGCTCGGGTGGTTGCTGCGGACAGGATTTTCTATTCACGCGGTTTGGAGAGTTGGCCGGTTTGTGCTGTGCAGGTTGTGTGGATAGCACTGGAAAGTCAGTGACTTGGTTCTGACATCGGTCAGGGACAGTGCGGACTATGCGGTTAGCAACCAGCGGTTAGCAGCAGGTCGCGGCTTGCGACCAGGCAGTCTTCTTCTTCGGTAACATTTTTCTCAGTTCAATAAATTGTCCGCTCCTAGCGACTTGTTCAGTTAAGCAGCAGTAGTTCGCGGAGATCCGGCGGCTAGACGACCTCATGGTTAGGTGGCTTGCGGATTAGCGGACAAAGTTCTTCGGCATTGGAATAACGGGTTGTCCGCGCGGCTAGGTTGCGGTTTGGCGACTAAGCAGCATTAGCGGACTTCGTAGAGTAGCTCGACAGAGTCGGCGGTTACTCCTTGAGTCTGCACGGCTTGTTTGTTACTTGTTATTTTTGCTTTCATCGGGTACATCGGCGAATCATGTCTCGCTATGTATGCCTCACCTTCTAAAGATTTTTGATAGTACGAGTTTTTTGCTCTTCTGTTTGCATCTGGTTTATTTGGCTTCGAATAGGTTGAGTGTTCCTGCACCTGATTTCCCGTTTTCCGCAGTTCACAAATTTTTTAAAGTTGGTCTAATTAACCTCTCATTTATGTGAGTATATTCAATAAAATTCTCATATGGATGCATCAGGCCTAACACAAAAGAGTTTGTTACAATATTATTACTTGACTGACTTGAATTTCTCTTTTCATCAGGATTTCTCATTTTTGTTGTAACTTGCAAGGGATTTCACTTGAAGTTTAAAGTTTCAGTAATTCTATTTTTGGATCAAGAGAGGTTTAATTTTTTCACATGTATAATCTTGTTTGCTATTCAATAATATTGTATCATGTTGCACTAGATTGTTTGTAAGCGTCTACAATATCCATTAATATTGTGTTATGCACTTATGATGTTATCTATGCATTTTTTAATAGATATGCTAATATGGAAGGAGTAGAACCTACAAATATTAGTACACAAGTTCGTGAAAAAAATGATCCAAGATGGGAACACTTCAGTTTAGCCAAAGATGATAGTGGAAAAAAAAATATTTACATTGTGGAACTATTTATAGTGGGGGAGGAAAAAATAGAATAAAACAACACTTAGCTGGCGTTAAAGGGAATATTGGTGCTTGTAAAAAGGTTTCATATGATGTTCGTCATCAAATGCAAGAGAACCTCAAAGGAATTTTAGAAGAAAAAAAACAAGAGATTCAAAAGTCAAGAGAAAATACAAGTATATATGATGATCATATAACAAGGTTGTCAGAATCGAGATCCTAGCTGGGATCGTTTTGGAGGTTAGATCGGATCGAGGATCGTAAAATCCTACTACATTAATAAAGTAAGAATTAAAATAAGCAATAACATAGAGAGCCTTGAGTTACAGAACCTAATCAGTCATACATACACAAAAATATAAATATAAAGTTCATATAAAGTTCAACTTTTGCAGCGGAGTATTAAAGTAAAACAAAGAACCGTAACCACATATGAGAAGCTTCGGTTTAATTTAAAAAAGACCTTTTTGCATTTGTCCAAAAAATGATATATCAAGAGTTTATTAACATAGCACTCTCACAAAATCAACACAACATAAATTTATAGCATGAATGATGAATTGTATGTAATTACATAATGTGTTAAGAAAAATATTACACTAACCTTCAGAAATTGCCCAGCTAATTCAGCTTGAAAACCATCTCTCATCTCAACAAGAGCGGGATATGCTTTATTATGCAGCATTGTTCATCTAATAAAACATAAAAAATTGTTACAACTGAAGACAAATTCAGTATAAGTAAAACAATATCAAGTAACATACTAACAGTATATGAGAAAATATTAACAATAATATGTCTGTTTACCAATTAAAAAAGTAAAATCAACTTTAACTATGAACTCACATAAATCATTAATAGGTACATCAAATAGGAGTCATTCAACCCATCAAATAGGAAATACAAAAATAATATCTAAAACAAAATAACAAATCCAAGAGTAGGTAGGTGAGACTGGTGAGTAGGTCTATCATAAAATCATCAATATAAATCATTATGTGGCACATCGATCATATCTTCATCACAAATAATCGAATCTTCCTCATCACCACCACTGGCATCATCATCATCGTCATCTCATTCACCCTCACTAATATACTCAACTTCGAGATCACTGCGCTTTAAGGTGAGATCTTCGACTTCACCTACAATAAAGGAATTTAATTAGGGTAATGAGTTTTTGATACTTTATAGTTGATACTAAAAAATGAAAAATTAAATTTTGAGAATATTCTTCATTTATTATAAAACTTACCTTCTTCGTTAACTTCTTTAGCGGATTTTTCATCATTCCTTTCAGCACTCTAGTCACTATAAGTTGCATGTGTATTTCGAAGCATCCTCAACCAGTTGCCCTTACGTGGAAGAATTGGATCTTCCCTCTCCATGATCCATTCATCATCCGAAGGGATATCCTCGAAATTATAGAACTTTTTCTTCAATTGTGTATCCCCTCTATCTTGTCGTTTCATTAACCTCATATTATACATCACAAAAATTAGATCATTCATTTTTTTGATGCAAACGATTTCTTTTTTTGGAGTGCACCTATTAAATATCATGACAATAAAAAATAGTAAGAATACTAATACAAGAATTAATCTTACATGTAAGTTATGTGTAATGATATTTTAGTGAAATTGAGCTCACCATCTCAAATTGCTCCAATTATGTTCACACAAGGAAGAGCTACATGTCAAACTTAGAACGCGAATTGCAAATTTTTTCAATTCCGGGCAATTATCTTCATAGGAATCCCACTAATCAGCTATAAAATACAATATTGTAATTGATTAAAATGATATTAATATGCATAATGATTAATAATCTAAAATTATTTAACATGAAGCTCTTTTACTTCTAGTTTCCTTTGCAGAGTCTAAGTCAAATAATCCTCTTGCATGTTTGAAATCATCCATCTGAATATTTATCTTTGTCCTCTCATCTTCGTTTGGAATTATTCGTTGGAGACAACTGTAAAAGCCAATTTTGGCTTCTACATCAGCTCTAAAAGTTAGGCTAAAGTGATAATGAGGATTCAAATAATAAGTTGCGGCATACAATGGTTATGAAGTTGGCTTGCTCATCTCTCATCAATGATGGTCTATATTGGCTCATATCTACAAAAAATAACATTGCATATTATCACAAAAAATAACATTGCATATTATCACAAAAAATAAAAGAAAATAATCATTGCATATAAATTATAAACACTTGAATTCAAAACAATTAAATTACTAACTTTTTTTGAAGTTATCAAAATTTAGTTGAATCTTTTCCTTTGTTTTATCCATCTGCTCATATATGAATCTCATCATAGGACCCTCTGAATCAACCATTTTAAGCACCTTAATTAGTGGAAAAGTTACATTCAAACATATTGTGACATGAGACCAAAATCGCCTTGTGTTCAAAACAATTTTCTGAATCGATTTTCCCTCCTTTGAACCAGCAAATCTACTTGACTTCCACCTGGAGGAAGTAAATATTGTCATCAAACCACCTTTGTTCTCCGAAAGACATCACAATGTCAAGTAAGTTGTTGCAAATCTGGTGATTGCAGGTCAGATAAATTTTCTTCCCTTTGTAAAATCAAGCAACAAAGTATGAAGCAAAGTTCTAGAATAGATGTAGGTTGTTATTTTCCTACCATTTGTTATTGTTAACTTATGTAGCTCAATCTTTTTTTCAAAATCATCTAAAATCAAGTCAATACAGTGGGTAGCACATGGTGTCCAATATAAGTTTTTCCTCTTCTCCATCAACATATGACCGGCCGCCTTGTAGTTTGATGCATTATCAGTTACCACTTGTACAACGTTTTCCTCCCCAACCTTCTCCACAACCTCATCTAACATTTGAAAAACTTTTTCAAATGTTTTATCAATATAGGAAGTATATATAGACGACAAGAACACAGTACTTTTGGGGCTATTCACCAAAAAGTTACGTATAGATCTTCTTTTCCTATCTGACCATACATCAGACATAATGGTGCAATCAACTTTTCTCCATTCCGCCTTGTCCTCCTCTAGTAATTGTAGAGTTCTGTCCACCTATTGTTTCAGGTATTTAACTCTGAAGTTGTTATAAGGAGGAGAATGGATCTACTACATCTATACCTCAAAATCTTATTGCATAAGATAAAGGTAAAATAAAGATAGATGAAAGTAATAATTATTGTGTTCCTAGAACATCATCAGGATCGCAACCATCAATTAAAAGTGTTTTGGCATCAAAGCAAGTTGTACATCGTGCTGACATGGTTGTGGCTAGATAATTTTATGATAGTTGCATACCAATGAATGTCTTAAACTCAATTTATGCACAGAAGGCTATAAACGCAATAGTTGCAATTGGCCCGGATATAAATTGTTTGCATATAATATGATGAGAGTCAATTTATTAAGAGATTGTAGGGAGGAATGTAAATTATTAGTAAAAGCTCACAGGAATAGTTGCCCTCGTGGTTTGTCATTTTTGAAGCTTGTTGATGTTTCTGATATCAATAAGAACGCATACACATTATGTGAGCTATTTTCATAAGTAGTTGAATGGGTTGGGATTACCAATGTTGTTCAAATAGTGACTGATAATGCAGCTAATTATAAAATGATTGGCGCTTTGCTAAATGAGAAGTATGCTAATATTTATTGATCTTCTTGTGCTGCTCATTGATTGAATCTTATTTTAAAGGAAATTTGTTCAATGAGTCATGTTAAAGATCTTGCAACTAAAGCTTCAAAATTAATTATACTTTTGTATAATCATATCTTCTTATTGTCTTGACTAAGAAAAAAAGAATGTTGGAAGGAGATTATAAATCCTGGAGCAACTCGGATTGCAACTACTTTTATTACATTAAAAAATGTGCATGATCATAAACATGATTTTCAAGTTTTGATAGCAAGTAAATACTAATCTGATTCCAAGCTAGCTAAGACAACGAAAAGAAAAGAAGCAACTTCAATTATTTTGAATAACAAGTTTTGGACTTCTTGCTTGAAAATGACAAAAATATCGGGGTCTATCATAAGGTTACAATGTATTGTTGATGTTAATAAGAAGTTATCACTTAGATATCTTTATGATGAATTATACAGGGTATGAAAAACAATCAAAAATTTATTCAAAAATAACAAAAGATTGTACAAGTCATACACAAGTATTATCAAGAGTAGATGAGATAGTCAGTTTTGACAAAGAATACATTTTGTTGCATATTTTTTTAATCCAACATTTCAGTATGATAGAGATAACTATTGTCAAAAACCAAAAGTAATACAAGGGTTGGTCGAGTTAATTGGAAGCAAGGAAGTATATAGCAAACCCAAAAAAGCAGTGATGGAAGGTAGACTTTTTCGTGATCAACTAAAAAGTTTTGAAAAACCCCTTGCAATCAAATTAGCGACAGAAATGCAACCCGGTGAGCACACAAAATTATTTTGTAAATGTTGAATGTTTCACTTTTTGAATTTTCATGCATCATAAACTAATAATGCTTTTTGTACTATTTTTTTATCTAGATAAATACTGGAGAATGTTTGGATCTAGTACTCCTCGATTACAAAAACTAATAATTCATACTTTAGTCAAACATCATCTTCTTCGGGTTGTGAAAGAAATTGGAGTATTTTCGAAAAAATTCACATCAAAAGAAGAAATCGTTTGGAGCATCAAAAATTAAATGATCTTATATATGTTCGCTATAATCTTAATATGAGAAATCGGTATGACTTTCATTTAATCTCTCTTTTAAGTTTTATATTTTAATAGTTTTATATTTTGTATCTTTTTAATAACATTTTACATTTCTATATTCTATCATTCTATGTTGATTTTAAGTTTACTTATACGAAAAAGAGTTACGATCCATTAGATTACACATGTATTGATTTGATGGACTTTTGGGCGGTAGAGGAGGGACACAGGTTCCTCCTCTACCGCCCAAAAGTCCATCAAATCAATACATGTGTAATCTAATGGATCGTAACTCACATATGATGAACTAGAAAATGAAATTTATAATGAAGACGTTGTTCCAATAGTTGCAGAACAAAACTTTAATACTACACTACCAACTCATAGTAAGTGTATACCTACATGTCAATATTTATGTATAATTGTATGGTTTATAAAATAAGTCATTTCATAATTTAATTATATATGTTGAACTTGTAGATGATGAACAAATTGATATTACTGAACCATTTATTGAGCACACCGACTTAGAGAATTTTGGAGATGAGCTTATTGCGGATTTTAATGGTGTTGGCAATGACTTTGGTAGAAGATTTGAGTTTGACTTATTAAGATATGATTTGAATTTGTGAAAATATTTATATATTAGTAGATCATTATTATTTTGAGACAATCATTTTATAATTTTTATGCGATAATGTCACAAAATTATTATTTAATGTTGTGTTTCATGATTTGTAATATGTTTTGACTTTTGACAGTATGACATAAATACATAATGTTTGTTCTAATGATTTTGTAGCTTGTTTTATAATTTTACTCTTATAAAGTTTACTAAAATAATAGTATAAATGTATAATACAATATCGCGGTTCAACCCCGGTCCGACTCCAGTCCGACCAGTGACGGAACTAGGATTTTTTTCTAACCCAGACACTAAATAAAAATTAATTATAAATGATAAAAAAATTCATAAAATGCCAAAATAGATAGATTTAGATAACATAAACACTAATCAAAGCACATTATGGTTCAACTAGAATTTCAAACAATCATTATAGTTAAGAAAAATAATATATTATGACTTGAGCCTTTGGCTTCAGCCATTGAGCCTATGAATAAAAATTCAAAATGAAATTAATAAATCAATGCCCTGGTACTATTAAAGCCCTGAACTTCTAATCATAGCATCATCAAACCAAAAAAAAACAAGCACCAGTTAATCTTGGAATGTAAAAGCAACTAAATAGTATCAAAATAAAATCAAAAAAATTGAAAAGTTGCTATTCTATGTATCCAATCATTCATTCAGCAGAAAAAAAGAGGTGCAAATTTCTGGACACAAAAAAATACTTAAAAGAGAAAAAATAAGGCAGATCAAAGGGGGTGAGTGAAAGAAGAGAAAAATGTATTTCGAACCAGGCCAAGGCTATGGAGAATCTTCTCGGGGAAGGAGGTGAGACCGTGAGAATGATGATGGCGCTGACTACCGCTGCACCACAAGCCAGAGCAGGACTATTTTATTTCCACCCGCAAGAGCAAGACCGGAGCAGAGAGAAATCGCTCTAAACACCAACGACGGTGGCGGCCGGAGCAAGGACTAGAGCAGAGCAGTCACGCACTCGCAGTCGCCATGTCAGAAAAACTCTGAAGTCAGAACAGTGAAAGTCGGAAGTCCAGTGGACAAAGCGGGAAGCCGAAACAGTAAAACTGTCTCGAACGCACCAGAAGAGGCTCTTCGTTCAAGGCGAAAATGGAAACAGGGAAACTTGTGGAGAGCGGGAAAAAAACGATGCCACTTTAATTTCGCCAAAAACATTCCGGGCATAGTCCTTCACAAAAAAGCTAGCACGGGCTCGGCGTGGGAAAAGCCCGGCTAGGCCCGGCCTGAGTCAACGTCTGGCTACTGTGTGCCCGGCACCCGGGCTGACGGAAATCCCGTCAATTAGGCGGGATTTCCCCAGTTAGGGGGGATAATCCTGTCTATTAGGCGGGATTTTAATCCCGCCTGAAAATCAGGCTGGTCTGAAGGGCTTTACTGGGCCCTCTCTTTTAGAGGAAGCCCGAGCCCGGCTCAGGCCGAGTCCGATTGGCAAAAAACTCGGGCCCGACCGGCCCGAGCCGAGTCCGATTGGAAAAAAACCCGGGCTCGGCCGGCCCGGTCCAAGCCCTACCCGGTCAGGCTTTTTGGACACAAATGCCCGTCGGGCACGTCCCCGGGTGTGTCCAGGCATGGATCCGCCTATGGGTCGAAACTTGAACTTTTGATCTCGCTGATTCGATCTCTGGTCTGATCCTCAAAATCTTGATTAGTTGTGACTTAGGGAAGCCGCTTTGCAACAAGCTCACTAGGTTCCTGCTCGTTTCTAAGCGGTAATGAAAAAAGCAAACCCCTCTTCGTTCACAAGGTACACGAAATCCACATAGCATACAAGGTCTGCTGTAGTCGTGGGCAAAAAGGCCCGAGTCAAACCCGGCCCGATCAAGCTTTTTGGACAAGATTAGTCTGTTGTGACTCAAACTTCAGATGCCAATTAATGGCTGCATTAAACCCGCCATCGACGGTCGGGTCAAAGATGTGTCAGACTGTAGATACATTGGGGGTTTCCGGCTACTGTTTTAAAATGAAGGCATCCGATGACTATTATAAAAAACGATAAGATAAGAATGAACAAAATGGTGGTTGCCTAGTATAAAAATATAGGGAATGAATAATGTCTTTAATAAAGGGTGCTGTTATTAGCAAACTCATTTTTGTTTCTAGTAAATCAGAAAAAATAGATTCTGTCATTTTTTCTCTTCCCAAAAATTACTACTAGCAAATCAATCTTGTTTTTTTGTATTTTTTGCATTTTTGAACTTTGAGCCCCAAATATTTCTCATTTGAAAAAGTGATTAACATAAAGTTGTAGATCTACAACTTTCATGTTGATCATTTTTCCATTTGAAGCCGTTTAGGCCACCAATTTGGGCCCTAAATAAGACATGCACGGAACGGACAGATTTTCGGCGTGACTTTTTTCGGGACCCAAATCAGGGGTCTAAACTACTTTAAATAAAAAGGTGTTCAACATCAAATTTGTACATATCGACGAGATATAAAACTTTCATGTTGAACACTTTTTGATTTGAAGCCGTTTAAGCCCCCGATTTGACCTTCGAAAAAAGTCACGCCGATCCCGGGCGTCCTTACATATGTACGACGTAACTTTTTTCAGGGGCCAAATCGGGGGTCTAAAGTGCTTCAAATCAAAAGGTGTTCAACATAAAACTTGTAGATCTCGACGAGATCTACAACTTTCATGTTGACCACCTTTTGATTTGAAGCAGTTTATGCCCCCTATTTGGCCCCCGAAAAAAGTCACGCCGATCCCGGGCTTCCGTACATATGTACGACGTAACTTTTTTCGGGATCCAAATCGGAGGTCTAGCAACTTTAAATCAAAAAGTGTTCAACATTAAAGTTGTACATATCGACTAGATCTACAACTTTCATGTTGAATACTTTTTGATTTGAAGACGTTTATGCCCCTGATTTGGCCTCCGAAAAAAGTCACGCCGATCTTGGGCGTTCGTACATATGTACGACGTAACTTTTTTCAGGGGTCAAATCGGGGGTTTAAAGTGCTTCAGATCAAAAAGTGTTCAACATCAAAATTATAGATCTCGACGAGATCTACAACTTTCATGTTAAACACTTTTTGATCTGAAGCATTTTATGCCACCGATTTGGCCCCCGAAAAAAGTCGCGCCGATCTCAGGCGTCCGTACATATGTACGACGTAACTTTTTTCACGGGCCAAATCAGGGGTTTAAAGTGTTTCAAATCAAAAAGTGTTCAACATGAAAATTGTAGATCTCGACGAGATCTACAACTTTCATGTTGAACACTTTTTGATTTAAAGCAGTTTATGCCCGATTTGACCCCCGAAAAAAGTCACGCCGATCCCGGGCGTCCGTACATATGTACGACGTAACTTTTTTCAGGGGTCAAATCGGGTGTGTAAAGTGCTTCAAATCAAAAAATGTTTAACTTGAAAATTGTAGATCTCGTCGAGATCTACAACTTTTATGTTGAACACTTCTCAAGAAATTGTACATATAAGACGCAGTTCAAAAGGACGTATATATTCTTATATACACTTAACTCGTATATACAACACATCCTTATAGTAATTAGAAATCAAATATATTTCTAAACCGACCGATATTTTGTTTAAAGATTTAGGTGCAAATAATTATATTTTGATGAAAAACAGTTTTAGACATACTGAACATTTACAGCATTTTGACTCATCTATAATGCTAACATAAGTGATTGAATGAATACATTTGAAATCATTTGTAATGTTATTATATGTAGCGGGTTATTTTGAAAGAATAAATGTTTTAAACAAAATTTAATTTTTTTTTTAAAAATTATGTTAGTTTGCTAGTAACAAAATGGTTTTCAAATAGCCATTTTGAAAAATGAGGATTTGCTAATAGTAATGATTTGCTAGAAATCAAACTGGGTTGCATGTAACAGCGCCCTTAATAAATAAGTCTAATTTTCTTTCGGTTAGGCACTAGGCAGGTTAGTTAAATAAATAAATAAGGTTTACTATATGAACCCTTATTTTATTATGCGCAATTTATACATTTAAAAAAATTAATTAATTCGAAATAAGTTTATTTACATTTGTTTCAAATAAGACATTTAACTTTATATTTTATTTAAATTAACTCTCTTGATTTTATATTTTAGTCCAAATATTATTTGATGTGGTTCCTCCTGAAATTTCTGACTCAAACCGGCCAGACTCGCATCAAGTACGCATGGGTTCGACCAGACCAATTACATGCATCAAAGTCGCAAGCCTCAAAAGCCCCCAAAGGAGAAGTCGAACCTACGCCCACGAACGGCAGGGCCGCGCAGGCGCACCCGACCTGCGCACGCGCGTCGAGGACCGCGCAACCCCCGCCGTCGGCGACTCCCACCGTCTCGGGTCGCCTCCGGCCTCCGCCGTCTCTATGCACCTTGCCTGGGCCGCCCGAATTGCCCGGGGGGGGCACTCCTGTCATTTCGGCAAAAATGGTGATTCAGGTGATTGGAACGGAGCGACGTCGTTCGCCAGCACAAATCACTCATCAGCGTAATTACCACTATGACCCTCCAAAAAATTATAAATAGACCATCAGGCCTTCATTTGAAAAAAAATAGCTCTAGAAGCAAGAGAGAACTCTAAGATTTTCCGGCGAGATCGTGGACTAAGGCTGATTTTTTGCTCATGAATTTTCTCAACTCTCCTCTTTGCGCTAAGGCTTCAACACTCCCCAAGTCACGTCAACCACCTTGTGAGAGCGCTCACATCAAGGCTCCACATCAACGAGAGCGCTCCCTCCAGAAGCTTCATGGACTTGGAGAATTTTCCAGCCGGAACGCTCCCACCCAGGTTCCGCGAGCTTAGTAACATTCCAAGGCCACAGTGCTTCCATCGAGGCTTCGAGGACTTAGTCGTTTTCCTCATTTTCTATACCTGTAGCGGAGTAGCGGTCTGTCTCCCTCTGAGATCAAATCAAACTCTATAAAACTCCGAGAAGCTAGTGGATTTTGGCTCGGTATAGTTCCAGTCACGTGGTTTTTCACACTTTTCGGGTTTTCTACGTAAAAAACGCCTCTTGTCATTTGTTGCAGTTTACTTTGAATGTTTGCGCACCCGGTCTGATTCTGTGCAAAGGCTGTCTGATTTCTCCGGACCGGGGAAAAGCCGGGTGACCCGCAACGGTTTTGCACCGTCTGTGGGAAGGTGTTCCCAAAAGCTCTGACAAGTTTCAGCATCCCACAACTAGCAGCAATGACGAAGGGCAGTGCACAAACTACCAGTAACGTGGCATAGAGGAGCACACCAATGTAGCCTCCTCTACTTGCTTGCATGCAACCCCCCCGCCCCCGCATCAAGGAGAATCCACCGTCACCGCCTCCCAAGAATCAAGGGAGGAATGTAGGTGTCTGATAAATGAGCGCCACGCAAGAACACTCGCCTTATTGGGAAACTTAAGTGCTCGTCGCGCTACCAACACGGATATTGCTCCTAAATGCCAACCACTGCAGATCCTAAGCCAGATGATGCCTGAAGGAACTACCTGCACGAAGGATCCCATCACAGATGAGTGGTTTGGCATTGATGGCTCCACACACCTCGCTTTACTTGACAAGCTTCCTCAGCACAAGCAAGAGAATTCTCGTGAGCAGGTCGCTCCTCAGGCCGATAAAGAATTAACTCGTGAGGAAGTGAGGCACATGATCGAAAAGGAATATGGACGCGGGGGACACCAAGAAGCAAACATTTGACGCCCCATTCACCTCATCTCACGCTAGTTCCATTAGTCCTAGCATATCTCGTTCTACCTGGTATCAAGTTTCGCGACTTCGAGACGTTTGACGGGACAAGCGATCCTCTAGAGCACATCTGGCACCTTGTAACTGTCATGTGCATGTACAATACCCTAAACCCGCACATGTGTCTAGTGTTCCCGAAAACTTTGAAAGGAATTCTCACACCTTCTTCGGCTCCCTAAAGGAGGGGGAAATTAATAACTTCGTAGAGCTAACTCAACTTTTCACAGAGCAGTTTATTTCTAACCAGCAAATCGTTCGAGACCCCTCACACCTCACGGACATCCGTCAGACCGAGGGAGAATCGCTCAAGTATTTCTTTTGTCGCTTCAATGCGGAGGCACGATAGATTATGTTTGTTAACCCCGAGCTCCTGCGTGGAACAATCCTCAGAGTACTCAGACCAGGAAAATTCTACTCCACGATGATGAGTGAAACACCGCCCAACTACCATAACCTCATCCAATAAGTCAAGGCTCAAATAACAGCAGATGAAGTAATCAAAGCGTGTCGGCTACAGTTCGAAGGAAGATCAAAAAGGAAGAAGAATCAAGAGTCGCTGCCAAGTCCCAGGAGAAGCAACGTGCGTCGTGGCGACTCCCGCCGAATCTGTGGGCGTCGTCACAGTCAAACCTTAGCTCCCCTCAACACTTTGCAGGCGGAAGTATTGCTCTACATACGCAATCATCATTCTCTTCAAAGTCCAAGAGCTCTCGCAACAAGCACTAAATACCCATCTTTGAGAAGTAGCGAACAAACGACTAAAAAAGTGAAAGTAGCGAACAAACGACTAGAAAATAAGCCGGAACTTTGAATAATTGAAAGTTTTATTGTCCAAAAAGATATCATTTACAAAGGTATGACCTCCCTTTTATAGAATGGAGGAGAGAGAAGAGAGTACAAACTAACAATGTGGGACTAAAGCTATACAAAAATCTGGGCGGCTAGAACAACAAACCGGAACAAGCCGCGCGGTTAGACAATGTTCTAACCGCTCGGCAACACCAGAAGCAAGAGAGAGAGATGCGGTAGGAGACCGCTAGACCGCCCGGTTTCCAAGCCGCCGGAGATAGACCGCCGGACTACAAACAGCAATAGCCTGGATATCAAACCGCTAGAGAGTAACCGCCAGACCGCGCGGTCTATAACCCGCCAAGCTCAAACTGCCAGACCGCCCGGTCTCATACTCCAACACTCCCCCTCAAGCTGGAGTATAGATATCAATCATGCCCAGGTTGTCACAAATGTGGAAGAAGGAAGTAGAAACCGGCTTGGACAAGGCGCAAGCAGGCGAAAGAGACAAGCCGCGAGAACAGGTCACAAGAGGAAGAGGCAAGCCGCGCGGACAGGGTGCACAGAATCAGGAGGAGAAGATCGAGTCCTCTGATACCATGTGAGAAGTAGCGAACAAACGACTAAAAAAGTGAAAGTAGCGAACAAACGACAAGAAAACAAGCCGGAACTTTGAATAATTGAAAGTTTTATTATCCAAAAAGATATCATTTACAAAGGTATGACCTCCCTTTTATAGAATGGAGGAGAGAGGAGAGAGTACAAACTAATAATGTGGGACTAAAGCTATACAAAAATCTGGGCGGCTAGAACAACCGACCGTAACAGGCCGCGCGGTTAGACAATGTTCTAACCGCTCGGCAATACTAGAAGCAAGAGAGAGAGATGCGGTAGGAGACCGCTAGACCGCCCGGTTTCCAAGCCGCCGGAGATAAACCGCCAGACCGCCAGACTACAAACAACAACAGCCTGGATATCAAACCGCTGGAGAGTAACCGCCAGACCGCGCGGTCTACAACCCGCCAAGCTTAAACCGCCAGACCGCCCGGTCTCATACTCCAACACAATCCAAGTACTGCAACTTCCACCAAGGGAGCGGGCATATCACAGAGAGTTGTGCACGGCTGAAGACGAAAATCGAACGGTTTATTCGTCTAGGACTTTTTGGAAAATTCCTACAAGGCAAGAGCCCTGAATCGACTAATCTAGAGTAAGCCCGCGTAGGGGCAATCCACAGGGCGACTGTCCTAAGGGAGAACCCATTCTCAGCCAGTAAAACGTCCAAGGCATCTGACGTCTGTACTTATATCTTACTTTTTTCATCATCAATGCAATAAGATTCGAGTTTCTTATCGTGTACCTCTCCCAAACAGAATGTTCAGATATCTAAAATAGAGATTTCATCCTCTCCCAAATAGATTGTTCGGATATCTCAAATAAAAATTCTGGCTTTTCCCAAATAGAGTGTTCGGATATCCCAAATGGAGATTCCGGCCTCTCCAAAATAGTGTGTTCGGATATCCCAAATGGAGATTCTGGCCTCTCCCAAATAGAGATTCTGGCCTCTCCCAAATAGAGTGTTCGGATATCTCAAATGGAGATCCTGCCCTCTCCCAAACAGAGTGCTCAGATATTCCAAGTGGAGATTTCGACCTCTTCCAAACAGAGTATTCGGATATCCCAAATGGAGATTCCGTCCTCTTCCAAACAGAGTGTTCTGATATCCCAAGAGGAGATTCCGACCTCTCTCAACTAAATGTTTAGATATCTCAGAACGAGGCTTTGATCACACGGACAGATCCCTCTCAGGAGAGATTGACGAAAGACCTTCTGCACCTCAAGCGAGTCGGATAAAGGTCTGCATGCACCTCCCAGGCAAGATGAACAAAGGTTCTGTTGGGTACATTGAAAAATGTGTACCTGATTTGAAGAAGTCTAACTTAGCTCAATGATATACATCAAGGTGTATTTGATGTTATTTTGAGTTTATATGTGCAGGTTAAGAATGTACTAGAGTGCAGGAAAAATATTCTAAGTTCATGTGTCGACACCAGAAGAAATTGTGTCGACACTTCAAAAAGATTATGTCGACACTTGAAGAAAGCTGTGTCGATGCAGAGAAATAGAGTCGACAATAATTGTGTCGACACCTGGAGGTAGTGTCGACACACAGAAGTTTGGTCGACATCACTTGTGTCGACACTAGGGAGCTGTGTCGACACACAGAATTTCTACTCGACAACATTTGTGTCGGCACCAGAAGACTGTGTCGACACACAGAGGTAGAGTCAACCACAGCTGTGTCGACACCTGGAGGCTGTGTCGACACTCACTATATTCTGAGTCTACATCAACTGTGTCGTCACACAGGACTTGTGTCGACACACAGCAAAGTCTAGACTAAGTTAGTTGCTGGTGTATGATGAAGTGTTTGTGTCGACACAACTACTTAGTGTCGACACATTCTCTAGATACAGTATCAAGAAGCTGAGTCGACATAAAGGCAGACATGTCGACATCATCAAAGGCTGTGTCGACACCTAAGTCACTTATGTCGACACATATTGACAGATGGTCTCGACACTTTCTAACAGACAGTCTCGACAATTTGCTGACAAAGAAAAAGGCACAAGATCTGTTTGAAGACTTGACAGCTGTGAGTTACAACAGCTCGACTGAAGCTATCAGACTTGTCAGAAGTTTGTTAGAAACCGGATCAGCCGGTTACCAAGGATGAAGTCTATAAATAGACAGATTCAGAAGAAGAATATACACATACACATACATTGAAACTGATTGATTGATCATTGTTGTGAGATAAGATCTCTAGTAAAGAAAGTGCAAGACACGGAAGAAGATCTTCGAGAGAAGATCTAAGAAGACTTTCTAAAGTGAACATCCACTCAGATTCAGTCTAAGTTGAATTCATTCAAGAATTCAGAAGTATTATCAAGGGTTGTGGATAGAGAGAGATCCTGCCATTTGAAGACAAGAAGGAAGCTATCACAGGTTTCTTAAGAAGCAGTATATTCCAAAGGAAACCAACTTTAACTAAGTTCAGATTCAAGAAGCTTTGAAGAAAGCTAAGATCCAGTTGATTTCATCCATCAGCCTTTTCAAGAAGCTGATCAAGAACAGTCTTATTCCTTCTCTCTCAACAGGAGTAAGATATTATATTACTTCATTTTCAAATTCTGTAGGATCTATTTATAGATCTGAGTTGTAAGCCTATTTTATAAATGCTGAGTGTAGGAGAGGTATTCTCTGAGTGGTAGAGCTGTTTATGCTTGAGTTGTAGGAGAAGGTATTCTCTGAGTTGTAGGCATTGTGGCAAGGCTGAGGTAGGGCTGGTTAGCCTGAGCTGTAGGAACCTTATAGGGTTCTGAGTTGTAGGATCTGAGGATCTGAGATAAAGGAGGAAGTTAGGCCGAATCTAGCACACTGCTAGATAGGTGAAGGGGGAAAGTGGATATACCCAGACCTTGGGGAACCACTATAAATCTGTGTGCAATCTGTGATGTGTACATGTTTGTGATTGCTGTGTTATGTTAGCTGCAGTGTTTTCTGAATTTTATTATAACCTGTAGTTATATTCTGCCTTAAGTTAAAACAAGCATTAGAACCTATTCACCCCCCCTCTAGGTGTTTAGGTGGTCTTGAAAGTAAAACTATCAAGTGGTATCAGAGGGTGGTTACTCAAAGAAGGACTTAACAGTCTGAGTTAGATCCCTAAAGGCAGAATCAAGGATCAAGAAAATGGGTTCTGGAGAGAATGACAAGGAACTAGGGTCAATGAAATTACCCATCTACAGAAAAGAGATTTTTGGAATCTGGAAAGAAAGGGTTAGGTTGTTTATGGAGGCTTCTGATCCAAGGATCTATATTACAGTAAAAGAAGGTCCATATATCCCAATGAATGTGTCTGCTCTAGATGCAAATGAAAAAACTCCTAAAGATTTCTCTGAAATGACTAAGGATGAGATTATATTGGCAACTATGGATAAGAGAGCTCAGAATATCATAATGAGTGTCATAGATGATTCTACTTTTCAAAATTTGATTCACTGCAAAACCTCCAAGGAAATGTGAGACACTTTGATTGTCTACATGGAGGGTTCTGAAGAAGTTAGACAAGACAGAAAATCTATGTTTAATCAAGAATATGAGAGTTTCAGACAAGGGAAGTCTGACAGCATAACTGAATACTACAAGAAATTCTATAGGATAGTGAATGAACTGATGTCCTATGGAAGGGTTTTCAGTACATATGAGCTGAATGACAAATTTCTAAGATCCTTGACAAAGGATTGGGATATCAAGATTTGTGCCATAAGAGAAGTGGCCAAACTAGCAAACATTTCTCCTCCAACCTTATTTAGAAAATTTCTCTCATATGAAATGCAACTAATGTCTAGGAAGGAGGAAGAAAAAATTACAAAAGGAGAGCATAAAGAAAAGTCAGTGGCCTTCAAGGTTGAAGCCACTAGAAAGAACAGGAGAATGTCTTCATCACCTTCTAAGGAAGTTGCTGAAGATAACTCAAAAAATTCAGACAATCAGAACTCAGAAAGCAGTAATTCAGATGCAGATTTTGCTGCCTTTACAAGGCAGTTTCAGAGGTTCTTGAAGAAGAAGCGGTGGAAGTCAAGACCCTCCACATCACAGCCAGTTGATGATTACTATCAGAAGAGAAAATCATCAAGAAAGGAAAGGAGCAGATCAAAGCCCAGCAAAGCTACAACATCAAAGATTGTTTGCTATTGCTGCAATAGGCCAGGATATGTGGTGGCTGAATGTACAGATAAGAGGAAGGAGTCAACAGACAGAAAGAAGACTCAACAAAAGGGCAAGAAGGAGAAATCCTTTGTTGCTAAGAAGGAGAAGAGTCTTACAGATCAATCTTTCTCGGAGTCAGAATCTTAAGCTGAAGCTTACATTGGACTGTATGCAGCTAATGAAGAAGAGGAGTTTATGCAATTGATAAACTCCATCTATGATCAAGAAGACCATCAGTGTATGAGACTGATGGCTGATTCAGAATACAACAAGTGTCAGGATCAGCCTGGTCCCAATAAGGTACAAAGTAATTCTAGAATTTCAGATTACAGTACCAGTTCAGAGTCAGATTCATCTGCATCAAGTAATGAGGATGGATCTGAATCTGAAGGAGATGTTCATCAGTTAATAGATAAGTATGGAGACTTATTGCAGGCTCTTAAGAAAAGCAAGAACCTAGCCAAAACTCAGGCTCAGGAGATTGCAGATCTTAAGGTGGCTGCATCTAAGTTAGAAAAAGTATTGGATCAAAAGTTAAATGAGATTGCCAAATTGAAAAATATAACTATTATTCAGATGGGCACAATCACATATTACAAAGATCAAGTTAAAAGTCTGGAGGCCAGACTGAGAGTAGAGAAAGATTTAATGGCTAGTTACTCTAAGCAAAAATCAGTCTTACCTTTAATAGATGAGTTTGTGGCTCAAAAGGGTAAGGCAGGATTAGGCTTCAAGGGTAACACCAGGGCTGCCCAATTCAAGAGAAAAGGCAAAGCTCCAGTCCAGCCACTAAACCTTAGAGTCTCTGTTATGTTTAGAAAGGTATAAGTGCATTCTAATGAATATGATCTTGAAAATATTCATGGTCATATTAAGACTGATGTTCTGAAGAACAAGAATGTTTATGCCAATAAGTCAGTCTATGTTCATAAACCCCATGGTTATAAGAAATCAGTGGGTGTAGCTGCAGCAGCACCAGCTCAGAACAGAAATTTTTCTGCCAAAAATGTATCTAGACCTAGATACAACATGTATGAATGCTGGTGCTGTGGCAAGATAGGCCATTTTGCCTTAGACTGCTGGTATAACATAAGTGCCAGGAAGAACAACAGTCTACCAGTTAGAAGAGCTGCTGGTAGGTTTGATATGAATGATGCTAACCTGAACCAAGGACCCAAGACTTACTTGGGTTCTAAGGAAAAGTAATTTTGTATTGCAGGAAAGTCCAAGTTGTCATGCCCCTATATGGTATTTGGACAGTGGTTGTTCCAAGCACATGACTGGAACAAAGGGGCTGCTGAAGGAGTACATTCCTATCAAGAATGGACCTAAAGTAATCTTTGGTGGATCTGAAAGAGGAATCATCAAAGGATTTGGTAACATTTCTTCAAACCAAATTACCATCACTCAAATGGCTTATGTAAAAGGTTTGAAACACAACCTGATAAGCATAAGTCAGCTGAGTGATCTTGGATATGACATTTCATTTGTTAAGAATGGATGTCATATCAAGAGGTCAAGTGATTAAAAGGTCATATTGACTGGATTCAGAAAAATAAATGTTTATTGTCTTGACTTTGTATGTGAGAACAAGGTTTCTCCTATTTATCTTGTAGCTGGTGATAATGTATCTCATTGCGTCAAATGGCACAAGAGGCTGACCCATCTTAACTACAAGACAATTTGCCATCTCTTTAGTAAAGAATTAGTGAGGAATGGACCTCATGTTAAGTGTATAAAGGAAGGGATATGTTCAGCTTGTCAAAAGGGCAAGCAGACAAAATCCTCCTTTCATAGCCTTGAAATCAAGGATTCAGTGAGGTGTTTATACCTCTTACATATGGATCTTTTTGGTCCTATGACAATTCATAGTCTAGGTAGGAAGGTCTACACTTTTGTGGTTGTAGATGACTATTCTAGATATACATGAGTGTTCTTTCTGAGACAAAAATCAGAAACCCCAAGTGTTTTACATAATTTTGTTAAACAAATTCAGAATGAACTGAACAGTAAAGTGGTCAAAATCAGAAGTGACCATGACACTGAATTTCAATCTGAAAGTATGATAAGATTGTGTGAAGAATTTGGGATTTTCCAAGAATTCTCCTCACCTAGAACACCATAGCAAAATGGCATTGCTGAAAGAAAGAATAGGACATTGATTGAAGCTGGTAGAACTCTATTGAGTGACACTTCTCTTCCAGAATATTTCTGGGCTGAGGCAGTAAACACTGTATGTCATGTGATCAATAGGGCTTCTATCACCAAGATCCACAAAAAGACTCCATATGAAATTATGAAAGGTAGAAAACCAAATCTATCCTACTTTAGGATCTTTGGTTGCAAGTGCTATATACTTAACAATGGCAAGTTTATGTAACTAAGTTTGCTGCCAAATCCTAAGATGGGATATTTGTTGGGTACAACATCAATAGTAAGGCTTATAGTGTCTACAACTTGACTACTCAAGTGGTAGATGAATCTGTACATGTTGTATTTGATGAAACAATATTAATCAACAGTGAGTTGTCTTGTAGATCATTCAGTCCAACAGGTATAAGCAATAGGATGGACAAGATTTCCATTACAGAAGGCACAACTGCAGATGAAGTATTGGAAAATGATGGCTACTGTCCAGAGGGAGTACAAGACTCTATAGAAGTTGATGACAACCAAGAGGTGCAGAATAATGAAGGAACTGGAGATGTTGAACTTGAAGAAAATCTACCTCCAGCTATAAGACATCTAAAAGACCATCCAGCAAATCAAATAATAGGTGATCCAAGACATGCAGTGCAGACTAGAAGCAGAAATCTGAGTACAGTCCTGCACTCAAGTTTTCTATCTCAATTGGAGCCTAAGAAATTTTAAGAAGCCATCCAAGACCAACACTGGATTAATGCTATGCAAGGGGAGCTTAATCAATTCAGAAGGTACAAAGTCTGGGAGTTAGTTTCTTAACCTAAAAGACCACAACATCATTAGCACAAAGTGGATCTTTAGGAACAAGTTGGATGAGAGTGGAGTAATTGTGAAGAACAAAGCAAGATTGGTTGCTAAAGGATACAGACAGGAAGAAGGAATAGACTTTGATCAAACATTTGCCCCAGTAGCAAGACTGGAGGCAATCAGAATATTCCTTGCCTATGCAGCATTTCAAGGCTTCAAAGTATACCAAATGGATGTGAAATCAACATTCCTGAATGGTGATCTAAAAGAAGAAGTCTATATAGAGCAGCCATCAGGTTTTGTAGATTCTCTTTAACCTAGTTATGTCTATAGACTTAGGAAAGCATTGTATGGGTTAAAGCAAGCCCCAAGGGCTTGGTATGAAACTCTGTCTACTTTTCTTATTGAGAACAAATTCTCAAGAGGTAAAATAGACAAAACTCCATTCCTAAGAGAATCTAAAGGTAAGATAATCTTAGTTCAGATCTATGTAGATGACATAATTTTTGGGTCTATAGAGAACAATCTTTGCAAAAAGTTTGCAAAACTTATGCAAGGGAAGTTTGAAATGAGCAGTATGGGGGAACTTAAGTTCTTCTTGGGACTCCAAGTAAGACAGACTGAAGATGACTTGTCCATATCCCAGTCTAAGTTCACCAAGGAATTAATTAAGAAGTATGGTATGAAATCATCCTCCACCATGAGAACTCCTATGGGAACAAATATGCCAATATGCAAAGATGATGCAGGTAAGCCTGTAGATGAGTCTTTGTATAGAGGAATAATTGGCTCTCTATTATATCTCACTGCTAGTAGACTAGACATTATGTATGCTACATGTGTCTGTGCTAGGTATCAAGCTTGCCCTAAAGAATCACATTATACTGCAGTCAAAAGGATTTTGAGATATCTTAAGGGCACACCTAATCTAGGCCTTTCGTACCCTAAGAATGGAGATTTTCTACTAACAGGTTATTCAGATGCAGATTTTGCAGGCTGTAGAGAAGATAAAAAGAGTACTACAGGTACATGCCAATTCTTGGGAGGAAGATTGATATCCTAGAGCAGTAAGAAGAAGACTAGTGTGGCAATATCCACTGCTGAGTCTGAATATGTGGCAGTAGGAAGTTGCTGTGCACAGCTATTGTGCATTCAGCATCAGCTAAAGGACTATGGTATTCAAGTAAATAGAACACCTTTATTGTGTGATTCTAAGAGTGCTATTTTTATTGCAAACAATCATGTTTCACATAGTAGAACTAAGCATATAGAGATAAAATACTATTTTCTTAGAGAACATGTAGAAAAAAAAGACATCTCATTAGAATTTGTTAAAACTGATTATCAAATTGCAGATGTATTTACTAAGCCTCTGGATGAAAATAAATTTAATAGATTTAAAATTGAATTAGGAATGTTGGCCATAGGATAGTTTATTAAAAAAAAAATTTGGCTAAGTAAAATGGTGTCGACTCATTCAGTGATAAAGAGTTAATACAGAGTAGTCATGTCGACTAGTCAGGGAAAATGTGTCGACACATGAGAATCTGTGTCGACACCTAAGGGTCAAAGAGTCGACTCATCCAGATATGTAGTATCGACACAACCAGAGTAATGGTGTCGACACTTACAGATTTTGTGTCGACTCTTATACTAAGAGTCGACACATAATTTCGGCTGAACTATTCAGTATTTCCTGTGTCGACATATCATCAATTGGTGTCGACACGTGGTAGTCTACGCCGTGGTCGAGACTATAGAAGTATGTGTCGACACTTGTCAACAGTGTCGACACTTTTCGACAATTTTCGTCTGCCTCTTGACCTTCTGTGTTTTGAAAAGGTATATATAGGTCGAGAACATATTCTGTCGACACGCTCACCAGGTTTTCGAAACTAAAACCCTGTGTCGACAATCTCTCTTCTCTACTCTCAAGCTTTCTCATCATTCCAATGGCGCCAAAGATTGAAGACAACATCAATGAGGGATATGAGCTGGTTAGGGATGCCTTCGAAAATGCCGCGCCAGAAATCAAACAAGTGATTTCTCTTCTTACAGACAATGGATTGGAATACCTTGTCTCTGAACCTACTAAGATTTGGGAGAAAGAAGTTTTCGAGTTCTATACTGCTGTAACATTGGACTCCACTGGTCTCAAGATCAAATCTATAGTTCATGGGTCTAAGGTTAAACTTACTCTAAAAAGTATAAGAAAGATTCTTCACCTACCCAGCATTCAAGATGAAGAAGAGGTCCCAGCCTCAAAGACAAGGGAGGCTCTCCAGTGGTGTGGTTTGGATTCAACCATAAAGATTAGAGAAGCCATAAACCGAAAGGGAATGAATCCACAAGGAAAGTTTCTATCTGAAATAGTAGGCAAAGTGATCTTATGCAAGCCAGGTGGACATGATAGGATCTCAGCCTATATGTTCAGCCTGATGACAAGAATTGTCTTTACAATTCCAACCAGTTGATCAGCAGTTCTGTTTGAAAAAAATCAAAGAAGGAATCAAGAAGCCAAACATGGCTAGAATATTGAGTCTATACCTGGCTGGAATCATTCCAGAGGTAATGCAACAGATTCTTGGGTCCAAGATCAATCATATGAGGAAAATGGACATGAGGTTATTTTCAAGATGGGATAGAGTTCTGTCAAAAGAGTTGCCTGATGTGGACAGGCAGGAAACAGCTGATAAATCACCAGAATATGATCATGGCAATGCATAAGTTCAAGAAGAACAAGTTAGAGAGCAGGCTGAGGACCAGACTGGGTCTACTCAAGTCCAATAGGAATCTATACCTGCACAGATGCAGGGGGAGATAGATCTTTCTCCTGCTCAGAACATTACTGATCCTGCACAGTTGCAGGGGGAGCCCATTACTTCACAATTTCAAGAGGAAGAAAGACTAAACTTATCAAAAGATTTGAACACTGCTGCAATTGATATTTCATCACATGCTCAAGCACAAAAGGAATACACTCTAGAAGAGTTGTTTCCTAACTTTGGAAAGACAGCTGAAAAGGATGACACCCTAAGAGTTGAGAAGGAGCAAGGTGCTGTTGAGGGGGAGAAAGTGCATGTTGAGGAAGTGCAACATGAAACTGAGAAAGAAATTCCTACAACTCCTCCAGAAAGAGTTTAGATTGAAAGTTTTTCAGAATCTGAGACATAAGAAGCCAGGGAGGCTAAGAAAAGGAAGCTAATGGTCTTCAAGAGAAGAAGTCATAGCTATAAGTCAGCTCTCCAAACAAAAACTCACCAATCTCCTACTGAGTTTGATTACAATAAGTTCATGGTAAATTTACAGGTGAAGATGGATGAGCAGAGAAGAGCCTTGGAGAAATTTGTAGATGAGAGTCATAAGACACTTCAGTTTGATCTAGCCCAAGACATAAAGTCAATCAGATTTGAGGTCAATCAGAATAAAAAGGAGATGACAGATTGCTTCCACAAGGGAGGTAATGCTGTGGTATATCTAGCTAACCAACAACAAACTATCCTTGCTAAAGTAGATGACATTGCATTGAAACAAGGATATGTTCTTGAAAATCAGATAAGAATGAATGACAATCTTACTGAATCTCACAATTAGATTCTCATTGAGTTCAAAGATACTGCTACAAGGCTGACTGCTGCAAGGGCTACAGACATGGAAAATTATGATTAGAAGCTCAAGGCTGCCCTAGATTCAGTTCAAACTGCTATAACCACCTCACAGAAAGATATATCTGAGAAACTTCAAAAATTAAAACCATTCTTTAAAGAGGGTGTGAATTTTCTCGATGGCCAAATAAGGTTTCAGAAGAATGATCTTAGGGATCATGTTGCCAGAGAAGTCCTAAAGGGGGAGAGGATACTCATCTATGCTGGCTCAAAACATGCCAAGTGGGTGACCAACTGTGTCAGAGCCACATTGGGATATCCACCATTATGTGATGATGATACCTTTGCTGAGTCAGGGATACAACAAGGTCTACTTGAAAGTAATCAACCTGAGGTTGCCCAAGTCATATATCCCCCTGCTGATTTTGAAATGATTCATTAGCAAGTGCAGACAATGTACAGTCCTCCAAAGGAGGTTACAAATGTTATTGTAGAAAAAGTAGATAATTAAGAAGCTGATTTGAAGGCTCACCAAGATGCTCAATTATCAAAGAAGAGATTCAGAGAGCAAGCAGAACAAAAACCTGATTTTGAACAATGGAGCCCCACCTCAAGGAATATTATATTAACTGCATGGAAGGCTGTGAAGGATCAGGTGCATGAAGGAGGCAAATAGTATAATGAATTTGAATGACAAAAGTATGAGGCCAGGCAGGAGGCCATAGTTCAATTCAGAAGAAAGGCTAAGGGTGGAAAGCTACCTCCTGATGCTCAGGAGCCTAGCAAGTATTTTCTCAAGCCATTTCATTATTTTGAGAGACAAGGGATCAAAGCTGAGGCTCAGAAAAAAGCTGATTTGAAAGGGAAAAAGTCGGCTGATGATGCAGAACCTCCTGTGATGGCTCAAGTTCAACCAGGAAAAGGAATTGTTATCAAGGAGCCTGACCAACCTTAGTTTTAGTTCTACTAGTTTTTGTCCTAGAACTATGTTATTGTTAGTGTGTTAAAACAATCAATGTAAACAAGCTGTAACAAACATTTCTGAATTTATAAACAACACTTTGTTCTATAATCGTTTCTTTTTTACATCTTTATTCTGTGATGTATCTGTGTTTAATGTTTTGTTTATAAAGTTCCTTGTGATATTGTGCTTTTATACATCATCATATTGAATTTTCATAAATGGTGTATATCATTAGCTAAAAGGGTTATGACTTCTCTAAATAGGGGGAGATTGTTGGGTATATTGAAAAATGTGTACCTGATTTGAAGAAGCCTAACTTAGCTCAATGATATACATCAAGGTGTATTTGATGTTATTTTGAGTTTATATGTGCAGGTTAAGAATGTACAAGAGTGTAGGAAAAATATTCTAAGTCCATATGTCGACACCATAAGAAATTGTGTCGACACTTCAGAAAGATTGTGTCGACACTTGAAAAAGGCTGTGTCGACGCAGAGAAATAGAGTCGATAACAATTGTGTCGACACCTGGAGGCAGTGTCGACACACAGAAGTTTGGTCGACATCACTTGTGTCGACACTGGGAAGCTGTGTCGACACGCAGAATTGCTAGTCGATAACATTTGTGTCGACACTAGAAGACAGTGTCGACACACAGAGGCAGAGTCAACCACAACTGTGTCGACACCTGGAGGCTGTGTCGACACTCACTATATTCTGAGTCTACATCAACTGTGTCGTCACACAGGACTTGTGTCGACACACAGCAAAGTCTAGACTAAGTTAGTTGATGGTGTATGATGAAGTGTTTGTGTCGACACAACTACTCAGTGTCGACACATTCTCTAGATGCAGTATCAAGAAGCTGAGTCGACATAAAGGCAGACATGTCGACATCATCAAAGGTTGTGTCGACACCTAAGTCACTTATGTCGACATATATTGACAGATGGTCTCGACACTTTCTAACAGACAGTCTCGACAATTTGCTGACAAAGACAAAGACACAAGATCTGTTTGAAGACTTGACAGTTGTGAGTTACAACAGGTCGACTGAAGCTGTCAGACTTGTCAGAAGTTTGTTAGAAACCGGATCAGCCGGTTACCAAGGATGAAGTCTATAAATAGACAGATTCAGAAGAAGAATATACACATACACATACATTGAAACTGATTGATTGATCATTGTTGTGAGATAAGATCTCTAATCAAGAAAGTGCAAGGCACGGAAGAAGATCTTCGAGAGAAGATCTAAGAAGACTTTCTGAAGTGAACATCCACTCAGATTCAGTCTAAGTTGAATTCATTCAAGAATTCAGAAGTATTATCAAGGGTTGTGGATAGAGAGAGATCCAGCCATTTGAAGACAAGAAGGAAGCTATCACAGGTTTCTTAAGAAGCAGTATATTCCAAAGGAAATCAACTCTAACTAAGTTCAGATTCAAGAAGTTTTGAAGAAAGCTAAGATCCAGGGTATTTCATCCATCAGCCTTTTCAAGAAGCTGATCAAGAAGAATCTTATTCCTTCTCTCTCAACAGGAGTAAGATATTATATTACTTCATTTTCAAATTCTGTAGGATCTATTTATAGATCTGAGTTGTAAGCCTATTTTATAAAGGCTGAGTGTAAGAGAGGTATTCTCTGAGTGGTAGGGCTGTTTATGCCTGAGTTGTAGGAGAAGGTGTTCTCTGAGTTGTAGGCCTTGTGGCAATGCTGAGGTAGGGCTGGTTAGCCTGAGCTGTAGGAACCTTATAGGATTCTAAGTTGTAGGATCTGAGGATCTGAGATAAAGGAGGAAGTTAGGACGAATCTAGCACACTGCTAGATATGTGAAGGGGGAAAGTGGATGTACCCGGACCTTGGGGAACCACTATAAATCTGTGTGCAATCTGTGATGTGTACATGTTTGTGATTGCTGTGCTGTGTTAGCTGTAGTGTTTTCTGAATTTTATTATAACCTGTAGTTATATTCTGCCTTAAGTTAAAACAAGCATTAGAACCTATTCACCCCCCTCTAGGTGTTTAGGTGGTCTTGAAAGTAAAACTATCAGTTCCATATGCACCTTCACTCAAACGAGCCTCGATTCTCCTAAGACGCGAACAAACAAAGGTTTTCTCCACCTCCACTCGGACGAACCCCGGTTCTCCTATGACGCAAATGGACAAAGGTTCTTTGGCACCTCTACTCGAACGAACCTTAGTTCTCCTATGACGCAAACAAATAAAGGTTCTTCGCCACCTCCATTCGGACGAACCCCGGTTTGCCTATGGCGCAAACGAACAAAGGTTCTTCGCTACCTCTACTCGTACGAACCCCGGTTCTCCTATGGAATAAACGAACAAAGGTTCTTCGCCACCTCCACTCGGACGAACCTCAGTTCTCCTATGGCGTAAATGAACAAAGGTTATTTGCCACCTCCATTCGGATGAACCCTGGTTCTCCTATGGCGCAAACGAACAAAGGTTTTTCGCCACCTCCACTCGGACGAACCCTTGTTCTCATATGGTGTAAATGAATAAAGGTTCTTCGCCACCTCCACTCGGACGGACCCTGGTCCTCCTGAGATGTGAGTGAACAAAGGTTATTCGCCACCTCCACTTGGACAGACTCCGGTCCTCCCAAAATGCAAGCGAACAAATATCTCCTACTAGAGACCTTTTCAAAATGTCGGTGTTCAAGCTAAGCGCTACTCTGCCAAAGGTGTACGCACACCAAAGAATAACAAGAACATGGGAGATCCAAAAAAAGGGTCTTCGCTCAAACAAAAGCTACCCCACAAGCTACATCAACATGTGACAGTGTAAAGTCGTACCCGCAAGATAAAGCAAATGCGAAGAAAACAAACAAAAATGGCATAATGGGATCGTCCCTCAATGTCGACGTTAGCATCGTCATCTGGGGCATCCTTCACTCCCATATCACCGCGCTCTGGTAATATCTGAGTAGCCTGAAACTTTTTGCCAAAGCCCAAGCGGTGTGCGACATCACACTCAAGCAGATCAATCTCAATCGCCATCATTCCAGAGCGGGCTCCCTCTGCAATACGAGATCGCTCTATCGCATAACCTCTACATCCCCTCGCTCCACAATCAATTGAGACTTTTGATCTTTCTTTAGCTGCTCCACCTCCATTCGGACGGACTCAGGGCCTCCTAAAAAAGCGAATGAACAAAGGTTTTTCACCGCAACCGCACAGACAGATTCTGGTCCTCCCCAAGCAAAAGTAAGCAAAGTCTCTTTGCCAAATCTCGGGCACTCTCAAAGCATGCATGAACCAAGGTTCGTCTCCGCCTCCCGAACCAAACAAATCTACGAGTCTATCTACACTACCAATTCGAGGGGGCAAGTGTCTTCCTCATCGCTCCTTGGCAACAAGCTTTCTCCACTAACGCTCGGCGACAATCGCCAGCAATAACGCCCTGCAAATAAGGAACATAAAATCACCAAATTCTCTCAGACCACCACAATGCATGTCACGACACCAAGACACCACAACAAGGACAACAACGAGGAATGGTTTAGCAACCGCCAAGATCCCCACCTACTGACGACGGTGTGATCTTAACCACATAAGGCTGACGCCCTAGGGAAGTCGCAAGCTCAACACATCACGCGAAAAATCGCACGACTGAGCAAAGGAATTGACAAAGGTGACACAAACCAGCCATACCAAGCGTGCGCTTGACACAGATGCAATCATGTGCTCCCCCCTCTCCAACACCGTCTTTCAAGACAGCGCCCCTCGGGGGGGGGGGGGAGTGCCCTCGCGGCCTTCACAACACACCCTAGTCAAATACAAGACAGAGTTCAACAACGTGCAACCACAATGAGTCTACCTTCATATCCATCATCTCAAGGTCTACTCAGCTATCCAACCTCGCTCCATTCCAAGACCCCAGGGCTCCCTGTGTTTTGCAAATATGAATGCTCGCATCATTGCAGCATCCCGAGGCACAGATGTCATCGATGTCCTCTGCCCTCAGAAGCTCCATCCCAGCTCCTGATAGGAATGGACGTTGAATCATTCTGGGTTGCAACACAGAAAAAGACATCGTGCCCTTCCACGTCTTCTAGTGGAGACAAGCCCACAGGTACTTCCGCGATGCCGAGGCAAGGGGACAGTGCATTCCTCTACGACACGCCCAAGGATCCCCCTCCAACGCTAACATGCTGCAGTAACCACGCAAGTTAGCACGCATCAACATACTCGCGCATTCATATAAAAGGGAATGTGAAAAGCGACATGCATGTACACCAACTCAGTGTGCAAAGAACAAAGTGGGAGAACGTTTCCACAACGCTCTACAGGCTCCACGCATCAAGCAAGGGGCAAGACCACCCAGGAATTCCCCATGAAACCTTCAGCCCACGAAGCAAACACGGGCGATTTCGCGCCCACACTAATGCTTAACCAAGGGAACATCTCAAGCCGCAAACAAAAATAATATATGATGCGTGCTTGCTGAGGCAATTTTAAGTCCGTGATTCCTAAGGCAAGTGATCGAGGCCAAAAAATTTCCGACTCGATGCTTTACGAGTCATAACCCGCGAAAATTTGGGGGAATTTGATGGGATTCCCCCTGAAATTTCTAAGTCAAACTGGCAAGACTCAAATCGAGTACGCATGGGCTCGATCGGACCAATTACGTGCATCAAATTCGCAAGCCCCGGGAGCCCCCAAAGGAGAATCTGAACCCGTGCCCATGCACGAAAGGTCCACGCAGGCGCAATCAGCATGCATGCAGTCGCGCGCAGCCAACACGCGCGTGACCGTGCCCCACACATCCTGTATGAACGGGCCGCACATAGCCAACCCGCGCAGCCGCTCTCCGCGCGACTGCACGTGGTTTCCCCCCGTGCGGTCGCTGTCGCGCCCCCGTGTGGCAGCTGTGATGTGTGTGGCCGCTGGGTCGCACCCCCGCGCAGCCGCAGGGCAGCGCCCCTGCATGATCATGCGCGGCCGCAGGGCCGCGCCCCCGCGTGGTCGCGCACAGCCGCGCCCCGCAGGAAGGGCAGGCCCTCGCGCGCGCAATGGCGGTGGTCGCCGCCGCCGACGGGGACCTACACCACCCTCGACAAACTAAGCCTTCGGCGACCCCCACCGTCTCCGGCCGCCTCCTCCGCTACCGCCTTTGGGCACCTTGCCCGGGCCGCCCGAATTACTCGGGGGGCACTCCCGTCATTTTGGCAAAAAAAAGGTGATCCAGGTGATAAGAACGGAGCGACGCCATTCTCTAGCACAATTCACTCATCGGCGTAATTACTACCATGACCCTCCAAAAAACTATAAATATGCTCACATGTCTTCATTTGAAGATAAAAGCAACTCTAGAGGCAAGAGAGAGCTCTGAGGTTTTCCGGCGAGATCATGGACTTATGCCAATTATCCGCTCAGGAATTCTCCCCTCTTTCTTCCTTGCGCTAAGGCTTTAACATGCCTCAGTTCACGTCAACCGCCTCCGCGAGAGTGCTCCCATCAAGGCTCTGCATCAACGAGAGCGCTCCCTCCAGAAGCTCCGTGAACTTAGAGAATTTTCCAGTCAAAATGGCTCACCCAAGTTCCGCGAGCTCAACAACATTCCAAGGCCGAAGCGCTTTCATCGAGGCTCTGAGCACTTACCCGTTTTTCCTCATTTTTGCACCTGTAACGGAGTTGCGGCCTGTTGCCCTCCGAGATCAAATCAAACTCTGAAGAACTCGTGAAGCTAGTGGATTTTGGCTCGACACAATTCCAGCCACGTGGTTTTTCACTTTTCCGGGTTTTACACGTAAAAACGTCTCTTGTCATTTGATGCAGTTTACTTTGACTATTTGCATGCTCGGTCTGATTCTGAGCTAAGACAGTCCGATTTCTCTGGATCGGGAAAAAGTTAGGTGACCCGCAACAATACTCTAAATTAATACTAGTAACTGGTGAATGATTTCCAAAGACTAGACACAAAAAACACATTAATATGGTGTTGCTTTTGTGACAATAAAATAATTATTTGTAATTATCTAATAAAATAACTATTTATTTTTCAAATTTATAAATTTGAAATGTGTTAAGAAAAATTATAAATTTGAAACGTCAATAATTATTTTATTTGGTAATTGATGGATGAGCCTCTTTTTATGAAGAGTTAGTGTGCACATAGCCACTTCCCCCTCTCCCCCATGATCTCCACTAAATTAGTGAAATTATGGGTTTGACAGCGCACGCGATTGCCATGCCTGATCCTGCCGCGCATCGATCCCACTTCGTGTAACTCCCGAACCGCCATCGGTATTGCCTCGCCGGCGTCGGGCGGCAGATGCCACTCCCAGTCGCCGACCGCCGCCTCCTCCCGACTTTGGCCGCCAACACACAGCCAAGTGGGCGGCCATGTCGGCCGCCCTTTGGCTGTCATCATGCGGCCGAGAGGGAGGCCAACCCGGCCGCCCCCTTTTCGGCCGTCGGCGCGCGGCCAAGAGTTCGGCCATGCCGACCGCCCATTTGGCCGCCGACGAACGACCGAGAGAGATGTCAAGCCGGCCACCCCCTTCGGTAGCCGATGTATGGTCGGGAGGGCGTCCAATTCGACCGCCCCTTTTCGGCCGCCAGCACGCGGCCTAGAGGGCGGCTATGTCGGCCGCCCCTTCAACCACCGACTAACGGCTGAGAAGGAGGCCAATCCGGTCGCCCCCTTTCGACCACCGACATGCGGCCAAGAGGGCGGCCAAGCGGCCGCCGCATTTCGGACACCGGTGTGCGACCGAGGGGGCGGCCGAGCCGGCCGCCCCCTTTTGGCCGCCGACGCGCGGCCAAATGGGTGGCCGAGCAGGACTCCCCCTCTCAGGACGCCGCTCACTCTCCCGGCGGTCGTTGGTGGCCTCCCTCCTCGTTGACAAGTTCGTCGGCAAGTTCACCGATGAGTTCTCTACACTTCCAAGAGTGCGCTTCCCCGCCGTCCGATTGTCTCGGTTCGGTCATCATCGTCCAATTTGCATGTAATCACCCACTAACCACCATGGTTAATGGAGAATTTTATTATTTAATTCATCGGTCTGCAGGTATCAGAATAAATAATCATGATACACGCTATTAAACTATAGAAAAAAAATATTAATTTAGGTTGTTATGGTGTGCAGATAACCGCGTAACCACCATAACTATTAAAGCCAAAACTTGGCCTCAACGAGAGTTTGGACCTAAGGGGGTAGCTTGCACTTACTTATCCTAAACTTGGGCTCCTGACCAGTCGCTAGGAATTGAAAACTGACCCTGGGCTACAACGTGGAGGTCCCACCACACACCCAAAAGATCTCAAGAGCCCTTCCCCTCTCAAGCCAAAAGCTGAGATGGGCACCTTGGAGGGCTTATGCAGCCAGACCAAAATAACTCAAGGAGGAAGATGCCAAGAATGAACTGGATCCCCTCCAAAGGTGTCTGCAATGTCTATTTAAAAAATTCCAAGACTTGGTCTGCCAACAACGTAACTATGTTATTCCATGCTGTTATATGCAGCCCAATTGGGTCTGCCAACAACATAACTCCGATGTTCTGAAAGGCTATTCGCAGACCTTCAAGGGCATCTAGGTAATTTTACCTTTGGACCCTACTGGGCGAGTGGCCAATAAAGGCACCTCTCTCCTGAAGAAGCAAATGTTGGGGTGAGCCGAGCATCCCCCCCCCCCCCCCCCCCGCAGCTCCTCAATGGGCGAGTATGAGATCCTCTTGCCATCCGCCTGATTTGGCGAGAGGCTTTCCGCCTAACCCAATAATACTTTTGTTGCCTGGGAGAAAGCCCTTCCACCCGACCTGGCGAAAGGCCTTCACTTTCTTTGGGCGAGTGTGGGTCTACCTACCCTACTTGCCTACCTTGACCAGCCTGAGCCTGATGATCCTCGTCTTCGCTAGGGGGGGGGGCACTCAGTGAATACGGGATTGTACATAATCCCCACTCTTTTCGAGCTAGTCCCACGCTCAGAAAGAAGAGTCCAACCCCCGGTATTCGGCGAGTGGGCCCCCTCCCCCGGCGAAGACAAGAATCCTCAGGCTCAGGCTGGTCAAGGTAGGCGAGTAGGGTAGACAGACCCACGCTCACCCAGAGAAAGTGAAGGCCTTTCGCCAGGTTTGGTGGAAGGGATTTCGCCTAGGTAAGCGGAAGGATTATTGGGTTAGGCGTAAAGCCTCTCACCAAATCAGGTGAATGGCAAGAGGATCTCGCACTTGCCATTTAAGGAGCTGTGGGGGGAGGGATGCTTGGCTCACCCCAGCATTTGCTTCTTCATGCGAGAGGTGTCTTCATTGGCAACTCGCCTAGTGGGGTCCAGAGGTAAAATTGCCTAGTGGGGTCCAGAGGTAAAATTGCCTATTCTAAAATAGCCTTTTAGAATAACGGAGTTACGCTGTTGGCAGACCCAATTGGGCTGCATATAATAGAGTGGAACAGTGGAGTTACGTTGTTGGCAGAACAAGTCCTGGAATTCTATAAATAGACCATGTGGGCACCTTTGGAGGGGATCCAGTTCATTCTTGGCTTCTTCCTCCTTGGGTTATTTTTGTCTGGCTGCATAATCCCTCCAAAGTGCCCAGCTCAGATTTTGGCTTGGGAGAGGAAGCACTCTAGAGATCTTCCGGGTGTATGGTGGGACCTCCATGCTGTAGCCTAGGGTCAATTTTCAAATCCCAATGACTGGACAAGAGCCCAAATTTGGGAGAAGTAAGTGCAAGCTACCCCATTAAGTCCGAACTCTCATTGTGGCCAAGTTTTGGCTTCAACAATTTTCGTGAAGTGAACGCAAACCTAAGGGGGTAGTTTGAACTTACTTCTCCCAAACTTGGGCTCCTGACTAGTCGCTAGGAATTGAAAACTGACCCTGGGCTATAACGTGGAGGTCCCACCACACACCCAGAAGATCTCTAGAGCGTTTCGCCTTCCAAACCAAAAGCTGAGTTGGGCACCTTGGAGGGCTTACGCAGCCAGACCAAAATAACCCAAGGAGGAAGAAGCCAAGAATGAACAGGATCCAGTGGCAGAGCCAGGAATATTGGAACGTGGGGGCACATGACACTTAGAATATGAAAAAAATAAAAATAAAAAATTGTTCAATAAAAACGTTCATTATAGAATAAAACTAACATTAATACATGAAAAATACATAAAGATACATTAAACATTCTCTTTTTTTAAAAGGGAGGATATTGAAAGAATTCAATAAAGAACTACTAATCACTTAGAGGGAGGGGGTGAATAGGTCCAATTCTTTATAATAGGCAGTTTTAGGATTTTTAATTAGCAATTCTAGTTATCTAATCATTCAAGCATCACAGATAATCAGAATATGCAAACACAACATAGAGACACACAAATTTATAGTGGTTCCCCAATATTTGGGTACATCCACTTTCCCCCTTCGCCTATCTAGCAATGAACTAGATTCAGCCCAACTTCCTTCTCCTCAGATCCACAGATCTTTCCACTCAGAGCCCTTCCAGGTTCCTACAACTCAGACTTCTTCAAGTCCTACAGCTCAGATTCTTCCAGATCTTACAACTCGGATTCTTCCCAAGAATCCTACCTCAGAGTTTTCCAACTCTTACCTCAGGCAATATGCCATACCTCAGCCCTTATAATTACAAGCTTACAACTCAGAAATATAGACTTTCCTACACTCAGATCTATATAGATCCTACATGTTTGATTACAATGATTTAAGAATTTCTTTACCCAAAGAGAGAGAAAGGGGTAAAGATTACTTGACCAATAATTAGAAATTGGTCCCTTCTGATCCTTGCAAATCTTGGATCAGATTCAACCTGACTTAGCTTCTTCAAAGCTTCTTGAAGTCAGAGAACTAGTTTGAATTTTCAAAGAGTAGATGGAAGTGATCTTGAATCTGCCTCCTCCTCCTCCTTCTTCTTACAGATTTGATTCTGTAATCTAAGCTGATCTGCAGAGATCCAGCCTTCAAGATGTTGTCGATTTTGTTCTTCTGTTTTTTTTCTTCTGATAGGAATGTTCTATTTATAGAAGCCATCAGTGATAACCTGTTGAGCCGGTATCTGACTGACATCTGACAGTTTTGACAGTTATAATAGCTGCCACTTCTTAGATTTGGAAATCTGCAACTTGGTCTCAACAGCAGACAGCAGACAGGTCTTCATACTGTGTTTACACAGACTGTTAGATGTGTTGACACATCTAGCTGGATGTCGACACATTGTCTTGATGTTGTCGACAAGTTTCACTTTCTGTCGACACAGCTTTCCTCCATAGTCCTGACACAGATAATGTAGAATGTGTCGACACAACTTACTTAGTGTCGACACAGCTTTTCCTTCAAAACAGTTGTCAACCCAAGTCCTAGGTGTCGATATATCTGCTTGAGTTTACTGTTAGCACTTCTATTCTTGGTGTGTCGACACTAGTCCTGAGTGTCGACACAGTTAATCTTAGACTCAGCATTCAGTGTGTCGACTGTGATCATTTATGTCGACACAGCTTGTGTTGATTGATATCTCTGTGTGTCGATACAGCTGGTGTAGACTGATATCTCTTTGTGTCGACACAAGTCCTGTGTATCGACACAACTTTGCTCTTGTACTCGACATTGCTTCATCAAAAGGTGTCGACACTGCCCAAGTGTCTCGACACTTTTGTACTTAGAAAAAAATCTTCTCCATTTCTTTAGACTGCACAAGTTAACTCAACAGACATCAAATACAAAATGATGTATACCACTGAGTTAAGTAAGACTTCTCCAAATCTGGTACAATTTCCAATGTACCCAACAGATATATCTTCTAAATTTCATTTTTTGAAATTCTTGCAAAATATCTTCATCATCAATTGTATCAAACACTTCCTTCTCAATATAAGTAACCAAGCAATCATTCAACCATTCATTTCCTAATATGTTGCGAAGATCTTCTTTAATCAAGCCCATTGCAAAAAATGATCTTTCAACTGTAGTCGTTGCAATTGGTAATGTTAAACACAATGTCAATAGTAAATAAACTTCAGGATAACTCATTTCTTTCTTATGTTTAACCATTTTTTGAGCAAGTTCACTAAGTCCATTTAAATGACAAAAATCTTCATGAGTTGACACATCATAAAACCAATTTATTAGTTGATTGTCAAGCATTAAAAGAGTTTTTTCATTAAACTCTACCATATAAAAATGAACCAACTCAATTAAGTTATCCCTATTGAAAGCAGCAAATGAATCTTGAGGATTGAAGCAAGCCATGTTTGAAATCAACTGAATATTATCATTATCAAAACGATCATTCAGCTCTTGGTATTGAGAGTTAAACACCGTGAAAAGCAACTCAACCTTATAAAAATATAGATTAGACCTGTTTTGAACCCCTCGTTTGCTTCTTGCAGGATGTAAGTAATTATTTTCCATCTTTGGAATCTCAATTTCATATTTTTCACAAAACATAGACGTTTCAGTAACCAATTGTACAAAAGCACTATTTGTTCTTAGGTCTTGAAGTCTCTTCTTTGTAATATTAACAAAATGCATGGCATTTAATAGGTCATGATCTTTTCTTTGCAAAGCTTGAGATAACTCAAATGTAATCCCCAGTATTGCCTTCATCATATGCAATGTAAAAGCAAACTCGAAGCAATCTATTTCCTTCAATACATTATAGGCCCCAGTACTAGTTTCTCCAAATGAAGTGTCTTCATTTAAAACATTAAGCAAAGCTTCAATAGAAGGAAATAATGAAATGATACTAAGAATTGTACCATAATGTGAATTCCAACGGGTGTCTCCATGTCACTTTAAGTTCTGTTCTTGATTTAAGCCATGTCCTATCTCAATTGTACCCAAAGTGATGCCTTCATTTATTTTCATAGCTTGTGTTTCTCAAAGAATCGTTTGCCTTTTACATGAAGAACTAGCAACATTAGTTAAGATGTGTAAAAAATCAAAAAAAAGTATTCATCTTTTTGTGTCCTTTTGCAACTTTAATCAGTGCTAGTTGAAGCTGATGAGCAAAATAGTGTACATAATAAGCAGATTTATTTTCTGTCAATATCAAACTTTTAAGTCCATTAAACCGTCCACTCATTTTGCTAGCACCATCATAATCCTGACCACGAATCTTTGATAAACTCAAACCATATGTAGCAAATAGTGAATCAATTGTCTGTTTAAGTGATAGAGCACTAGTATTTGAAACAAAACAATAGCCAAGAATCTTTCAATTACAAAACCATTCTTATTTACATATCGCAGGACAACACTCATTTGCTCTTTAGTTGAAACATCCCGAGCCTCGTCAACCATCAAAGCGAAAAATGAATCTCTAATATCTTTGATTATTGCCTTTATTGTTAAACTTGACATTACATTGCAAATTTGCTTCTGAATTTCAGGAGAAGTCATTTTTGCAATTTCAAGAGCATTTAGCAAAACTACTTTTTTAATTTCATCATTAGAAAATGAATGAAATTTTAATAATTCCAGAAAATTTCCTCTGTTCAAAGATTCCTCGCTTTCATAATGACCACGAAAAGCTAACCCTTGTCTTAGAAGAAATCTGATACAAGATACACTGTCACTTAATCTTATACGGTAGTCAATTTCATTTTGCACATTTCTCTTGTCAAAAGCTATGTCTATATATTTTTTCGATTCATTAAATCTTCGTATGCTACCTTACATTTATTATGCACACTCAAATTATCCTCAATGTGCATAATCAAACGTTATTTCTTCTTCCAATTTGAAAAACCAAATTCAATAAATGCTTCATAACCACCACCCATATCTCAAAACTCAAAAGCAAAAAAGATAACAAAATAAACAGAAAACTACATCTTTTGCTTCACTTTATTCCAACCATTGAGCATAAATATTTTCTGTAAACCATTTTGCACAATATCTACGAGTTTTGTCTTGAGTAATAGTCTTAGTATAGTAGCAGGATACTCTTTAAGAATTGGTTGGTTTGGACCTTTAATTAAATATGATCTTCGAATATTTTCTCTCTCAATCAGATCTTTAGAGATATTGTAAAGAGGAGGCCTTAAACCTGGATCTGATATTATTGCATCTTTTCTATGAGTGATTGGAGTTGAAGTTGGAGTTGGTGTTGGAGTTGGTGTTGGAGTTGCAGTCAAAGCTAACCCATGTCGTTTAGTTCGTATAATAAACTTATCCATTTTCCTATATGATAATCAATAAAAAATAGTAAAATGTTTAAAGACCAAGATCAAGTTTGCATATGTTTTTGACAAAATAGTATAAATATTTAAGATTCGTGAGCACCAAATTATTTAAAACTGAAAAATAATAAGGAATAATAGAGTGGTCCATGAACACCAAATAGTATAAAGATTTAAGATCAAGTTTTGATGGCCGAAATAAGGAATAAAAGAGTGATAATGTGATACCTGCTTGGAGCCTGTCGGTTCACGGCTGTCAGTTTGTCGGAGAAGAAGGTCAGAAGGGAGATATCGGTCGAGGCGCCTTTTGAAGAAGGAGATGGTCGCCGCTAAAGAAAGGAGATGGCCGTTTATATATACTCTGAACCCAAGAATAGACAACGGTTTATATATAAACCACTGTCTATTCTAGGGTTTATGGAAGAATTGACAGCGGTTTATATATAAATCGATGTCTATTCCTATATTTTTTAAAAAAGAATAAGGCACATGCCTGACCGTGTCTTAAGTTGGGTCCGCCTATGCCTGAACCGGACCAGAAGACGGGTGGGGGCACGGGCCCTCGCGCGTCCCTTCATACCTCCTCCCTTTACTAGATCCCCTCCAAAGGTGCCCAGGTCCAAGACTCTGTCTGCCAAAAACGTAACTTCGCTGTTCCACTCTGTTATATGCATCCCAATTGGGTCTGCGAACAACATAACTCCGCTGTTCTGAAAGGCTATTCGCAGAACTTCAAGGACATCTAGGTAATTTTACCTCTGGACCCCACTGGGCGAGTGCCAATGAAGGCACCTCTCGCCTGAAGAATCAAATGTTGGGGTGAGCCGCTCCGATGATGTTCGCCAAACTGGCCTCGAAGCCGCTTTTGCAAGAACTACTAGACCATCTCGCCACCGCGCAAGCGAAGACCACCTCAAAAACTTCCAGATATGCCCCGTGGCTATCCTCCAAAAGGCCCGTGGACTCGCCATATCAGCCGAGAAAGGGCAAGATGGTTTGACGGAACCCTGCGACAGAAGAGTCTGCCTCTTCGACCCCTAACGCGAGAACCTTGCCCTCTTAACCGAGGTATTTTACTCACTTCTACCCTGCCTATAACCCAAAAAAATCTGTTATACTGAGAAATCGGTCCACTCGCAAGACCCACCGGCGGAAAGCGATGTTGGGGGTCCCCCTGGCGAATGCTGAGGCATCCCGGCCCTCCAATGGGAATGAACCGTTGGTCAAGGAGACCTTCCCTCAAGTTACCCAGGCCGATCCCCCACTCGCTTCTGGTAATCGACTTGTCACCTTCTCACATTTCTTAGTTCTTGCCCCGCTCACATCATTCCTTGTAGATGCTCTCTTCTGGACTACGAGACTGGTCAGTCCAGCACCGAAGACCCCGACTGCCGAGAACCCACAAGATCTCGCGCCAGGTTCTCGGCCTTTGATCGAAAAGATGACCGATACCTTACAACCAGTCGAGATCCCTCTCGCGGGGCAAACGTCGACCCGTCCGGGATGGGGAAAATCGCATGAATCTTTCTCCGAGAGGCTCTTCGAGGGGAGACTTAGTTCTTCTCACCAGCAACCGGGCGAAGGCGCTGTCCCTGCGCCAGGTAAATAAGAACGCACTTCCCCTTCTCGCCCAAAATTGATTTTACTAAAGGCTGAACTTCCTTGCCAGGTTATCGGAGGGTCCTGATGACTAACCCTGACACTGATGAAGAGATATTGCCACCTCCCTCCCCTAACGAGCTTGCAGACTTTCTCAGTGATCCTTGTGATGTCGAGTTAATGAAGGAGCAGATGGTGTAAGTCCTGGGAAAGGTCATCTGGGAGCAGCGGGAAGCCTCTGATCGCGCGGACGTACATCGAGCTGCCACTGAGTGCCGACTGAGTGCTCTCGAGAGGGACTACTCACACCTCATAGGGGAGATGGAGCTCCAAGGAGGCGGGTGCGAAGAAAACTCCCCCGGAAGGCACATCGCGAGAGCAAGGGACTAGATGCGCTTGATCCAGTACTAAGTCCGTTGACTCTCACCACCTCTCACCCAGCCTTCCGCTTGCCCTTCACTTATCTGTACCCATTCTGATGTTGATTTGTAATAAACACTTAAGTTTGCTCTCGCCGGGCGAGTGGTTTTTCGTACTTTAAGCGATGTTTTCTCTTTGCACAATGTTCGGTGCCTCTAGTGAATGCTATACCCGGGCGTTATACACTTTTTCTTGATACCCATCTTGCTATGCTTTCTATTTATTCGGGATGGAGGCTTTCACCATTCGTAGGTAAGAGGAGCGGCGGGAAGGCGGGGCATATTATGAGGCGTCAGGATGATGAAATTGCTATCCGCAACCCCGATGCTTGATGAACCACATAATTACCAAAAATTTTCTATTAATATGTCCTTTACCTACCACATTTACTATCATTTCAATTCCGAGTCATTGTCTTTCTCTCTTGCACACTCACTACTTTGAGGCCACGCGTCTGCGAAAACCTAGCTTCCCCCACCCACTCGCAAGATGTCAGGAGAGACTGGCGGCCGGACGCGGTGTACGCAAGGCTTCATTGACCATTACTTCTCCCTACAAGCTGACCGAAGAGGAGTATCTTTCCACAGTTGTCAATCACGTGCCGCCGGGATTCATCGTGCGCCATATCAATAGTTCCGACAAGATCAACTTCCTACCGGAAGGGGATCTTGCCATACCCCTCGAACACTTCGAGGTGGATTCCGCCTCCCCCTATGGCCGGAGGTGCGTCAGACCCTCCGGTACTTCGGAGTGGTTCCCACCCAGCTTAATATGAATTTCGTCGCCATCTTGGTAGCATTCGCCCGCTACATGCGAGAGGAATGGATCGAGTTCAACCTCTCAGTCTTTAGGAAGCTATTTAACTTCAGGGCCAAGAGCGGGATTGTCTTCTTTTCAGGCCAGGCGATCAAGATTAGTGGTCTCGCCAACAAGAACCAATACTGGCCCCAAAAGTTCATCTTCATGTCGGGGAACTTTGGAAATATTCCCATCTTGCCAGTTCAGTACGATGAGGCGAATTACAGGCCTCCCACACTTGAGGGCCACGAGATCGCCCTTCATGCCTTCTTTGGCACGAAGAATTTCGATGTAAAGTACATGCGCCAGAACTTTGACTCCCTCCTGCTCATTCTCGTCAGGGAAGGCACCATTCTTTCCTCTTTGCTAATAAATCTCATCTTGGACGTCAAGTAAAACTTACCGTCTCTTTCCGCGCAGGTGAGCGAGAGGTCCCCCTCCGGCAACCTTATGAGGAAACCGAGGTTCTCGCCCACGATTTGCCTCTAGCCCAATCTACGGCCGCAACCTGTAGGGAGGAGCCAGGCACTACGTCTCAACCGAGTGTCCCGAAGCAGAAGTCAGACACTCTTCCCCCCAACATCTTCCAAAAAGGCCGAAACATCAACGCTAGACAAGGGCAAGACCATCGTCGAAGCCCCCACCAAGACTCCATGTAATGACTCCATCCGTTAAATAATATATAATAAAAGGTACGGCCGGGGCCCCATACTATATGCCACAAACAGGCGGCGAGGTCATAGGTTAATACAAAAACAGTTACACATCCTAACACAGAGCATACTAGCGGAAGCTTTTAATGTTAAAACTGAACTCAAACCATGAATGTCCACTATATATAAACAACCACATTTATATATACACACACGACGGAATGTATAACATATACTCAAGAGTTTGTCCTTAAGACCTTACAGTTACACTTTACAAGTGTGGACTACAAACATCGGCGCGCATGCCGACCACACATGAACATAACAAAAACCTTTGCTCAGCCTTCGAGGGCCAGCAGCAGCAGCAGCAGGGGCTTCAGCCCTTTATTTCCCGCTCGGCTCTCCAGCACCTGCGCAGGGATAGCCCATCATTTTGGTGGCAAACAAAGAAACGGTCAGCATTCCGCTGACCAATTTATAACGACCCTACCCCTTTCCTGGGGCAGTGGTATTCCTTCCCTATAGGCATAGCTTTCACAAACAGATATATCATATAATGTGCACTCACACACAATCAACATATCACAACCGTCAACCACGCGGCCCGACGATCCGTGCACTCAGGGCACATTCTTGGTGTACCGGCGAACCAAGGTCCCACCACCGTTCAAGGTCTGAAAACCAACTGTATTGAGCATTTATTCTTAATGGCACGCATGCCTAAGACTCTCATTATGCGCTCCAACAAGACCAATAACTAGGTCTACCAGTCAGTCAGACATAACGCAGGTACATATCAGCCACCCCCGTTGCTCAAGTCGCCATGCCATCATCGAATACCGAAGTACTCATGGCCAATTTATAGGCACGGGTCAGTTTCACCTTTCCTATTCGGCACTAAGCCTTTTTAAGAGCACGCAGCTCACAATAGCAACACTGTCCACCAAGGACTTGCTTCACAATCCAAAAAGGGGAGATAATGCCAACGTTCCTCGCGGTCGCTTGGTGGGTTCAGCAGAACTCACTTTCTGCACCCAAAATCACCCAAACATGGCATACAACACAAGATTCACGAGGGTATTTTTCGTGAATTTCATTCCAGTACTTCCTTCTACTACCTTTCACAGGCACAACTCATCGACTCTACAAACCACACATTTATACGCGGAGTCTTCTCCGGTGTGCAAAATGCAACATCACCAATCCAGAACAACCTGTCCAGATGGGCTTCACACATCATGCCTATTCCGTACTACACACTTCCGGATCTATATGCAAGACTGGGGATTAAAAGAATCAACCTAAGGAAATCCCTTAACAGCCACCTTTTGGTGGGGGAATTCCACAAACATGCCAAAATGTGGACTTCACATGTCTAAGAAGAAATATCGTTACCCTTGACAATCTCTTGGGAGCCATGGAATTCAAGCCGGATAGCAAGCACCACAACACTCTCGCCTCCACAAATCTGGACTCGGCTCGTAATTCCGAACGCTGAAGCTCCACCGGCGGCCGGATCTCTTCTCTTCCTCCTCCTTGCTCTCCCTTCTCTCTATTATTTTCTTTTAGAAAGAGAATAACCAAGCTTTGGATGAGAGATAACTCTCAAGTCCTGGACTTAACTCAGCAGGGAGAAGCATTGACCCTTAGATCCCATCTGAAGGAAATGAACGACCACAAATCGCACTGAAATATCTATTTTTGGGCTGACACGGCTTGTGACACGCCCGTATCACAGGCCGTGTACTGTAAGCGGCACACGAACCGACTTGTCCAGAACAGGACACAACCATGTGACACGCCCGTATCACAGGCTGTGTGCACTGACACGGCTTCAGACACGCTCGTGTTTAGCCCGTGTTCACCAGGAATCAATGCCCTGGACAATTCTAGAGAAGGACACGACCCTGTGATACGCCCGTGCTACAGGCCGTATGCCTATATATAGTTGTAGACACGCCCTTGCCTAGTTGTGTACAATAGGCCGCACAAACCTGGACAAAACCCGAGGAGGACACGCCCTCTAACACGCCTGTGTCTCAGGTCGTGTACCCTCTCGACAAACGTTGAGTGCATTTCGTCGAGTACTCGAGACGAAATAGAGAATGACACGGCTTGGGACATGCCCGTGTCCCAGGCCGTGTGCCTCACTTGAGACACACTCGAGACCAAAATCACACTCGAGAAAACAGAGCAGGACACGCCCTGGGACATGCCCGTGTCCCATGCCATATTGCCCAGCCTGAACTCAAATTTGGGATTTTGGGGTGTTACAACCCTCCCCTCCTTACAATAAATTTCATCCCAAAATTTGCGCACAGTAAGGAAAAACAACAATCAAGATGTTATAACTTCACAAAAGTTTGATACAACTTGACACGCAATGTACAATAGTTTACACAAACAACTCGGGAAACTCAGCCCGCATGGTCTGCTCTCGCTCCCATGTTAGCTCCTCACGGCTACAGTTGTCCCACCGGACCTTGACCATCCCGATTGTCTTGTTACGCAACTGTTTATCGGCTCTATCCTCGATCCGAATGGGCCTAACCTTCGTAGTTAGCCCAAATTCGATCGGTACACGATCGTTTGCAATCACTTGAGCTTGATCTTTCACGGCTTTTCGAAGCACTGATATGTGGAACACATCATGCAATCCACTCAATTATGCCAAAATAGCTAGCTGATAGGCAGGTTCCCCAACTCGCTCCACCACTTCAAACGGACAAAGATATCTCGGACTTAACTTTTTCAAACGCTGAATCCTGGACACACCTTTGAAGGGTTTGATCTTTAAATAGACCCAATCGCCCACTACAAACTCAACATTCGGTGCTTGGTGTTATAGTATTTGGATTGTCTATCTTGGGCTATTAATAGCCTCTCCCGAATAGAGCGTATCATCGAACTAGCTTCCTCGACTTCTTTATGCCCATATAGTTTAGATTCGCCTGTTTCCGCCCAAGCTAACGGTGTATGACATTTTCGACCATACAAAGCTTCAAACTGTGCCATACCGATACTCGCTTGATAGATATTATTATAGGCAAACTCTGCCATATAGCGGTGATCTTCCCACCTCTTTCCAAAATCCAAGACGCACATTCAGAGCATGTCCTCCATCGTTCTGTTGGTCCTCTCAGTTTGGCCATCCGTTTGGGGATGAAAGGTCGTACTGTATGATAACTTTGTGCCCAACAACCGATGGATTAACCTCCAATCATTCGAAGTGAATCGCCCTTCACAGTCACTTACGATGCTACGGGGAACACCGTACAATCGTACAATCTGCTCAACATAGAGCTTTGCCAAGACTTCCACTGAATCGTCCCTCTTGTTCGGTAGGAAGTGAGCCACTTTAGTCAACTGATCTACGATCACCCAAACCGAATCGTTCTCGCGTTGAGATCTCGACAACCCGTGCATGAAATCCATTGAAATATCATCAAACTTCCATACCAGAATAGGTAACGACTTTAGGAAATCTCTGGGCTTCTGGCATTCTGCCTTCACCAAGGCACATGTTTGACATTTAGCCACATAATGTGCTATATCTTTCTTTAACCCTGACCACCAGAACAGCTTTTTCATGTCCTTGTACATCTTTGTGCTCCCTGGGTGAATTGAGTATTTTGTAAAGTGAGCCTCATACATCAACTCTTCCCTCAACTTACCCATACTTGGGACGCACAAATAACCCTCTTTCCGCAAAAGGTCATCATCCCATGAGAATTGGTCATTTGAACCATCCATTGTATAGAGTTGGAGACTTTCATCAAGCTCTGTTGCTCGCCGAACCCTGTCCGCAAGGTCATATTGTACCTCCATCCATTTCAAGCATGCATCGGCTGTGGAATTCTTATCAACACAAGAAATATCTAACGCTTCCAACTCCTGCATCAGACGCTCATCATGCATCCGCAACCAATTTGACCTTACCGGAGTCCTACGACTCAAGGCATTTGCGACCACATTTCCCTTCCTGGGAGTATAATGGATATCAAAGGTGTAGTCCCCGAGGAACTCCATCCACCTTTGTTGTCGCATATTGAGATCCTTATGATCCAATAGGTATTTTAGGCTCTTATGATCTGTAAAGATATCAACTTTACACCATATAGATAGTGACGCCACAATTTTAATGCAAAAATCACCGGCGCCAACTCCAAGTCGTGGACGGGATAATTTCGCTCATGCACTTTCAGCTAGCGTGAGCCATAAGCAATCACCTTGCTAAACTGCAAAAAAACGCAGCCTAAGCCGCTCCCTGAAGCATCACTGTAAATCTCATAGTCATCTATACCACATGGCGATGTCAAAACAGGCACCATGGTCAAACGACTCTTTAGGTCTTCAAAAGCTCGCGCGCACTCCGACGTCCAAACGAACTTCTGATCCTCCCTCGTTAAAGTGGTAAGAGGCAAAGCGATCCGTAAGAAGTTTTCCACAAACGTCTGTAGTAGCTTGTCAGTCCAAGGAAACTCCTGACTTCGTCCACCGAAGACAACACTGACCACTCTCGTATGACACTTATCATTACCGGATCCACCGCAATGCCCTCACCACTTACCACGTGGCCAATAAAATCCACTGCCGACAGCCAAAAATCACACTTTGAGAACTTGACATAGAGCTTATTTCTCCACAGGGTATGCAACACCAACCGTAAATGGTTCGCACGATCAGCTTCAGATTGAGAGTACACCAAGATATCATCAATGAATACAATCACAAACAGATCCAAGTACTCTCGGAACGTTCAGTGTATTAGATCCATGAACACCGATTGCGCATTACATAGCCCAAACAACTTTACAGTGAACTCATAATGACCGTAGTGTGTTCCAAACTCTGTCTTGGGAATGTTATCTTCCCGAATCCTTAATTGGTAATATCCAGATTTCAAATCCAATTTAGAATAGACAGTTGATCCCGCTAGCTTATCAAACAAGTCAACTATCCGTGGAATCGGATACTTGTTTTTCTCTGTCAGCTTATTCCATTCACGATAATCAATACACAACCGTAAACTATCGTCCTTCTTTTTCACAAATAGAACAGGTGCGCTCCAAGGTGACATACTTGGGCGTATGTATCCCTGTTCCAGTAACTCTTGCAATTGAACTTTCAATTCTGCCATTTTTTTGGCGCTACGCGATATGGCGAGCGGGCCACAGGTTTCGCACCTGACACCAACTCAATATAGAAGTAGATCTCCCGCTAGGGTGGTAACCTAGGAAGATCCTTAGGAAACACATCGAAAAACTCCGACACAATCGAAACATCATTCACACTGGCCCTTGGCTCAACAGCCTGAATAAGCGTGAAGAATAACTCTGCGCCCTTCTGAACAACATTGACGACTTGGAGAGCAGACATTAAGGTCCCGCCTACTCCTCGCATACCAGCGAACTTAGTCTCAAGCTCAGTATTCTGGCCTAGTGTGATCTCCTTTGCATTGCAATCAATAAAGGCACGCTGCTCCGAGATCAAGTCCATACTAATGATTACATCAAATTCCGATATCGTTAGCACAGATGCGCTCAAGCTTAAATCCCGACTTCCTATTTGAAATTCCACATCGCAAGCCCTATCCACAAGCATCACACATCCATTCGGTAATACCACCTTAACACTATCTGTCGTCACATGACTAGGTACTCCAATTCGAGCTACGAAGTCCTTAGACAGAAACGAATGCGAAACACCCGTATCGAATAGTGCTCTTGTCTGGTTGTTCCGAATCAGGACAAAGCCTAAGATAAACACATCATACAAAAGCTACACACAAGGTATGCAATATAAAAAGCAATCAATATATTAAATCGTACCTGTGACAACGTCACTTTGCTTTATGGCCTCTTGCTGGCCAAGATTATAGACTCGGGGTTGCACCTGGGATGTAGAGGACTCCACCACTGCTTTTCCCTTCTCAGCATAATACGCTCCTGTCTTCTTTTCCACCTTTGGCGGACCAACCTGATAATCACGGGTTATATGTCCCACTTTGCCACATGTAAAGCAGGTACAAGACTCTTGCTTTGATGTTGCTCCCGACGCAACTTAAGAAGGGGAATGTCCCGAAGATTTGGACCTCTTGCTCCACTTCTTTTGGTAGTTTGATTTTCCAGGACGGGGCACTTTGAAATAAGACTTCGTCTTAGCCAAGTCCCTCTTTCCATGCACCCGTTTCATATCACTCTCCAGCGCACAAGCAGTATCAACCAACGCTTGAAATCCTTGGTTCACCGAACTCGAGAGCAAGAATCTCAACTCATCCCACAACCCTTCTTAGAACCTATTGGTTTTCCGTTGTTCATCAGTGAAGATAGACCCCGCATAATGACCCAACCTTGTAAACTCGTACAAGTAAGTATCAACACTACTTTCACCTTGCGTTAGACGTTGGAACTCATTTTCCATGACGATGCATTTTGCCGCTGGTAGGTGCTTTGCCAAAAAAAGTCGCGAAAACTCCTCATTCGAGACTTGTGTTAATTACTTGCCTGCTAGGTGATACAACTCTATCTCGTCCCACCACAACCGAGCCTCTCCTTCCAACAAAAAGGTGGCCAAGGTGTTCTTCTGATCTTCCTCCGTCCTTATCGCCATCAATATACGCTTGACGCGCAATAACCAATCTTCCGCTTATACTGGGGTTCCCACGCCCGTAAACGTAGGAGGATTGAAGCTCATAAAATGCTTCAACTACCACTCATCTGCTCGAGGATCAACAACCTCAATAGGTTCTGGTCTTATAACAACCCGTTCTAGCACCGCTGCCGGCTGTGCTTGCCCTATAGGTTGTGCATGAATCATGGCAAATAGCGCCTCAACAACTAAGCGAGTTGTTTCTACAGAAGGAGGAGGTGTGGGTACCTCAGCTGGTGCCACACTCTCATCAGAACGCTGGGGCTCTGATTGCCCAATAACACTATGAGTCACCTATAGGTGAACAAGACACACTTTAGCGACCTTGCACAAGAAATCACAACAATATAGGAACGCACAAGTTCCTCAAACAAGAGTATTTACATTCCTTAGTGGACATTCAAGAGTTCATTAATGTTAAAGCGAGTCGCACTAGCACGTGCTCGCCACCCCATAAAAGAATTCAACCACGAATTCGAAAGAGGAAGACCGAGACAAGCTGATACCAAAATGTAACGACTCCATTCGTTAAATAACATATAATAAAAGGTCCGACCGGTGCCCCACACTATATGCCACAAATAGGCGGCAAGGTCACAGGTTAATACCAAAATAGGTACGCATCCTAACACAGAGCATACTAGCGGAAGCTTTTAATGTTAAAATTGAACTCAAACCATGAATGTCCACTATATATAAACAACCACAATTATATATACACACGAAGGAATGTACAACATATACTCAAGAGTTATGCCTTAAGGCCTTATAGTTACACTTTACAAGTGTGGATTACAAACATCGGCGCGCAGGCCGGCCACACATGAACATAATAAAAGCCTTTGCTCAGCCTTCGAGGGCCAGCAGCAGCAGGGGCTTCAGCCCTTTATTTCCCGCTCGACTCTCCAGCACCTGCGCAGGGACAGTCCACCATTTTGGTGGCAAACAAGGCATCGGTCAGCATTCCGCTGACCAATTTATAACGACCCTACCCCTTTCCCGGGGCAGTGGAATTCCTTCCCTGTAGACATAGCTTTCACAAGCAGATATATCATACAATGTGCACTCACGCACAATCAACATATCACAACCGTCAGCCACACAGCCCAACGATCTGTGCACTCAGGGCACATTCTTGGTGTACAGGCGAACTAGGATCCCACCACCGTTCAAGGTCCAAAAACCAACGGTATTGAGCATTTAGTCTTAACGACGCGCATGCCTAAGACTCTTATTATGCGCTCCAACGAGACAATTAACTAGGTCTACCAATCGGTCAGACATAACGCAGGTACAGATCAGCCCCCCCATTGCTCAAGTCACCATGCCATCATCGAATACTGAAGTACTCATGGCCAATTTACAAGTGCGGGTTTGTTTCACCTTTCCTGTTCGACACTAATCCTTTTTAAGAGCACGCAGTTCACAATAGTCACACTGTCCACCAAGGACTGACTTCACAATCTAAAAATGGGAGATAATGCCAGCGTTCCTCGTGGTCGCTTGGCGGGTTCAGCAGAACTCACTTTCTGCACCCAAACTCACCCAAACATGGCAAATACACAAGAATCACGAGAGTATTTTCCTGGAATTTCATTCCAGTACTTCCTGCTACTACCCTTCACAGGAACAACCCATCGACTCCACAAACCACACATATATACGCGGAGTCTTCTTCGGTGCGCAAAATACAACATCACTAATCCAGCCCAACCTGTCCAGATGGGCTTCACACATCATGCCTATTCCATACTACACACTTCTAGATCTATATGTAAGACTGGGGATTATAAGAATCAACCCAAGGAAATCCCTCAACAACCACCTTTTGGTGGGGGAATTCCACAGACATGCCAAAACGAGGACTTCACATGTCCAAGAAGGAAGATCGTTACCCTTGACGATCTCTTGGGATCCATGGAATTCTAGCCGGATAGCAAGCACCACAACACTCTCGCCTCCACAAATCTGGACTCGGCTCGCAATTCCGAACGCTGAAGCTCCACCGGCGGTCGGATCTCTTCTCTTCTTCCTCCTTGCTCTCCCTTCTCTCTATTATTTTAGAAAGAGAATAATCAAGCTTTGAATGAGAGATAACTCTCAAGTCCTGGACTTAACTCAGCAGGGATAAGCTTGGACCCTTATATCCCATTTGAAGGAAATGAACAACCACAAATCGCCCTGAAATATCTATTTTTGGGCTAACACGGCTTGTGACATGCCCGTGTCACAGGCCGTGTACTGTAAGCAGCACACGAACCGACTTAATCTAGAATAGGACACGACCATGTGATACGCCCGTGTCACAGGCTGTATGCACTGACACGGCTTTAGACATGCCCGTGTTTAGCCCGTGTTCATCAGGACTCAATGCCCAGGACAATTCCAGAGAAGGACACGACCCTATGATATGCCCGTGTCACAGGCTATGTGCCTAGACATAGCTGCAGACACACCCTTGCCCAGCCGTGTACAATAGGCCGCACAAACCTGGCCAAAACCCGAGGAGGACACTCCCTCTGACACGCCCGTGTACCCTCTCGACAAACGTCGAGTGCATTTCGTCGAGTACTCGAGACGACACAGAGAAGGACACGGCTTGGGACACGCCCGTGTCCCAGGCCGTGTGCCTCACTCGAGACACACTCGAGACCAAAATCACACTCGAGCAAACAGAGCAGGACACGTCCTGGGACATGCCCGTGTCCCAGGCCGTGTTGCCTAGCCTGAACTCAAATTTGGGATTTTGGGGTGTTACACTCCGGCCGTGACAGATACGACGGGAACTTCCACCAAGATCTCCGCCACGGCCGAGAAGGCTCCCGCAGGACCGGTGCCGAGAGGGCACCTGAATTTCAGTCTCGGTGAGAAGTACATGGACGAGGCAGGTCAACCTCTAATCCAATGGGACTACAAGGCCAACAAGGCCTCCATTTCAACGCTCCTCCACTCATGGATAGAGCAGGATTCCACCTGCGGCGATGCCTTTGCATTAGCCTTCGGCTATACAACCTGGAGGATGACAACATTTTTGATGCGGAGTCAATCCGGACCCTCGCGCATGAGGCGGCGTGGGCCCAACTTCGAGCCCTCGAGCTTGCATATATGTCGTCGCGCCGCAGACTCAACCTCGAGCAGAACCTTGGCGACATCTAGAGGTTGTGTGATATAGCCTCAATGGTGGTTGACTCCCTGATGGACAAGTTGATGGCCTCCGAGACGCTTCTCGCCAGTCTCCCAATGCAAGGGGTGAGTGAAGCCTCAATAGTCTTTCGCACTCTTGCTTTAATTTATGTTAACTCTTTAAAGTACCCTTTTTGTAGGACTCCGCAAATGCCGAACTTCTGCGTATGCGGGTGGCTGGCCATGAACGCGAGGTCACGAGGTTGAAGGCTGAGAACATGTGCCTTCAAGAGCTCCTCGTCCCGCCACCTCCCGACGAGAAGGGTAAACTATATCATTACACAAACCACAAGATCAAGGTGATGATACAGGAGAATGCCCAGGGGGCGGTCAAGCACGTGATCGAGGTGCTGCGAGAGGTCGGAATTCTGAGGGAAGACGGTGAGAGACTCACGGCGCGGAGCATCCTCGCCTGTATTTTCATCCCAATCGACGTGCTTGAGGACGAGGACCTTCAACGCGGGAACAACGCTGATTCACCCCTCCGCGGGAGCGAAGGATCTTCCAGCGAGAAGCCTGACGACTCCTCCTGAAGCTCTTCCGCTTTTCCTTTTTTAACTGTATTTTTTTCTTAATTATTCATGCCAGGGGAGAAACCCCCACTTGTACGAACATTTTTTGAGATATGAATACAGATTTTCTAAGTTTTTTGTCTTTGCCGAAACGACTGTTATGGTTAAAATTTTGTTTTTCATTTCTTGTCATTCGCAAATGCCCCCACGTATTCGTTCATCGTCGACCCTTAGTTTCTAGGTTGCGACTGGATCACTCTCCCCCGAAGAGAGTTTTTAGCGAAAGCCTGACCTCGGCTGTGCACATTCACGCTTGCCTTAGGCTCTTTGGTGGTGACTGCAACGACCTCACGCGCGTGGTCAGTCTGGTACGAGACGACCTTGATCCCCCACTCCGAGAGTCTAAACCGTCGAGCGAGCCTGCCGAGTGGGTCTTTGCCGAGTGGGTCTTCGCGTTATGCAGACCCCACTCGCGCATATAGGTCTCGTCTTCCATACTCTGAATGAGCGTCATTCTCTTTGGACCAACCTCCTTCCAAAGTGTTTCACCACATCCACCAAGGGCCTTCCAAACCTGCCAGCTAGGTGAGAGCCTAATAGTGGGATCACCTCGGGATTTAGCTCTATGATATTTCATGACCTCCACCGAGGGCCTTCCAGCCCTATCAGCTTGGTCAGAGCCTGATAACAGGATCTTCCTAGAGTCAACATTTCCAATCTCCACCAAGTGACTTCCAGCCCTGCCAGCTAATGAGAGCCTGGTCAGCGGGATCTTCTCGGGGTCAACATTTCCAACCACTGCTGAATGACTTCTAGCCCTGCCAGCTAATGGGAGCCTGGTCAGCGAGATCTTCTCGGGGTCAACATCTCTAACCACCACCAAGTGACTTCCAGCTCTGCCAGCTAATGGGAGCCTGGTCAGTGGGATCTTCTCGGGGCCAACATTTCCAACCACCACTGAGTGACTTCCAGCCCTGTCAGTTAATGGGAGTCTGGTCAGTGGGATTTTCTCGGGGTCAACATTTCAATCTCTTCATTCACTCACACAGTTCATTTGGATCTTGAGCCATAAGAGAATTAATAATAAAAATAGAAAATATGTTACATATAAGGCTCAAGGGTAGAAACGCTTCAAATCATCACTGCTCCAAGTGTGGCTTAGGATCTCCCCCTCCACATTTTGGAGGCGATATCCCCCTAACTTTAGTGCTTCCTTAACGATGTATGTATCTTCCCAATTTGGATGAAGCTTCCCCACTATTACCGATCTCCCTGCGACATCAACCCTTTTTAAGACCAGACCCCCCTCTGTGAACTGCTTGATCCTAACATGCTTGTCATAGTACTTTTCCATCCGTCTCTTGATCTCCTCCTGCCTGATGGCAGGCGTATCACGGAGTTCCTCTATCAGATCTTGTGAGAGCTATAGATCCCATTCGTTTTCTATCCTCCATATCGCATCCCCTTCCTTGGCAGCTTCTAATCGTGGTGACCTGACCTCAAACTCTACGGGCAGAAAAGCTTCACAACCATGAGAAAGTTTGAAGGGGGTCTCTCCAGTAATCGTGTTGGGGGTGATCCTCAGAGCCCATAACACCGAGGGAAGCTGTTCTACAAAACTTCCTCTCAGGTTCTCCACCTTCTTCTTCAACAAATTTACAATGATCTTGTTTGCAGCCTCCACCTGCCCATTGCTCCGAGGGTGGTGGACGGAGGCAAACCTGAGATCTATCCCCACCTGAGTGTAGAAGCTGATGAATTCTTTGCTGGAAAACTTGGGTCCGTTGTCAGTGACTATGGCATGTGGGAGCCCATGTCAGTATATGATCTATCCCCATAAAAAATTACGGATCACCTGGGAGGTCCCTTTGGCCAGCTCCTTGACCTCCAACCACATTGAGATGTAGTCGATCATGACTAAGAGAAATCTCCTCTGCCTACTTGCCTGGGGAAAAGGTCCAACCAAATCCATCCCCCGGATGGCGAAGGGCCAAGGCGTCGTGACGCTTCTAATCCTCTGGGCGAGCAGAAGTTGGAGTGGAGCATACAACAAACTTTTTTGACACTTCCTTGCGAATTTTGTTGCATCCTTCCTCAGGGTAGGCCAGAAGTACCCCTGTCAGACCACCCTTGCCTCCAAGGTCTGGCCTCCTGAGTGGATCCCGCACTCGCCAGAGTGAACTTCTTCCAGGATCTTCTGAATTTCCTCCTCCGTTACACACCGGGCTAGGATCCCCGAAAGTGTCTTTCGGTGTAACCTTCCTTCTTGCATCAGATAATGGGATGATTTGTGCCTGAAGTGCTTTCCATCCTTGACCTCCTCCGAGAGCTTGCATGTGGTTAGGAAAGTTATGAAGGGATCTACCTATGAGGGGCGCCAATCCACCTCCATCAATTCACCCTTCTCGATTGCCGAGTGAAACAGTTTTGTCAAAGTACCTCCGACCCTGGGTCCGAACTTGGCCAACCAGTCGGCTACAACATTCTCCTCCTGGGGAATATGTCGAATGGAAAACGTTCGGAATCCGTTGATGATCCCCCTAACCTTGGTCAAGTACTTCAAGAGGGTATACTCCCTTGCCACGTACTTACCCTTGATTTGTGACCCCACCACCAACAAATCGGTGGACACCTCCACGTCCTGCACCCCCAGCTCTTTGGCCAAGCGTAGACCTACTATAATGGTCTCATACTCCGCCTGGTTGTTTGTGACCAAAAATGCAGGACTACGACCTGCTCTATTGTGACCCCTTGAGGGCTTACCAACACTACCCCACCCCCCGGAGAATGCTTCCCGGATGCTCCGTCAACCAACACCTTCCAGGCAACCTGATGCGGCGGCCCCTCCTCCTCGACATTGACGTCATAGTCACCCAAGAAGTTAGCTACTGCATGTGCCGTTGTGGTACAAAAGAGATGTCAAACTCGCTCAGCTCGACATACCATTTGGCCAACCTTCCAGAGTGCTCCACCCATTTGAAGATCTTGCAAAGCAGGTGGTCCGTCACCACCTTAATTGTATGTGCTTGAAAGTACGGCCTAAGCTTTCTAGCTGAGACAACCAAAGAGAAGGCCATCTTCTCCAGGATTGGGTAACAAAGCTCTATCTTCTTTAAGAATCTTCTGACATAATAGATGAGCAGCTGCTTCCTACCCTCTTCCCGAACCAAGACGGAGCTCACGACCTCAACTCCCACTCCCATATATAACGTCAGGTCCTCCCCCTCCTTTAGTTCCTGAAGGAGTGGGGTTTGGGAAAGTGGTCTCTTCAATGCCTGGAAAGCCCCTTCGCACTCTTTGGTCCACTCAAAATTTTGGTTCCCCCGCAGCACCTTAAAGAAGGGTGAGCACTTCTCCCCTGCACGAGAGAGAAACCTACTCAGCCCAACGAGCTTCCCCATCAAGCGCTAAACCTCTTTAGTGTTACGTGGTAGTTACAACTCCATTATGTCCTTAACCTTATCAGGGTTGGGATCCACCCCTACGGGAGTGAGGATATGACCTAGGAACTTTCCACTACTCGCCCTCAAGACACACTTCAGGGGGTTTAACCGCATCTTGAAGTTTCGCAAGGTGGCAAATGTTCCCTTTAAGTCAAGCAAGTGGGAATCCATATCCCTGCTTTTCACGAAGAGATCATCCACGTAGACCTCCAAGTTCCTCCCTCACTGACCTTTGAAGACCCGATCCATCATACGTTGGTATGTGGCTCCTGTATTTTTCAGCCCGAAGGGCATCATCTTGTAGCTGAAGCACCCTTCTCTCGTAATGAAGGGGACGTCCTTATCGTCGGGTGGATGCATCCTGATCTAATGATAACCTGAAAAAGCATCTAAAAAACTCATCATAGAAAAACCGTCAGCTAAGTCAACCTCCTACCTCCCGCTCCAAATACCGAACCGAACAAACCCTTAATTGTTTAATGAGAGAACTCTCTTAAAATTATGTTAAGGACTTAAGGGTGTGTACATGAATATATAGTGTACTAAATAGGAAGTATATAATTACAAATTACGTTGACTTATTATAAAAAAAACAAAAGTTTATAACCTGTTCCTAATAATAATATAATATTAATTTTCAGTTAATTCGGTCAATGATACAATTATATCACCTTAGCTTGAGGTCAAGTCCTTCCCATGTGACAAAGATCATCATCTGGGGCTCGAGTGATTTTTGTCCTTTCTTTTCACTTACGTTGTTCTTTTTTGTTTGAGAAATCTATGTCAACTATTAAAATATAAAAGCTTATTAATTACATATGTATGTAGTTGAGGGAATATATATTTATCTCAAATATTAAATAAAATACATGAAAGATTACATTTTTATCTCGAATATTATAGAAAATAGTTGAGAGATTCAATTATTACCTAAAATATTTTTAACTTAGATAATATGATAAATAAAAAATCTATGTTAAATATTATATTACAAAAAGTAATTTATGTGAGCTTTTAAACTAAATAAATATATGCTATTACAAGTATTTTTTGAATTATAAGTTCATTTAAATTATATATTAACTCAAACTATACTTATTTAACTCAAATGAAAGAAAAAGATTATATATATTACTATAAGTTTTGTTTAAATTATAAGTTTATTTATATTGTATATATTAACTTAAAGAATATTCATTTTTATCTCTGATAGATGAGAGATTAGATTTTTATCTCAAATATTACATAAAAGAGTTGGAAGATTACATTTTTATGAGAGCTATTACAAAAAATAGCTGAAAGATTATATTGTTATCTCAGATATTACAAAAAATAACTGAGATAATATATTTTTAACTCAGATAATATGAGAAATAAATAAATCTACGTTACAAAAATAAATAAATCCTGGATATTATATTAAAAAAAATCAATGTGAGCTCTTTAGTGGTGAGCAAATAGCCCAGACCCGAAAAGCCAGCCTGGAAAAAGCCCGATTTGACCTATCCTGGGAAAAGCCCGGCCCGGGACGAGGCCGGGCTTGGGGCCCTTACCAGGACCTCATTTTTGCCGGTTTCCCGGCCCGGGCCGGGCCGGCATGAAGGGCCTAACCGGGCTCCCCTTTTGGGAAGGAGCCCGAGCCCAGCCCGAGCCGGTTCAAACTGGGCCCAGGCTGAGCCCGGTTGATAAAAAGCCCGGGTCGGGTTTTTGACCACGATTAGAGCTCTTAAAATAAATAAATAAATGTTATTACAAGTTTATTTAAATTATATGTTTTATTTCAAAAAATACTCATTTCTGATATTACAGAAAATAGATGAAAGATTACATTTTATTTGAAATATTATAGAAAATATATGAGCGATTATATTTTTATTTCAGATATTACAAAAAATAATTGAGATAATTTATTTTTAACTCAGATAATACACAAAATGATTGAGATGTTAGAATTTTCTCTCAAGCATCATATAAATTCAAGATATTTTTATTCTTTTTTAAAATATTATCTTAACTTTATTTATTTAAACAACTGATATAAAGATTTCCCAAAAAAAAATAATAAAGGAAAAAGGGAGGGTACACGTCCAAATCATTTGGGCCCCGGATCTTCGTCCGGGGCGGCCGGACAAAAAAATTTCTCCCTGCCCACAACCCATTTGGAAAGCTATAGTTGGACTGTGGCTTGATGAGATAATGTTTGTACGTCGTTTTTGCTATGATGAGTTTGAATAAAAGGCAACAATTTTTTAATGTTTTTGACATGACAAATCTATGACTGCAATCAAGAAAAAATATCTAATTTTGAACAAAAAGTGGCTACAGTTCCCTACGTGAAGTCAGGCAATCTCTGAACAACGGTTCATAACCACTGCATTACAACCCTGCCATCGTGGTGAGAAATTTTTTTTGGAGATTTCCTGTGCTCCAATAAATAGGCCCAAAGAGCTGGCCCCACCTTCTTTTCGTCGACTCTAGCTCAGAAAAACGCTGGATGATGAACCGACCTAAACGCCGAAAGGCGACCATCGTAACGCTCCCGGAAAACCCCAAGACCTAATCCCTGCGACGACCATCGTAAAGCTCCAGGAAATCAGGGAACTCGGCAAACACGACGATCACATTTCGGAAGAGGGCATTCCAGTTCGGCGACTGCAGTCCTCCTTCTTCCTAACAACGGTATATATTAGTTTGATGGATATATGTTTCTGCATATTTTTCCCCTTTGTTCTTAGTTTAGATAGACATTATACTCTGGAAGAAGCGTATGGCTTATGCAATAAATTTTTTTGTGTTTGTGATTTTAATATCTGGTCGGATATCCTTTATTATTAGGGTCTAAATAGGTAAATCCTGCCGGATGATTTTACTTAGACACTAGGTAGTCAGAAACAGCTTTTATAGTACATTTTCTCTCTTTGTTTTGTGTTTAAATAGTCATTATACTTTGTTAGAAGCTTTGTGAATTATGCAACATAATTTGTGGTGTTTGTGATTTGGATATCCGACAGGATATACGTTTTTTTAGGGTTCTAAATAGGTAAATGCGGTCGGATTCATATCAGAAGCATCTTTTACAGTACATAGATTTTTTTATGTTCAGGTAGCTACAATCCGACCGGATATTCTCATGGTCAGGGTTTCCTCCGGTTGGATTTCCCTGCTCTTATTTATTTTCTTACACTTTACTGTAACAGATGGCTGGTCACTGTACTGGGACGTATCTTAACAGCAGGTGTGCTATATCGACTTTCAAGAAATATGCAGAGCCCATACTAGAATTGCTATCAGAGCACTCTTTAGACCTGCTCAGGGAAGCTGGCCTGTTACAGTTATTTTCAATCCCAGATGTTCCTCAAAACATTCCTATCCTGTATAGGCTTCTTAGACTCTATAGGCCTGATAAGGCCGCGTTTTTTCTTGGTCAATACTACATCAAATTTACTGCAACCGAGGTTGCTTTCATTTTAGGGCTACCTAATAGGGGAGAGGACTTACATTTTCATAGATCCCCATACTCCGAGGTGAAACAAAGCGACATAGTCGCTGAGTTGAACCAGCGAGCTAATAAAGCAGAGTCAGAAGATTTGGAGCAGAGAAGGGTTGATGACCTTGTGTAATTTGCTTTAGCTAATTTTTTTTCCCTCTTAAGTCCCTCACAATTCCTGAATATCTTTAACAAATTGGTGATTTGGAGGAATTCAAGAGATATAATTGGGTCAAGGCTATCCACGGATTTTTGAATTCACAGCTTACCCCCCTTCATAATCTGAGCTGCTCAAGAGAAGAACCTTCAAGCTTAGTCTATCTTGAAGTGTACAACCTCGGGCTCGCACGAGGAGGACTCGGAAAAGAGAGGACTAGAAGGACCCCAGGAGCAGATAAGGCAATAGGCGAGACGGACCCAAGAGAGAATCCACTCGCGCTAGGCGAGACGAGCCCAAGAGAGGATCAACTCGCGCTAGGCGAGACGGGCCCAAGAGAGGATAAATTCGTGCTAGGCGAGACGAACCCAGGTGGCGCTCTCGCCCGCGGGGGCGGCGCTCTCGCCGAGCACCGGTTCGACAGGAAAATTGAGGACCGGTTCAGTTAATGGGCAAAGACCGGTTCAGGTGGCAAACGATTCATTTTTCCCAGCTTTAGAGGTTTTTACTCCTTTACCCTTGGTGGTCTGCCCATAGCCCTTCAGAACAGTGGAGTTTGGCTGTTGGCAGATCCGACCTAGGGTATTCTGGTAATTTCATGAGTGGTTCGATTTGGTTATTTGCAGTTCAAATCTTAAGGCCTATAAATAGATCGGTAAGGTGTCTGAGGGAAAGGCATTGGAATCCTTCTTTTTCTCTCTCCTTCAGGCACCTAGCTCAACATTGGCTAGGGAGGGGAAGAATCACAAGTTATTCTGGGTAAGAGGTGGGACCTCCGAGCTGAAGCCCTCGGTCTGTTTTTCCAAGAATCCTATTGGGGGAGTGGTCCAAAGAGAGTAGGTGCATGCTGAAACCTTAGATCTGAGCTTTAGGAGGAGCCGGCTTTGTTGGTTCCAACATTTTTTGATGCGGTGAGCGTGGATCACAGCCTACGCAGAAGAACTTTGAACCACCCCATGGTAGGAGACCAGGGAGGAGAGGACGAGGGTGGGTCCCAGAACCTGGGGGGATACATTAGGAGAACGGAGTTCTTGGCATCCATTGGAGGTATTATGGACATGCTGCAGCAGATCTCGCAGCGAGGTGATTGCACGACCCCCCTCCCTTAGGAGCCGGGCCTTTTTCCTCAGGAGGGCATCGTCTCGGCAAGGGTAGGCGAGGACGCGCCAGGGTGGCGGCCGGGAAAAGAGAAAGCGGCGGAAGGAAGCGGGCGAGATCTGGCAGGGAGGGAGCTGTTCCCCGCCCGACGAGTGCCGTCTCGCCAGGGGACGTCATCGCGCGAGTAGAGGTGGCGAGACCCCTGGTGAGAGGATCGCCTTTTTGTGAATTGATTCTTTCGGCTCCCGTCCCAGAGGGATTCCGTGAGCCTGAGATGACCTATTACGTGGGAAAGGACGACCCTCTCCAACATCTACAGTGGTTTGAGGACGCGGTCTCCATCAGACCAATGACAGATGCGTTCAAGTGCCGCTTTTTCGCCATCACTTTGAAGGACAAAGCCCGAGACTGGTTTCATCAACTCCCGGCGGGGTCGATCTACGGTTTCGAGGACTTGAGTAGGAGTTTCCAATTACACTTTTCGACCTCTAAGAAGAGGAAGAAAAACCCGGAGTACATTTTCTTGATCAAGCAAAAGGCCGAGGAGTCCTTGGCCCAGTACGTGGATCATTTCCAAGAAGAAATCCTAGACATCTAGGAGGTGCCGGGATTCGCTCTCCAGATGGCCTTTACAGTGGGACTAAAGGAAGGTTTCTTCAAGATGAGCCTGAACAGGAAGGCGTCATTATCATTCGAAGGGTTGATGGAAAAAACAGCAAAGGAGATAGCGATGGAGGCGGCAAACCCGGCGTTTGCTAAAAAATTGGCAAGGTTGACAGAAGTGGAGTCGAGAGAATCAGGAGGAGCGAGGCAGCAGGAAGGAAGGAGGAGGGAGGAGCTAAGGGGGATGACGCATCAGGAGTTAGGTGGGAGGCAACCGGGAGGCCCTGTTCAAGGGCAAGGAAGGGGTTTTCCTCTGGGAGGAAGGAACTACTACCAGGGAGGACCAGGAAGATTACACCAACCAAGGTGGGGATATGGTCCAAGACCACTCCCACCCCCGCCTCAGCAAGCTATGGCCATAGGCCGGGGGCGAGGAAGAGGAAGAGAGCGAGGGAGAGCAGGAGAAGGAGCAGGGAGAAGGAGGAACCCCCAAGAAGGGAGGCAGGAAGGAGAGGTAGTCGTGCCATTCTGTGACTTCCACGAGGAGGAGGGCCACACAACGGCTACTTGTCCAGAATTTCTAGAATTAAAAGGGAGGAGAAGAGCGGGCAAGTAGCAGCTACCAGTGAGGATAGTAGAGATGACTGGAATGGGGGAGGAGGACCGATGAGTGGACCGATCGGATATGGGGGATCGAGGGGGGATCGGGGTGATCCATGGGGGGGTGGGGGGGGGGGGGGGGTGGGTGGGTGGGGATTGAGGCTACCCGCAAGGCCAGCCTTCATACCTTGTATCGTCGGGGCATTGCTTAGACGTCGCAAGCCCCTCCCCCGGACGAGAAGATCACTTTTTCTAGGAAGGACTTGTCGGATCATGAGGATCCGTTATGTGATGCCTTGGTAATTCGGACCGCAATCGAAAACTTCACGGTGTCAAGGATCTTGGTGGATAATGGGAGCTCGGTAAATGTCATTTTTAAGAAGGCATTCAACGAGATGAGGGTAGAGGCCAAGAGAGTGTTGGCAGCAGATGGACCGCTGTTCAGATTCTCAGGAGAAAGGAAGGAGGTCGAGGGTGGAGTGGGACTCCAGGTGACTCTGGGAGGGCTGTCCAGAAATTGCCGCTTTGTGATAGTGGACGCCCCCAGCAGTTACAACGCTATCTTTGGGCGCCCTTTAATCAGCGCTTTCAGATGCATGCCATCATCTTTCCATCAGTGCTTAAAGCTTAATTCAGGTGGAACGCAGATCAGGGTGCGGGGAGACCCGAAGGCAGCCCGAGAGTGCTATGTGACGGCAGTAAATACCATCTCATAGAAGGGTGATGCAGAAGAGATAGAGAGGAGGATGTCGGGAGAGCAGGTTGATGGAGAGGAGCAGGAGAGGAGAGAGGAGGTTGGAGTAGAGAGAGGCATTGCGATGGAGCCAGAGATGGCGAGAGAGCAGGCGGATGGAGAAGAGCAGGTGGATGGAGAGAAGCAGGAGAGGAGAGAGGAGGCTGGAGTAGAGAGAGGCATTGCGGTGGAGCCATAAATGGCGAAAGAGCAGGCGGATGGAGAGGAGCAGGTGGATGGAGAGGAGCAGGAGAGGAGAGAGGAGGCGGGAGTAGAGGGAGGCATTGCGGTGGAACAGTAAGGGCACGAGAACAGGAAGCCAGAAGAGAGGTGGAGGAGGTTGGAGGGAATAAAAGAAAGATAAGATACGTGGAGGAGCCATTCGAGATGGAGGCTCAACCAGAGGGGTGGAGAGGATCATTGCTGGGAAGAGGTCTTGGGCAGGAGGGGGAAAAGTTTGCAGGGGAAGCGGTGGCGGTCGTGGAGGAACGAGAACCTAGAGAATAAGAGGAGAGTCTGAGGGATCAGGAGGGAGAAAAAGAGCCTTCGAGGCTGAGGGCAAAAGTTGAAGTACGGGAAATGGACATCTATACGAAGGAGGGGAGAAAGGAGAAGATTAAGGTCAGTGGAGAGCTCAGCCTAGAAGACCAGGAAGAAATCCGAAAATGCGTGCAAGAAAATATTGACATCATTGCTTGGAGTGCAGCCGACATGCTGGGGATTGATGCGGACGTGGCGTGTCATCGTCTCAACCTTGACCCCAAGGTTCGCCCCGTCCAGCAGAAGAAGAGGGCCATCGCTTCTCAGATGGCTAGACCTATCAGAGAAGAGGTGGAAAAGCTGCTCCAGGAAGGATTCATATCTGCCAACAAATATCCGGGGTGGGTGAGTAATGTTGTAATGGTAAAAAAGGGGGAGGGGAAGTGGAGGATGTGTATCGACTTCTCCCTTTTAAATAAAGCATACCCCAAGGATTGTTATCCCTTGCCTCGAATCGACGCGCTGGTTGATTAAGCCGTCGGTTTTTCACTAATGAGTTTTCTAGATGCCTTTTCAGGATATCATCAAATACGCATGCACCCTCGAGACATCAAGGATATCACCTTTATCACCGAGGATGGATGCTTCAGCTACAACATGATGCCCTTTGGGTTGAAGAATGCAGGGGCAACCTACCAACAAATGATGGATCGGATCTTCCGAAAACAAAAGGGACGGAACCTTGAAGTTTACGTAGATGACTTGATGATCAAGAGCCAATACCTCAAGTCCCATGTTGTGGATCTAGAAGAAACCTTTGCGACCATAAGAAAGTATAAAATGAGACTCAATCCTCTAAAATGCGTATTCGGGGCCAGTAGGGGAAAGTTCTTAGGACATCTCCTCACCCCATCAGGAGTAGAGCCTAACCCGGACAAAGTCAAGGCAATCCTTGAACTAGAATCTCCAAAGAGTGCCAAAGAGGTCCAGCGTCTCACCGGCAAGTTGGCTGGGTTAAGTAGGTTTCTTTCCAGAGCAGGAGAAAGGTACTCACCTTTCTTTCGAACGTTGAGAGGGGGAAATAAATTCGAGTGGACCTTAGACTGTGAAAAGGCCTTTTTAGCCCTAAAGCAACAACTCACCAAAGCACCGCTACTCCAAGGACCACGGGAGGGAGAGATTTTGTCTTTGTACCTGGGAGTGGGGGCAGGAGCGGTGAGTTCGGTCCTCATACGGGAAGAAGGTAAGAAGCAGTTCCCAATCTATTACGTGCGTAGTGTCCTCAAAGAGGCAAAACTAAAATACCCTATCCTAGAGAAACTAGCCTTTGCCCTCGTCATCTCAGCCCGGAAACTTAGGCCGTACTTCCAGGCCCACTCCATCCAGGTCGTGACAGACCACCCTCTCCGCCGTATTCTGGAGGGGGTGGATCACTCTGGGAGGTTAGCCAAATGGTCAATAGAACTCAGTGAGTTCGATCTTGTTTTCGTTCCTCGGGTGGCCATCAAGGCACAAGCAGTGGCGGATTTCTTGGTAGATTACGTGGTGGAAGTCAAGGAGGCCGAGGTATCTCCCGTAGTGGCTTGGGAGATGCTCGTGGACGGGGCCTCGGGAAGGAGCTCTTTTAGGGGTGGGATAATTTTGGTAAGTCCCGAGGGAACCCGGATCGAACAGGCCCTGAAGATTCATTTCCCTCTCATCAACAGTCAGGACGAATACGAGGCCATCATAGCAGGGTTGAGGTTGGCCCGTGAGCTTGGCATACAAGATATCAAAGTCTATACTGATTCTATGTTAGTTGCAGGACACATCAAGGGGGAATTTGAAGTAAGAGAACCCACCCTCCAATCATACTTAATGAAGGTAAAATGTATCATCGGACAATTCCGCGGCTTCTCAGTTCAACACGTCCCTAGGGAAGAAAATACTCTGGCAGATTTGCTCGCTAAGCACGGTCCTCGGGCCGGAGGAACCATGACATAACTCTTCAGGCCTTCCATAGAAGAGGGGGAATTGATGGAAGTTGACCAGCAGGGGTCCTGGATGGACCCATTTATCGCCTTCTTGACGACCAGACGATTACCAAGGGGAGACCTTGAGAAAAAGCAGGTCAGATACAAATCGACATATTACCTAGTGAAAGAGGGAACCTTATACCGTAAGACGCTGTCAGGCCTGCTGGCTCGGTGTGTATCTGAAAAGGAGGTCGCAAGAGTGCTGGAGGAGATTCACTTGGGGGAGTGTGGCAGCCATTCCGGGAGTCGGACCTTGGAAAGCAGGGTGCTGAGGCAGGGCTATTTTTGGCCCACTCTTAGGAAGGATGCTGAGGAATTCGCAAAAAGATGCAGGAAGTGCCAGGAATTTGCTCCTCTTCAACTCCTCCCGGCCCAAAGATTGCGCACGATTACAGCTCCCTGGCCTTTCGCTATATGGGGGATAGATCTAGTAGGCCCCTTTCCCTCAGCTAGTGGCCAGAAGAGGTTCCTGCTGGTCATGGTGGACTATTTCTCAAAGTTGCTGGAGGTGAAGGCATTGGCAAAAGTGACGTCTCAGGTGGTCAAAAGATTCGTATGGGGGGAGATCGTCTGCAGGCCTGGGCTCCCTTTGGCCATTGTCACGGATAATGGACCACAGTTCGCCAGTAGAGAATTCATGGACTTTTGTGTTATAGACCTTCGGTTCGCTTCGGTGCATCACCCTCGAAGCAATGGGCAGGTGGAAGCCGCAAACAAGATCATTGTGAATCTCTTGAAGAAGAAGGTAGAAAACCTAAGGGGAAGTTGGGTTGAGCAGCTCCCCTCCGTCCACTGGGACTTGAGGACTACGCCAAGTACCGCCACGGGAGAGACACCATTTAAACTTTCCCATGGCTCAGAGGCCGTCATACAAGTTGAATTAGAGGTTGAGTCACCTAGGGTGGCAGCGGCGAGAAAGGGAAATGAAGAATGGGAGGCAGACAACGGGGAGGAGTAAAGGCTCTCTCTTGACTTGGTGGAGGAACTTAGAGAGCTAGCGTCCATCCGACAGGAGGAGGTCAAGCGCCGGATGTCAAGATATTTTGACAAGCACGTTAGAGTCAAGCAGTTCGAGAAGGGAGACTTAGTCCTCAAGAAAGTGGATGCGGCAGGTAGAGGGGCCTCCGTGGGGAAGCTCAACCCCAACTGGGAAGGCCCTTTTATAATAAAGGAGGTCTTAAAGTCAGGAGGGTTCCACCTCCAGGATGTGGACGGGGTATCCCTCGATCGCGCCCGAAGCGGCGATGATCTAAAGCGATTTTACCCTTGATGATGTCTTTTTCATATCTATGGTTTATTTCTCCCGAGATGGAATACTTTCGTTTTTTTATATATATACCTGTGAACTTGGCACGATTTTTAAATACAATACAAGTTTAGATATCCGTTTTGCGTAACGAGATTACTTTGGTTTGGAGAGGAGACCCTGAGCAAGCCCACTGACCAGGCTCTCATCAAGCTGACAGGGCTGTAGGCTCACTCGGTGGTTGGAGGTTATTTGGAGAGGAGACCCCGAGCAGACCCGCTGACCAGGATCTCATCAAGCTGGCAGGATTGTAGGCTCACTCTGCGGTTGGAGGTTGTTTGGAGAGGATACCCCGAGCAGACCCGCTGACCAGGCTCTCATCAAGCTGGCAGGACTGTAGGCTCACTCAGTGGTTGGAGGTTGTTTGGAGAGGAGACCCCGAGCAGACCCGCTGACCAGGCTCTCATCAAGCTGGCAGGGCTTTAGGCTCACTCGGTGGTTGGAGGTTTTTTGGAGAGGAGACCCCGAGCAGACCCGTTGACCAGGCTCTCATCAAGCTGGCAGGGCTGTAGGCTCACTCGGTGGTTGGAGGTTGTTTGGAGAGGAGACCCCGAGCAGACCCGCTGACCAGGCTCTCATCAAGCTGGCAGGGTTATAGGCTCACTCGGTGGTTGGAGGTTGTTTGGAGAGGAGACCCCGATCAGACCCACTGACCAGGCTCTCATCAAGCTGGCAGGGTTATATGCTCACTCGGTGGTTGCAGGTTGTTTGGAGAGGAGACCCCGAGCAGACCCGCTGACCAGGCTCTCATCAAGCTGGCAGGGCTGTAGGCTCACTCGGTAGTTGGAGGTTGTTTGGAGAGGAGACCCCGAGCAGACCCGCTGACCAGGATCTCATCAAGCTGGTAGGGCCGTAGGCTCACTCGGTGGTTAGAGGTTGTTTGGAGAGGAGACCCCGAACAAACACGCTGACCAGGCTCTCATCAAGCTGGCAGGGCTGTAGGCTCACTCAGTGGTTGGAGGTTGTTTGGAGAGGAGACCCCGAGCAGACCCGCTGACCAGACTCTCATCAAGCTGGCAGGTCTGTAGGCTCACTCGGTGGTTGGAGGTTGTTTGAAGGGGAGACCCCAAGCAGACCCTTTGACCAGGCTCTCATCAAGCTGACAGGGCTGTAGGCTCACTCGGTGGTTGGAGGTTGTTTGGAGAGGAGACCCCGAGCAGACCCGCTGACCAGGCTCTCATCAAGCTGGCAGGGTTGTAGGCTCACTCGGTGGTTGGAGGTTGTTTGAAGAGGAGACCCCGAGCAGACCCGCTGACTAGGCTCTCATCAAGCTGGCAGGGTTGTAGGCTCACTCGGTGGTTGGAAGTTGCTTGGAGAGGAGACCTCGAGCAGACCCGCTGACCAGGCTCTCATCAAGCTGGCAGGGCTGTAGGCTCACTCGGTGGTTGGAGGTTGTTTGGAGAGGAGACCCCGAGCAGACCCGCTGACCAGGCTCTCATCATGCTGGCAGGGATGTAGGCACACTCGGTGGTTGGAGGTTGTTTGGAGAGGAAACCCCGAGCAAGCCCGCTAACCAGGCTCTCATCAAGCTGACAGGGTTGTAGGCTCACTCGGTGGTTAGAGGTTGTTTGGAGAGGAGACCCCGAGCAGACCCACTGACCAGGCTCTCATCAAGCTGGCAGGGCTGTAGGCTCACTCGGTGGTTTGAGGTTGCTTGGAGAGGAGACCCCGAGCAGACCCGCTGACAAGTCTCTCATCCAGCTGGCAGGGCTGTAGGCTCACTCGGTGGTTGGAGGTTGTTTTGAGAGGAGACCTCGAGTAGACATCGAGCAGACCCACTGACTAGGCTCTCATCGAGCTGGCAGGTCTGTAGGCTCACTCGGTGGTTGGAGGTTGTTTTGAGAGGAGACCCCTAGCAGACTCGCTGACTAGGCTCTCATCAAGCTGGCAGGGTTGTAGGATCACTCGGTGGTTAGAGGTTGTTCTGAGAGGAGACCCCGAGCAGACCCGCTGACCAGGCTCTCATCAAGGGGGCAGGGTTGTAGCCTCACTCAGTGGTTGGAGGTTGTTTCGAGAGGAGACCCCAAGCAGACCCACTGACCAGACTCTCATCAAGCTGGCAAGGCTGTAGGCTCACTCGGTGGTTGGAGGTTGTTTAGAGAGGAGACCCCGAGTAGACCCGCTGACCAGGCTCTCATCAAGCTAGCAGGGTTATAGGCTCATTCGATGGTTAGAGGTTGTTTGGAGAGGAGACCCCGAGAAGACCCGCTTACCAGGCTCTCATCAAGCTGACAGGGTTGTAGGCTCACTCAGTGGTTGGAGGTTGTTTGGAGAGAAGACCCCGAGCAGACCCGCTGACCAGGCTCTCATCAAGCTGGCAGAGCTGTAGGCTCACTCGGTGGTTGATGGTTGTCTGAAGGGGAGACCCCGAGCAGACCCGCTGACCAGGCTCTCATCAAGCTGGCAGGGTTGTAGGCTCACTCAGTGGTTGGAGGTTGTTTGGAGAGGAGACCCCAAGAAGACCCGCTGACCAGGCTCTCAGCAAGCTGGCAGGGCTGTAGGCTCACTCAGTGGTTGGAGGTTGTTTGGAGCGGAGACCCCGAGCAGACCCGCTGACCAGGCTCTCATCAAGCTGGCAGGGCTGTAGGCTCACTCGGTGGTTGGAGGTTGTTTGGAGAGGAGACCCCGAGCAGACCCGCTGACCAGGCTCTCATCAAGCTGGCAGGGATGTAGACTCACTCGGTGGTTGGAGGTTGTTTTGAAAGGAGACCCCGAGCAAACCCGCTGACCAGGCTCCCATCAAGCTTGCAGGGCTGTAGGCTCACTCGGTGGTTTGAGGTTGTTTGGAGAGGAGACCCCGAGCAGACCCGCTGACCAGGCTCTCATCAAGCTGACAGGGCAGTAGACCCGTCTCTCATCAAGCTGGCAGGGTTGTAGGCTCTCTCGGTGGTTGGAGGTTGTTAGGAGAGGAAAAACAAGTATATTGGAAAAACAAAAGAGAGCTGAGACGTCTCACATACAAAGAAACATGACCAAGCATTAAGGTCTAACTTGTCCGGAAGAGCCCCCTTTTACAAAAATAACAGGATGTCTTAATACAAAAATTTTTTAATACAAAAGTGTGTATACAAAAGAAAGTGGAAAGGCAATCCTAGGCTTTCCTCCAGATGTCTTCTACTCTTCCGCGCTTGATGACGAGTCATCTCCCTCCTAGTCGTAAATCTCCGGCACGAGGTCGCGAGCGGTGACATCCTCGCAGCCCTCCGTGATGACCCCCATTTCTTTCATCATCTTCATAATCAACTCAGCTGTTCTAATGTTGGCGTCTTTGCAGAGTTCCTCGATCTCCTCATGAGAATAATGGGGAGGAGCTGGTTGGGGAATCGTCACGCGTGAAGGCGAGAGGGCAGCAGTCTGAAGCCGGGTGATTTGTGATTCCAGGCCCTTAACCTCTGCCTCCAAGGTTGCTATGCGCGAGTGCATCCTATCGGCCATCTCGGCATCCTGCAAGAGGTCCATTCATTATATGAGATTGGGGATACGTAAAACATAAGCTAAGGGTGGGGAAGAACTCACCACATCGCCCCGAGCCTTGGCGAGAAGGTTCTCCGCCACGGCCAACATCTTTTCAAGATCCCCAGACTTCTCGCGCTCCGCCGCCAGCTTCACCTCAGATTCCTTCCAGCTTTGATTATTGTAAATCAGGCGGCGCAAGAGTCAGTTGCGAGAGCTCCAGGGAGCGCAGTTGCGTGTGCGCATCCCTCAGGATTAAGTCTCGAGAAGGTGGCTCGCCGGCGGGATCTGGCTCTGAACCACCATATAGGCCAAAGCCCAGGGAGAAGACATGGCCAGTAGGCTTATCCTGCTCCATCCAGGGAGTAAGGAGGGTCGAGATGGAGACGCGGTTCGCCCCCTTATCCCATATCAAAGTCGGGTCGTTGGCAGCATCCAAGACCACCGGACCCATGTTGAAATTTTGATGGGCAGAAGGGTCAGGGCGACTGGAAGAGCCCCCCTTGTGAGAGGGGGATTTAGATGATTGAGGGAGGGTCTCAACGGGCTGGACAGACCGACTCGTCTCGCCAGTTGGCGAGACGGCATGCTGAGAAGGAAACCGAGGAGGTGACCCGGGAGACTGAGACCCCAGGGAAATAGGGGTCAGGGATTCTGGCGCCTCCACCTGCTCGATGTAGACTTGTTTTGCTTTTCCGGCGGGAAGGGGCACCACTTTTTTAGTCTTTAACTTTTTTTCGGGGCTCAGGCAAGGCGGGGCATAGCCTTCGGCAGGACTCTTTTTGAGGGAGGGAATCAAAGCTTCCTTTGCCGCCTCAGCCGCCATGGTGGCGAGAGCGACATCCTTAGATGGCTTGATGCTACTTTTGTAGGGTGGGCGAGCGGGAACATTCCTCTCTCCTATAATAGGCGAGACGAGACGTTACAAATAAGTAAAAGTGAAGACGAAAACAAAGGGGGGGCGAGAGCTTACCTTCGCCAGGGAGTACAGGAAGAAGGGAGTCGAGGCCGCGTCTCAAGAATTGGACCTCGAAGTTCTTGCCGGTGAAGAAGTCGCAGAGGAGTTTGTCTGTACCCCCAACTTGGGGAGTCGCATAGAATGATTCAGCGGGCGACACGGGCGCCAACAGGATGCCTCCGAAATTGCCGCGAATGAAGGCGAAGCAGGTGAGCCAATGATGATTTTTGTTGGGCGTCTCGCAAACCTTGAGACCTTGCCCCGTGAAGTAAGACACTCCATCGTGATTCGCATGGTAGATAAACAGCTTGCGAAAGACAGTCAAGCTAAACTCGATACGCTCCCGGCACATGTAGCTGGCGAAGACGACAAGCACCGAGATGGCGTTAGGGTTCAGTTGCGCAGGGACTACTCCAAAATATTTTAGGACCTGTTTTACCTCCGGCTAGAGGGGCAGTCTCAACCCCGCCTCGAAGTGTGAGACGGGGAAGGCGAGTTCTCCGGGGTAGAAGGTGTTGATCGACTCGCCCACTTTAGGAGGCCGCGAATCGAACCCCTCGGGCAAGAAATCGTGAGTGAAGGCGTTGTACTCTTCCTCAGAGATGCGGCCGGGAGGAAAATTATGATCAGTGAATCGCCTCCCGCACCGACTCGCCCTTCCCCCTCTTCAACTTTCTTCTTTCCCATTTCCAACCAAGAGGGCGAAAGAGAGATGCGAGAGGAGTAGGCGAGACAGAATAAAGGCGAGAGCAGCACGCGAGGTCAGGAAGAAAGGAGGATAAGTATTAGGGCACTGGAACATAAAAGAAGAGAGAGTGTGATCCTGACCCGGGGTAGGGGGATGTATTTATAGCAGGTAGGATGAATATGAACGGGTGGTAAAAATCATGCAGAGGAAGGGGAAGAGGCGGCCGACCTTTTTCTCTCTCCGGACCTCGATTGACGCAGCCCAACATGAGCTCCCAGCCAGGAGGCGGTGCGAGGCAAAAAAGAAAAAAAAAGATTATCAGATAAAGCCCTGTTAACTAAATGTGTGACACTAATAAGAGCCATGTACCCTAATAGATTAAGGCGAAGAAAACAGAGCAGTCAAATCATTGAAACAGGAAATTATCAAAACAGATAATTATTAAAATATTCCCTCCCGCGCGAGGCGGGCGACACGTTCGCAGGGTGCGGAAGTTTTAGTGAGAGCACCACTTGAGTTATTATTAGAGAGCCTGGAATAAAAAGGAAGCGGGACGCGAGACTAAACAGGAACTCTTCAATTCTTATGCCATCTCCAGCGTCCGCCACCGCAAGATCTCGCGCAAGTAGGCCGGTTGGGGAGATGAAAGGTGCGAGCCGCATCTACACTGCGATGCGCGAGACAGAGTTGCTGGTCGACCTCGCTCAGGATCGCCTGGGGATCGGTCTCGTCTATCTCAATGTCCGCATCAATTTCGGAAGTCAGGCGAGCACATTCCACCTCCAGCCAGTCGATCCGCCGATCAGCCGCGTGCTTATCTTTCTCCAACTCTTGGATCATGAGCGTTTGCTTCCGGAACATCTCGGCCACTCTACGCTTCATCTCCAGCGGATCCATGGGATTACCCAGATAGTCTTCGATCTCGCCTATAGGAGGAAGAGGCGAGAAGACTACCTACCTTGAGCGCTACTCAGCAGGCGAATCCTCAGCAGGTGAGTCCACCAGTATATCTGCAAAGCAAAGAACAGGATAAAGAGGGGCCTTCAAGGGAAAGTTGACAGCGAGCGGGGGGGGGGGGGGGGCCCAAGGCAGTGGGTCCCTTACCAAAGTGGCGAGAGGTCCCAGCGACGTGGGAAGGATCGTCCTTCTTTGCTTCAGGAGTAGAAGGAGGGGGGATGGTGGAGGTGAGATAGAGTCTGGGCGGTGGTCCGCGAGACGAATTCGGGTTCTACTAGGACGAGGAAGAGGCGCAGAGGTTCTCTGAAAGTAAAAAAAAGGGCGCTGCAATTAGGAGAGGATAAAGAAGAAGAAAGGTACGCGAGAGTTTCACCTCCTTTTCTCTGGGAGAGGAGGAAGTAGGAGGGATGCGCCTCTCCGGAGGGTCGCGAGAAGGCTCCTCCACTAAGGTAGAAAGGTCAGTTCTCCTCGCCTTCTTCAGATTAGAGGAAGAGGACGGTAGGGAGGAGGAAGTGTGCATGAGAATTAAGTTCAGGGCCGCCATACTAGCCTTGTTTCTTTGGCGCACCAGCGCGATGCGATCGCGGAAGCTCTTACTAAGAGACATGACAGTGGAAATGGATGGGGTTAAATATGGAAAGAAGAGATTCTCTGCATACAGGAAGGAACCCCGTATTTATAGACTTAAGGGGGGGGGGGGGAGGGGCCCCCACCATAAAAAGATTCCGTCATAAAGTCGCTATGGTGATACGAGCCTCGGTTGAACTTTCTTTTCGAGCTTAGACAACCTCGAAAAGAGCGGGGATTGTGTACAACCTCGGGCTCGCACGAGGAGGACTCGGAAAAGAGAGGACTAGAAGGACCCCAGAAGCAGATAAGGCAATAGGCGAGACGGGCCCAAGAGAGGATCCACTCGCGCTAGGCGAGATGAGCCCAAGAGAGGATCCACTCGCGCTAGGCGAGACGGGCCCAAGAGAGGATCAATTCGCGCTAGGCGAGACAAACCCAGGTGGCGCTCTCGCCGAGCACCGGTTCGACAGGAAAATGGAGGACCGGTTCAGTTAATGGGCAAAGACCGTTTCAGGTGGCAAACGGTTCATTTTTCCCAACTTCAGAGGTTTTTACTCCTTTACCCTTGGTGGTCTGCCCATAGCCCTTCAGAACAGTGGAGTTTGGTTGTTGGCAAATCCGACCAAGGGTATTCTGGTAATTTCATGAGTGGTTCGATTTGGTTATTTGCAGTTCAAATCTTGAGACCTATAAATAGACTGGTAAGGTGTCTGAGGGAAAGGCATTGGAATCCTTCTTTTTCTCTCTCCTTCAGGCACCTAGCTCAGCATTGGCTAGGGAGGGGAAGAATCACAAGTTCTTCCAGGTAAGAGGTGGGACCTCCGAGCTGAAGCCCTCGGTTTGTTTTTCCAAGAATCCTATTGGGGGCGTGGTCCAAAGAGAGTAGGTGCAGGCTGCAACCTTAGATCCGAGCTTTAGGAGGAGCCGGCTTTGTTGGTTCCAACATGAAGGTTGTTCTATTATTTTGGTGGTAAGTAATTTTTTTGTTTTAATTTTCATGTCCATTTTTAAATAAATTTAAACTAACTTAAACCTTTTCATGTAGGTTTGGCTGTTTGAGCACTCGAAGTTACAGGTTCCTGCCGATGCATTATTGAGCCCCCGTATATGTCGTTGGTCTGCGAAGGCCAACTTCAGCTACAAGTTTTGTACACAGTTATCATCGAGGTTGTGGCCGAAGAAGGAGGTTAGTTCTATTTAATACATTTTTGATATGCTTATTTAGATGAATTTATACTCTATTTTGTTAATTATAGATTTGTACAAGTTTTTTAAATATTTCTGAGGAAGAGCAAAACCTTATAGGAGATGATGAGGTGGAGTCCTCATTTGAGGAAGCTAAGGGAGTGAAAGAAGAGAAAAAAAAAAGAAAGAGGAGGGGAGCTAAGGATAAACAAAAAAAGAGGAGATAGTGAAAGAAGAAAGAGAGAGGAAGACAGATAGGGAGATGAAGAGGTTCATCTCCCGAGAAGTTAGTAATCTACAGGAAGAAATTAAGCAGCTACGTTCCTTCTGCGAAGAAAAATTTGAATTTATAGTTGGCCTTATAAAGTCAATCTCGCATGCAAAGGATCACATTCCATCCACCCCACATGCATCTGATCCTCCTTCTAATCCCACCCCCTCCAAAGCATCACCCTCCCATCTACAACAGCCATCCGCTAAAGTTTTAGTTGTCAAAGAGTATGCCCCATCCCCAAAAATTGGTATCATTGTTAAGAAGGGCAAGAAGGTTAAGAGGGGTCTTAAGAGGGGAGGTGTACACTTCAGAGAAAAAGAGAGTGGGAAGGAAATGTCTTTCCCTGGCCGGATACATCTCTCCGAGGCCGACCTGGATTTGATTGAATCAACATATAGACAATTTCCCCTGAGATAATTATTAATGCATTTACATCATTGTATTAATACAAATTAGAAATCATTAGCTTGTTATTTAATATTACTGATTTATTTTATTATGTAGTGATCCCGTTGTAATAGAAAGTGGGAATACTGTTTTGACACATTCCTGTATTGATGACTTGCTGAATAAGGGATGGCTAAGTGGTTCACACTTAAACGCCTTTGCAGTTGTTTTGAGAAGCCGAAGGAGCACATCACCGTTAGAGTGGTGCAATTTTATTTACGTTTCTCCAAACTTCTGGGTATTCAAACTTGCAATAATTATAGATCAATATAGTAGATAATTTCATTTACGTAATGATTTGATTAGAGTCCTTTGATTTAACAGTATCAAAAAAGTACTGGTGCAAAAAATAGTGAAATTCTGCTTGAACATCTCACGACAGCAAATGTGCAAGCAGCCGATATAATACTGATGCCAGTTTTCATCAAGAACCGAAGCCATTGGACACTTTTAGTGTGCAATTTGAAACGAGAAACTTGGCATTTTTACGACTCAATGCGAAATAAGACACACAAATAAAATTTACGAGATGTGGTATATTGTGTAACTAGGACTTGTTACCTTTAAGTTGAAATATTTCAGTCTAATTCCCCTTTATATTTGTGCAGGTAGCTGGGCTTTACGAGTCAAGGAGAGATGCACTTCCAGATAATATGGACGACTGGCCCATCACAATGGCTAATGCTGCGCCTACACAGAATAATGCCGACGACTGTGGAGTTTTGTGATGAAATACATGGAAAGGATTGCATCTAGGGAGGTCATTTGTTGGAGCAAGCACAAGGATTGGCAAATTCAAATGCCGGCATTTAGAGCCCAAATAGCATGCGATTTAATCCGATGTTTTCTAGTTGTAGGGAAGGAATGAACACAATGATTGTTGATAAACTGACAATAGTATATTTGTGAATAATAGTATGTAAACTAACACTGCGAATTAATCTGTGAACAATATATGTGAATTGTGCTTGAACTACAATAGTATTTAAACTGACGCTGAGTACTATTAATCTCATTTTTTATTACTGGTTGAAATTGTGCTCGAACTACAATAGTATATAAACTGACAATAGTATATCTGATTTGTTTATTGGGTATATAAACTGATTCGAACTGATGCCAATTTGTTATTGCTGAATAGAACTGCTGCTGATTAGGACTATTTAGTACTTTTGGGTTTATGGTTGTTGTTGTTAGTACTTTCATGATTATATATTGAGAAATCCGCCACTTTTGTTCAAAATTTAAGTGTCAACTTAAATTTTAGAATGTTTGAACTACATTTGTAGCATATGCCATTTTTAATTAGTCACCTGAAGCTTACAGTCAATCAAACTAACATAAACATAATAAATATTGCCAAGGCTCTTCTCATAAAAACTGAACCATATAAGAATACTACATCTCATGTCTACTGTTTTTTAATTAACTGGGACGAGTCTGCTTAAGGACATCGGGAACACAACAAAATTCAAAAGGTAAAGATGTGCATATATCGTCATCCTTAAAATAAATTTCCTTTGGTTCGTCAACATAATTTGTCTGCAAATGGTACGAGTCTGCATCGCCTTCGAAAGTTGAGCTTCCAAGGAAATTAATTTCCTTCGGTTCTCCCTTGACTACATTCACACACGTTTTGGCCTTCGAATCAAGTTTCCTCTATGTTGAAAAAAAAAGTTTAGTTAGCAAGCGTAGTAATAAAATGTGCAATGAAGAAGAAAAATTATTGTAATTATATTACTTTGTCTCTTGGTTGACGTTGACTTCTCAAAGTGACCCTTTAATCTAGCGTTTGATAAACATTTTGGTCGAACCGCTGCTGGATTTTTTACATCCCCTCTACCTTCATTGTTTTCGGCCACATAACCCTTCTTCGCCCTCTGCTCCTTCTCCATTATTTCGTCGGTTGTACGACCCAACTCACTCATCACATTTACCACGTGCTCCTTGGCAAGGTGACAATTCTCCACTCTATTTGCTAACTCGTATGTGTACCGCATTAAATGTCTTCTAAACAAAATATTGGATTCCAAATCATTCTTGCACGGTGTCTTGGGGAGGTGCAAACCTTGCTTGGTTGTTCGGGTAAATCTCTCTATCAAGTATTTGGGTTGAATGTGCTTCACATTTTTTGTATTGTACACCCTTAGAATATGTTGGCATAAAATTCCCTTGGTTTGAAAGCCCTTGCAAGAACACTCGGCATCGAAGGTTTTTGAGTCCATTATAACAATCCATTGTTTATCATTTTCGGTCCCGTCACAATGCTTAGTGACATACATAACTTGATTATAAGAGTTTTGGAACTCTCCTATGATGCTTACATTCAATGCACCTTCCATACATGCTTGCTCAAATATGGAGAAATTTTTCGTGTATATATCTTCGAAGCTTGTTTTAGAAGTAGACAGTTTTTAAACTTTAGAGTTATACTACCTTCTTTGCACCTAAATTTCTCCTCTTGCTCCGCTCTTCGCCAAGATGAAATTAACAACTCCATGCCAATATAGCACTCTACTAAGGAGCTAGTGGCTTTGGAACATCCATGTAAACCATTGTTTGCAGATTCACTTCGTTGAGTAGAGAGTATGCCCAGATCTAACACATCCTTATTAAAAGCGGTAGACCACTTCTTTCTAATCTTGTAAAGATCATCCAACCACCGATTCTGTTCTAGGCTTCCCCTTGAAATCATTTATCTCCAACAACAATCAAAATCATCCTCGCTATCACATTTTCTCATGCAATAATAAAATAAAGATCTCACACTCTTGTCGTGGTTGAATGTTGGCACCTTCGACGGAGCTTTTTTGGAGATATGCCACTGACAAAGGCGATGACGACTACTATCGAATACTCTAGCAATAGCAACCTCCATGACTTGATCTTGATCTGTAAATATGGTGGTTGGTTGCTTGCCACCAACAAATATCAAAAAAGTCTCAAATACCCAGCAAAATGATTCTATGGTCTCGGATGCAACAAAAGCCCCACCAATAAACACATTCTGCCAATGATGGTTCACCGCGATGAACGGTGCACAAGCTAAATTATACTTGTTAAGCCTATAAGTAGTATTAAATATAATAACATCTCCAAAACTGTCGTAGTCGAGTTTGCTGTGACCATCCATCCACAAAAAACTTGTTAGTCTGTTAAACTCATCGGTTTGAACATCAAAGGAAAACATGGTATCTATCATTTGTCTTTCCTTAAATAGTTTCAACAAACTATTGGAGTCTCCAGCTTCTATAAATGCGGCTCTTTCTCGTTGAACAAAGTTATACGCATCAGTTTTAGAAAACCCAATATTTTCATAACCGCCGACCTCTTTGGCAATAAACCTGTACGCATCACTAGTTCGGATACCAACTCCTATCATATTCTTCAATAGACTCCCTTGATCCTCGGACACCTTCCTGTTCGAGCGCAACAAATGAATGTCCTTTTCCAAAACGAGAGGATGACTGTGCTCCTCTACAAACTTTGCTACTGTCCAATTCTTGCCCTCTATATCTGCAGGGAAAGTATGCAAGCCTTACATCCAGTCCGGATATCTAGTTTGTGATACTTTTTTGGGCCTTTCTCCTTTGGAGTGGAACGCTTCAGACCAGCTTTGAAACATGAATACTCTCTAAACTTTATAACACGAGTGTGTGTCCAGTACAAGATATGTTGCTTTCGAACACTAAATCCAAGTTGGTGAGCATAGTCACAATACATTTTGTATGCCTCCTGCTCTGAATGCACAATTGGGAAAACTACAGAGGTATCGCCCTACGAAAAAATATCACAAATAAACAATCACAATATATAAAATCCAGCCGGATGTTAACAGAACTGCACAGAACTGCATAGTAAATCCGGCGGGATGTTAACACAACTGCATATAATAGTATAAGTCCAACCGGATGTTAAAACCGACCGGATGTAACCCACCAGATGCATATAATAGTATAAGTTCAACCGGAAATTTGTTCTCCACTCAAAAAAGCACAACAAAATTCAGAAATAAGTTCACCTTTATTCTTAGCGGGAGATGTTCAGAAGTTTCAACAACTAGATCCATGGTTTCCTCTAGCTGAACCTGGTTTGGCGGAGATGTTCAGAAGTTCCAACAACTGGATCCATGGTTTCCTCCAGCTGAATGCAGTAGGCAGCGAGCAAACGACTAAGAGGCAGGTCGACGTGGAGAATGAGGAGCTCGAAAGGGCGAGAATGGCCGACGGGGATAGGGTTCCTACAGCCAAAAACCCGATTTTTCTGAGGCAGCAACGCTTCCCGGGTTACTAGGAAGAAGAAGCGGGAGAAATCGGTGCGACAAAAAAATTTCCAAGCTGGAGTCGACGAAAAGGTGGGGCCAGCTCTTTGGGCCTATTTATTGACGCACGGGAATCTTGTACGCAAAAAATTTTCCGCCAAACAGAACCAGAAGATGAATTTTTTTCTGGCTATTGCTAGGAATAACGATTGGTGCAATTATTTTATTTGAAGTGGCCTGTTGTCCGCTCCAAACGAGGCTTCTTTCTTGTGTCCGAGATGGTGCTAGTTGTTGGCGGCCTAGAGTAACATAGGAGCTAGGACCCTAAGGGACCAGGCATGTTTCTATTGGCAGTAGGCGTAGTTGGCGTCAGTGATCTAGACACAAGAAAAGCTCCCCTAAGAGTGAAATTTTTTCAGTTCAGACCGGTCTTCAGATTTGGAGACGTAGTCTTTGCTATGCTGCCATATGACAGTAATCAGACAAAATTGATTGACTGGATATGGTTTATGATATCCTGGATATCGTTTATGATATCCTGGATATCGTTTATGATATCCTCGATATACAAAATTAACCCAAAGATATCATATATGATATCCCAATAACAAAATACGAATGCAAAGATTGTTAGTGTATATTTGGTCAAATTAACGTGTTCGGAGGCTTAACGGGTCGTGTCGGGTACACGGTTAACCCATACCCGTAGTAACTCCTAAGGGTTTGCCTATTTATACCCACCTAGGGGCAACGGGTAGGGGATTCCACCTAGATCCCCATCCGGATGCTTCGAGCAACTTCCACAAACTCGAAGTTTACGCCCCTGCTGCTCGAACCGTTCCGAAAACTGCCTCTCCTGTAACCGCTCCCGTCGTTTTTCATTCGCGAAAGAGAAGGATCCGACGCCGCTGCTTGATCGGAAAGGTGGAATAGGGAGTAGATACAGCCACCGCTCGTAGGTTTCGTTTCAGCCTTTCCTCCGTTGCTCCGAGAGAAAATCGAAAAGTTTTTTTTTTTCCAAAAACTGCCGCTGCTCTCGGTTTTTCCTGCGGCTGCAATCAAGAAGGAACAGGTTTTTTTTTTCTGGCGCCGCCTGGTTTTCTGATCGGAAGAAACAAAAAAAAGAAAAAAAAAACTTTTGTTTTCATTGTTTTCTCTGGCCAACGCCGCCTGTGGAGAGGAAGTCATCTGGAAGAAGTCCCGCCGCTCCAATTTTTTTTTTCACTCGTGGTTCGTTTCTGGCCGCCGTCGTTGCTGTTGATTGGGAAGGAAGGAGGAAACCTCCTGCACCCGTTTCTGATCGGATCTCTCACCGCCGATGTTTTCTGTGATCGGGAAAGGTTCCCGTTGATTTCTCCAGTGCGTTGCTCAAGAAATGAAAAGGAGCGCCCTAGTCATTTGAGCCAAGAAGGAGACAAATATCGCAGATTTTTCTTGGTTGTTACTGCTACTTGATCTTCAATCTGGGAGGAGACAAAGTCACAGTCAACATTTTTTTTTGTGCAGATTAGTGAAGTAGATCTCCCTTGATGTTTCTCTATACTTGTACTTATATTCTGGAGGAACATCCAACAAGTTGCTTTGCCAATTAAAGCTGCAAATCGGGAATTGCTGGGATTTTATTGTGCTTAGCTGGGTTGTCTCCTCACCACACGATGATGAAGGGGAACAATTTCTCGTCCCCTGTTCCTATGATAAAGCTGGAAAAATTTACGGCGACCGAATTCACCGACTGGAAGCTGAATACACAGTTTGGGATGAAGTATCTGAACGTGTTCTACACAGTTCAGTCTGATCGTGCTGCTGTTATAGGGACTGAAGCGGAGACTCAGTGGATTGCTGATGAGGACTTCTGCCGCGACTACCTGCTGAACTGCCTGTCCTCCAGCCTGGCGAAGACGTACATCAAGATGAAGACCGCCAAGGAAATCTGGGAAGCACTGGAAGAGCACTTCAGGCAAGAGGAGGATCTGTCCAAGGCGCACCTGGTGGACAAATTCCATTCCTTCATGTTCGACGAGGAGAAGGCGATTCTCCCGCAGGTATCGGATTTTGAAGCATTAGTAGATTCTTTACATAGTGAGAATATTTCCCTGCCAGACAGCTTTGTTGCTGGCACGATTATTTTTAAACTGCCCTCTACGTGGTATAATTTCAAAACTGAAATGTACCGCAAGAAGATGCAGGTCGGTCTCAATGACCTCAAGCGATTTATTCGCATTGAGGATGAGAATAGGACTCGACACGCTTTAGAAACTGTTAGCAAGCAGAAAGCTGCGGCTAACATGGTTCTTAGTTCTAAACGCGTGCCGAACCCTAAGAGGACCAGACCCTCTCATGGTAGCTCCCAGGTTGCAGGCCCTAGCAAACGCACCAAAAAGTTCAAGGGCAAGTGTTTTAACTGCAACAAGTGGGGGCACAGCGCATCTGATTGCAGGCTCCCTAAACGGGAAAGAACCAAAGCACCACAGGATGGCAACCAAGCCAATATGGTTAGCCTAGCTGAGTCTTCCGATTTTGTTGGGATGGTCGGAAACGCTAAGGCCAGCACGGAGTGGTACTTGGATTCGGGGGCGACATGCCACGTTTGCAACAATGCTGATCTTATGACAGGGCTCACTGCTGTAAAAGAGTCTGTTACAGTTGCAAATGGCGAGACAGCTGACGTCTTGAAGGTGGGGAATGCAACTCTGCTGCTATCCTCAGGTAAAACTTTAACTCTCATAAATGTTAAATTTATTCCTTCTCTAGCTGCTAACTTAGTGTCTATAAGTTTATTATGTGATGCTGGTATGTCTTTTACTTTTTGTAGCGGTAGAGTAACACTGTCAGTTAACTCACACTATTTTGGATGTGCATACGTCCAAAATAGGATGTACCGACTAAGTCTAGCAAACGAGTTAGTTCAACAAGTTCAAACAAACTTAGTTAGCCCTAAGACTCTACATGAGAGACTAGGACACGTGAACTATAGGAAGATGTTCCAAATAGCTAGAACTCACCAGATCACATTAGACACTAAGTCACCGCCTGAGAAATGTGACGTGTGTGCTCAGACTAAGATCACTAGGAAACCTTTTAGTGCGGTTACTAGGAGCACAACACCGCTAGAGCTTATACATTCCGATATATGTGACTTTAAAAGTTTTGTCACCAGAGGAGGAAGGAAGTATATGATCACATTTATAGATGACTGCTCTAGGTTCTGTCACATCTATCTTCTTAAAACTAAAGATGAAGCATTTGAAAAGTTTTGTCTTTTCAAAACCAGGGTAGAGAACTAACTAGACATGAGAATTAAGAGGTTTAGAAGTGATAGAGGAGGAGAATACATGTCCAGTGAGTTCCGGGGTTTCCTTGCCTCTCAAGGGATCATAGCAGAAACCACTGCTCCTTACTCACCCCAATCGAATGGTATAGCCGAGAGAAAGAATAGAACGTTAACAGAGATGTTGAATTCTATGCTCCTCACTGCTGGCATGCCTATTGCCTATTGGGGAGAAGCAGTTTTAACTGCAAATAACATTTTGAACAAAGTACCTCATGCTAAGTTAGATGTCACACCCTACGAGCTTTGGTTTAAGAGACCCCCGTCTTTAACTAGACTTAAGACCTGGGGCTGCATAGCCTATGTCAGGGTCTCTGACCCTAGACGGTCTAAACTTGGACCTAGGACCAACACGTGCGTCTACTTAGGTTGTGCTGAAGATAGTGCTGCAGATAGATTCTTAGACCTGTCTAATAATATAATTATTGAATCAAGGGATGCAGTGTTCTTTGAGGATAAGTTCCTTAAGGATAAAAACCTGACCATCCCAGGTATGCAAGCAACTATTACTGAGGAAGACCCTGAATCAGTACCGAGCACCTCCTATTCAGTCCCGGTAGACAGTAATGTCCTAGAGTCTAGAAGGACTTCGGTGAGAGAGCGAACTCCCAGAACCTTTGGTAGTGACTTTGTCACTTACCACGTTGAGGCTGATCCATCCACCTATAAGGACGCGATGAGATCAAGGGATTCCCTACTCTGGAAAGAAGCCATTGATGAAGAGATGAACTCTTTGCTTCAGAACAACACCTGGACGTTGGTTGATAAGCCAAGAGGAGCTAAAACTATAGGGTGTAAGTGGGTTCTGAAAAAGAAGCTCAATCCTGATGGTAGCGTAGCTAAGTATAAAGCGCGCCTGGTGGCTAAAGGTTTCACACAAGTTAGTGGGGTGGATTACTTTGATGTATATTCACCAGTGTGTCACTTAGCAACCATTAGGATCCTACTTGCTATTGCGTCTATTGAGAACTTTATTGTTCATCAAATGGATGTTAAGACTGCGTTCTTGAACGGAGATCTGACCGAAGAAATATACATGAGTCAACCTGAAGGCTTCATAGTAGACGGTCACGAAAATAAGGTCTGTAAGTTAATCAAGTCGCTATACGGACTAAAACAAGCACCAAAATTATGGCATGAGAAGTTTGACTATAGTGTAAGGAACATGTGATTCATATCGAGTCTCTCGGACAAATGTCTTTACATACGTCATAGATCGAACAAAGTCGCTATAATATGCTTGTATGTGGATGATATGCTGATACTTGGTTCTGATCAATCCGTAGTAGATGACGTTAAGTCAGAACTAATGAAAGAGTTTAGCATTAAAGACCTAGGTGTAGCTGAGACTATTCTAGGCATGCAAGTGAGTTTTGGAAAAAATGGCATTTTCCTAAGTCAAAGCCACTATATAAAGTCCATGTTGGACACGTGGGGATATAGTGAACGTAGAGCAGTGGCGACACCTTATGATTATAATAATCGCTTGAAGCCCAATGATGGAGCTGCGATTCGACAGTCAGATTATGCTAAACTGATTGGTAGTCTCATGTATGCTATGGTCTGCACAAGACCTGACATAGCCTTTACGGTCGGCATGTTAAGCAGATTCACTAGTAATCCTAGCCAAGACCATTGGGATGCCCTCGATAGGCTGATGCGATACCTAAAGCACACCCAAACGTATGCTTTATGTTACCATGGTCATCCTCCAGTTTTGGAAGGATATTCTGATGCATCATGGTGCTCAGAATTAAATGACAGCAAGTCCACTAGTGGATTTATATTCACACTAGGAGGAGCAGCTGTAGCTTGGAAGTCCAAGAGGCAATCATGTATTGCGCTATCTTCTATGGAATCCGAACTCTACGCTCTAGCTTCAGCGGGAGAAGAAGCAGAGTGGATAAGAGATTTGGTGATGGACATTCCATTGACGAGCCTGAAGTTGAGTTCTGTTGCAGTTTACTGCGATAATCAGGCTACTAAAACGATTGCTACGAACACTTTGTTCAATAGCAAAAGAAGGCAACTACGGATGAAACAGGCCTGGTTGACCTCCCTTACGAGTCAAGGGATTGTGAACCTCGTTGATGTGAGGTCAAAAGATAATGTTGCAGACGCCTTGACAAAGGGCTTAAATAGAGTTCTCACAATAAAAACATCGGGGGAGATGAGATTAAAGTTCATAGAAATATGAAACATCCTCCAATGTTTATGTTTTCATAGCAAGAACCTATAGTCGCAACATTCAAGCATCTAATAACAGACTGAAAACTCCAAATAATTTCTTGATGAAAGCCCAAGATGATTAGATGCTAGTCATTCCACACCTGATGACTCAACATCTTTCTCATTGTAAGCCGATTTGAGAATTATTCAACTGGGAATAGAAAGTCGTTGCATGAGTTAATCTAACATTAGTAATCATAGCACATTATTCCACATTTGATAATGTTGCAAATAACGGTGTGCCAAGTCATATGACAAGGCACATAGTGGTCACTAATGAGTAAGATAACAACGTTTGATTTATTAAAATCAAAACTTGACTGGTCCTAGCTAGACTGGATAGAGATGCTGACAGTGTTACTTCACTACTGCTATAAGTACTAAGCTCATTTAGGAAGAGCTAGCTTACTTTGATACGTCACTGCATATGTTTATGAATTCATAGAGTCTGACTCATGAAATTCCTTGCAGGCACTAGTGAAGATGGAGGAGAGAAAGTGGATTTTGACATAGATGATGATGATCTACTCTCAGAGTAGAATTGTTACACGTGTATCTGTAGTCATTTTACTGTTTTTCCAGACTTATTTATTGTTGAGTAGCACATGTTTCTTTTGATATACTCTGTTGATGTTTTAAAATTCATGTTTATGTTTTCTTTAAAAAATTGTGCTAACTCTTATGAAAATATGTTAAGTCGGAAATTTATTTTAATATTCTCCACTTTCTGCACTCCGAAACGTATACGTTATTTGTCACAAATATAGGAGGAGATTGTTAGTGTATATTTGGTCAAATTAACGTGTTCGGAGGCTTAACGGGTCGTGTCGGGTACACGGTTAACCCATACCCGTAGTAACTCCTAAGGGTTTGCCTATTTATACCCACCTAGGGGCAACGGGTAGGGGATTCCACCTAGATCCCCATCCGGATGCTTCGAGCAACTTCCACAAAGATATCATAAACGATATCCAGACAATCAACATGTTGCATCAGAGGAAAAATGATATATTTATTGCACGTGGCAGCATCGCTAGGACTCCGTCTTCAAATCCGTAGATGGGGTTTGACCGAAAAATTTTAATTTAAGAGCAGGGGATCTGCACATAAATTTATTACAGGGCACTCTACCTGCATTTCTTTATGCGTACACCACTGCTTTGCTTCACGCCATTTACCTCCACTTCGATAACCTGGAAATGAACAACTGCTACTCAGTCATGTAAATTATAAAGTATGCACTATAAGGATATAATTTGGATACGGGCAACACATCGTGATTTACGTGCGGAATTAAATTCAGCCTTAAAATTTGCGATCCTATGGTGCAAATCCTACAAAAAAATGCAAACTGATTTTTGAATTCCAAATACGTGCTGATATTCAATGAATCATGACAAGAAGGCGAACAGATATTTTCCCGTTTGATGTCAGCCCGTGTATCTAACTAAAGTTTGAGAGTGGAATATACAGTAAATACTCATATCATTTGCCCGAAATACAATCATATTTTCTTAGTAAATAAGATATTTGTTTTGATAAAATACAATCATTTCTATCAGAAAAATGTTCATTTTTTTGTCACCGTGCTTTCCTTAATTCTTATAAGATCACATCTTTAGCGGTGATCTTAAAAATGTATTTTGATTCCAAAAAATAAATGTATTCTTAGCACTAGCGCTGAAAGAAATATAAGCCTTATGCGGTTCAAATAATGTCTATAAAAGATGAGTCATTGGATCAAATTATTTGTACAAGAGAAGAGCATTTAATTCATACTGAAATTTTTTCAATTAAGCCTCGGTTTGGCACGATGTTGGTGGTCATGAATATGTGGGTTAAATTGTCATTCGTTAACGTCTACTTAAGAAACTTCATCCACTTTTATGTTCAAATAGATGATGTTTGTGAGGCAATCCTTAACGAATGATGGTTTAACCCATGAGTTTATGGCCGTCACCACCGTGCCAAACGGAGCCTTGCGCGGGTTATCGTGGCTTATTTGCACCGGTGAGGTTGGAAAAAAATGTCATTGTCATATCATATTCTTATGATCCAAACTAGTTTCTTTTTTTGGTAAGGTAGTAACATTTGTCATACTAAACATATATTTTATGACAATGACACTTTTGTTCGACTTCACCGGAGCAAATAAGATACGATAAGCGGCGCCAAACGCAGCTTAAATTAGTAAAACCTCGTGAGTGGGAAATCAACTGGGATGAAGATTGGTAGTGCAATGAGGGGTGTTGAACGGGTTAGTTTCCACTGTATCAGCTTCTTTTCTTTTTTGTTGTTGTTTTGAGCCTTTGTTGTTGCACCAAGTATTAGTGAATCTTTTTATTACTGTGCCCGACTTCCTTTGTTGAAAATTGCGAAGTGTAAGTGGAGGTTGATCAAGCAGATCGGGCGGCCTGGGCCGACTGTCCATGCGAACTGGTCGAGGAGCTTGGCGGTCTGGTGTTGGCGGCCTGTTGTGGCATTCAGGAGGTAGCCGTGCGGATAGAATTGGAGTCCGCCTGCTTGCACCAGTTGCGGATTTGGAGCTTATCCGCGGACTGTGCGAACTGGCTATGAGTCCGGCAGTTATTTGCTGGCTTTGCTGCTGTGCGAGTTAGAGCCTTATTGGCGGGCCGTTTTGGAGCTGGCGGATTGGGGCCTTGTCCGCCGAGCTCGTGCCGGACTTCTAGTTTGGACTTGTTACTATCCGTGACAAGTCCACGGTGTTTGCTAGTCCGCAGTGTCCGCTGTTGACCGGGCGGTCTGCCTGTTGGTCGTGGACACGTTGCTAGCTGGTGTGGTGTCCGCAGTATCCGCAGAGTCTGCTTGTTGACCGGGCGATCTGTGCCAGGATCGTGGACTTGTGTGTGCGGGCTGGTGCCGTGTCCGCGTGTAGCGTGCAGACTGTTGTAGTGAGTAAAGTGTTGCGGTGTCCGCTTGATGTGTTACTTGCGGACTGGTGCGGTGTCCGCCAGGTTGCGGACTGGCTTCTTTGCCATGTTGCTTGTCGGTTTGGCCGATGTCTGACCAAGTCCTTGCGGACTGGGTGTACTGGAAGTGCTAGCTGCGATCAAGGGGCGGTTAGTGTAACATCCCATTTCCGGCTAGACCCCTAGGAGTCGGTTGGTTGTGGTAGAACCCTGGGGAGCCCAGAAATCGAAATAAAGCGACCAAGAATTCGGGTTACGGGTTAGTCACGCCCGTGACCGACCCGTCACACCCGTGACCTGGGGGCGTGACTCCTTCGACGATCGTCGATTTCACTTAGACGATCGTCGGGCGCAGAATTTTGCCTCATGGCCTGTCACGCCCGTGACCCGCAATGTCACGCCCGTGACATAGGGCGTGACCACCTTCGACGATCGTCGATTTCAGTTCGACGGCCGTCGGCCAGGAATTGGCCACACGGGCATGTCACGCCCGTGACCCGCAATGTCACGCCCGTGACATAGGGCGTGACCACCTTCGATGATCGTCGATTTCAGTTCGACGGTCGTCGGCTAGGAATTGGCACACGGGCATGTCACGCCCGTGACCCACAATGTCACGCCCGTGACATAGGGCGTGACCACGCTCGACGATCGTCGATCCCAATTCGACGATCGTCGAACCAGAATTGGTCACACGGGCCAGTCACGCCCGTGACCCGGGTGTCACGCCCGTGACCACCCTTCGACGATCGTTGATCTCAGTTCGACGATCGTCGAACCCAGAATTGGCTAACCAGGCCTGTCACGCCCGTGACCTATGTGTCACGTCCGTGACCAAGGCCGAAACGTCAGCCAGACTGAAAATTTCGGTAACCGACGCCATAATAAATTCTGATTATGGGAATGAAAACCAAGAGTATTTATGGGCCGTTTTCTACTTTAATTATTTAAATAATTAAGGAAATGTTGGTCCAATAGGAAATCGCCACCTGACGAACACCTCTTCATCTCCAACGTTTCAAATGCCTTTGCCATAACCGAAACGTCATTAAGGGAATTATTAATGGCCGCGAACGTTTCATCCTTTCCCCCTTCCCACTTGCTGATCTATAAAAGACTCCTAAGAGCAAGAGGAAAAGGTTACACACTCCCTCAAACTGTTTCAGATTTTCCCCCTTGCTGTTGAAGAATTTCCGGCGACGCCACCACCGCGCAAATGGCTTCCCGACGCTCTGCACGCCTCCAACCCGCGAACAAGGTCCTCCCCTCCCTCTTCTTCTGCGGATAGATCTTAGAAATCGTCAGGAGAGATATCGGGCTCAAAAGAGCCAGATCGGGTGAGCGTATTCGTGGTTTTCTGAAAATTTCATGGTGGCGGGTTCGCCGGAAACCGCCTCTCCGGCGGCCGTGCCGCCGCCCGACGATAGCCCTCACCTCGACAGAGGTGGTGGTGGTGGTGGCCGGCCAGGGAGATGGCTGGATGGCCGGGAAATAGCTTGGAAAAGCTACATGAAATTAGGTTTTCAGGGCTCTGTTTCGGGCTGTAGAAGAAGATGAACAGTGCCATTTAATTAGATTTTATTTGTGAAGCAATTTCTGAATGAAAATATCTGTCACTTTAAATAATTTGGGAAAAATATCTAGAGGCTCCTAAAGGAAAAGTAGTCAACATAGAAAATGTAGCCCTTGAAGTCTAGTTTAATTTAAAATTAATTTCACTCGATTTAGAATCCTGGTTAGACCATAGCACCCTTTTTGGTGAGGTCTATCCAGAGGGCCATTTGGACCTTAGAAAGATTCCCCACTCTAAACCAGTCATCAAAATGACTTGAAATTTGGGGTGTGGCCTAATCTTACCTATATCTAGGTGTTATACAAAAATGAGAATTTTTGGGAAATATTTTTCTATAGTTTTGAGAAAAATTCAATAATCCTATTTTAATTTAATTAGATGGTTAAATAATTTCCAAACCCTCCCAAATTTTGGTGAGTGGTCCCTGGGTTCACCATATGGTTCTGTATAATTTTTCATCTCATTTGGAGATGGTTTGGATTAGAAATGATCAACCCTAAGTTTTGCCCTAATAAGGGGTCTTAGGTTAAAAGTGCACTTTTGAGATTTAAGTGGTCAGATCACCTCAACAGAGGCTGAGATTTTTACCACTGGATAATAATATTCTCTAGCACCCCCTCATAGAGTTTGAGGTGGATCGGGGTAAGTTTTTCCTAAGAACCAAGGCCAAACCCTAAGGATGGATCTTGGTGGTTTGTGAAGGTCATGGAGTCAAATAACCTTGGATTGACCCGAAATTGGGTGGAGAAAACCATAGGACCAATATAGTTCTCTGGATGAAATCTTAGTAGATTTGGAGACCGTTGGGATACCTAAAAACCTAACCCTAGTTTAGGGTGCAAAACTTGTAGAGATAGGAAATGACACTAAATCACATTGAAAAGTGTTGAGATTTGGGTAAAGTGAATTATAGGGATGGTACAAGCTCTGGATATTTTACTATGAATTTTAAGATTATTATTTTGGGTACTTCATTAACGATTTAGTAGCTTGTATGATTTGCTTAGAAAATTTATTATGGAACACACACTTCCTGGAAATTGATGAAATTTAGACAGAGAACGTTTATTATGGTTTTAAATCTCTGTGAATTTTTATGGGATTTTTGGAAGTTTAATTCTAAGGCTTGCTTCATTAAGTATGTTTTACCTTGATTATTTGATTAAATCTTTAGTGGTGTTTAGCAAGCTAGTAAAATTATGATTCATTGAACAAAGATCTTTTATATGTCATGCTGATGATTAGTAATTTTTCTATAATTTTTCGATGAATAATTTCAGTACTTCCTTCATTACGTAGAATTAACGTGATTATACTGGATAAATTATTTAGAGGCTAAATACTTTCTGTAAAATTCTGGGAATTTGTATTTGAGGTTATCTTGCTGTTATTTAATGATCATGATTTTTGAGTAGCCTTTACTTAGGAGGATCATGTAGTTCATGTTTAAAATGACCCATGGCCCGTCCTTTGGGAAAATTAAATAAATATCAGATTAATTAGGAAAATTATAAGTTTTTGGATTTAGATAAATTATGATATGGTAGACCTCCAGTAAATATTATAGGAGATTTGGAAGATAATTTGGTGTACCTCCCCTTGTGTACCTCATATAGCTTAGGATGGTCTGCATATAGTAAAACCACGGAATTTTGATAATTGAAGGTTGGTAGGGTAAGTTAAGATTGAGTTCATCATTGGAAGTCAGGACAAGTAGAGTGTGAGATTGGTCAAGGATAAGGGAGTATGGGAACGACGAGAGATCGTCCATCCCGGAAGAAGAGGAAGAGTTTTAATACTCTAGGGTTAGATCTAAAGTAACTAAAAGGGATCGGGTTAAGGGAGATCAACCAATAATAATAAGTGCCTTGCGAAAGGGAACTTCGGGCCGTAATGCCGCCGTCTTGGTTCCTAGTGCCCCTTGAGAGCCCTTCACGGGGTATACCGGGGGCAGTCCTGGGCTAACGTAAACCATAGGAATAATAAATTGAAAGAGCAACTAGTATAACTAGGGTTGCACATACACACACCTCGGTAGCTAGGAAGGTAGAATAATTGGTTTGGTTGCTTTCAGATAGTAGCTCTGAAGGTAGATGCACGGACGGATTGTCCGAGGGGCCGAGGGCTCGAGGGTTGGAGTACAGAATAAAGGTGGTGGGTCTTTGGTATCTGATTGTCGTTCACACCGGCATCGGTACGCTGACTCGGCGGTGTGGGACACTTAGCCAAAGAAAGTCTGGTGGGTACAGCCAGCAGTAGTACGCGGATACTCTAGGTTGTGTTCTTCTAGAGGCGTACGGAAGGGCTAGGCCTGGTAGTGTGGATGCCCGCCTAGGAGTGGGGGGCCCGACCCACTGTCTCCGTTTGCCACTACGGAGGTTCCTGGGAGTGAAGCTAGATGCTCGAACAGGGGGAACTAAGGTCTGTGCGCATAGAGTCGTGTGCGTGTGTTGCACTTGCATGAATCATGGCATAGCATATCACTACACTCATAATTGCATACAACCGACACCCCAACGTATAAATCAGTATGAGACTTTTTATACGATGGGAGCCTTGAAGAAGATCCCTTAACTTATAAGTTTGTATGAGCATTCATATAAGTTAAGGTTACATACTTACTTACTTGTTTGTTTACTTACTGTTCTCTAGCTGCCTTTTTATACAATTTGTTACTTATTAATTGCTCCACCTATTACAACATTTACACTGTTCACCTGTTATAACTTGCTAGTTAGGTCCACCGTCACCTGCTTGATTATTCTCCACTTTTGTAGCTTCCCTTTCCTCCTCTTCGCCCGGTGCTTAGGAGTCGTGGTGGTAGGGGTAGGGGATGATAGGGCTTAGTCTTTATGACTAATGGTTTTCGAACCAAACATTACAGGAGCTCCGGATGGGAGACAGGGACCAGCACCAGCGGAGTACGGCGTGCATGGAGGTGGGACAGTCTAGCATCGGTGCACCTGCGACCAGCTCCGTGAGTGATTAGTATTTTCTTAGCTTCCGCGATGAGTGACTTGTAGTGAGGACTCTGATGTACTGGGCTCGAGCCCATTTATCTATTTTCCTATTATTACTATTGATGGACTGGTTATGATTTCACTTTTATTTACATGTTTCTGTGGACTTGTTTACATTTTTGTATAAATGCTTCTCTCTCTTGTGATCGAAAAGGGCCGGCAGAATTGGCGTTTTGTAGTGGTTGCCTTCCCGTGAGTCGGTGCCACCGCAAAGCGGCAATTCTGGGCTAAGACCCCGGTGGTTGAAAAAGAAAAAAAAAGGGGTCTTACAAGTGGTATCAGAGGAGACCTCGATCAAAAGAGAAGTAGTCCACAAAAACCTTGGGCCACCCCCATGCGAGCTTAGTTTGCGGACAAACTAGCAGCGGAAGCAGTGGTGTGCCCATGAGGGAAATCACATGTGAAAGTCCATCCTAACTCTTCTTAAATCCCATTCATTCGCTCTCTAACAAATGGAATATTTACTTGTAGCCTGCGACGAACCCTACATCGCAGCAGGGGACACCTCAGGCTCCGAATGTGGTCCCGAATCCGCCAGCACCAGTTCCGTTCCAGCAGACGGAGATGGGGCAAACACTGACGGCCATCCTGGAGGCCTTCAGAGCCCAGCAAGCCCCGGCCCCACAGCCAAACCCCGGGGCCAATTGGATGACTGTCTTCCGGGGACTTTCCCCTCCATCCTACCAGGGGACGGAGTCTGCAGTACGTACGGAGGAGTGGTTGGGCACTGTTTACGAGATGCTAGCAGGGATTCGATGCCCCACGGAGGAGGCAGTCGCTTTGGCAGTCTCCTGCTTAGAGTCACATGGAAAGAGATGGTGGAAATCTCAGCTAGACACCACCTTTGCAGGGTGGACTGTGCTGATATTACTTGGGAGGAGTTCAGAGCAGCGCTCTTGGGACATTTTGTACCTCAGTCGGCGAGAGATGACCTGGAGGATAGGTTCCTGCGGTTGAGGCAGGGGAACAGGACTGTGGTGGAGTACTATCAGGAGTTCACTCACCTGGCCCGTTACGCGGACGCTTACCAGTTAGACGATGCTGGCTATGCCCGGAGGTTTTATAAGGGGCTGCAAGATGACATGAGGCAGGCCCTCCTTTTCGTCTCAGAGGGGAGTCTGGCCAGGATTCTGGAGATGGCTAAGAAAAGGGAGGCGGATCAGCTTACAGTGAGGAGCCGGAAGAGACCGGCTGATGATACAGTGATTGGAGGACGTAGAGACCGTCCTCGAGGCCAGGTTATTGGAGAGAGAAGGAACGGGGATCAGCCTCGTCAAGAGTTTGGGCAGGAGCAGAGGAGTCAGGGGGTATTGGCTCCCCAGCCTATACAGATGCTGGAAATGCCAAGGATGACAGAACAGCCACCGGTATGCTATCAGTGCAACCAGCCGGGGCATATCAAGAGGAACTGCCCTGTGAGGCGAGCACCCCCACCAGCACATCAGGGCGCTCCACCCCCCTGATAGTTTGGCGGACGAGGACAGGACCGAGGACGAGGGTTTCAGGATCGAGGCCGCAGGCCAGAGAGGGAGCAAATGTATGCTCTAGACCTGACACAGCCCCGGAACCTGGAGCAGGTTATCACAGGTATGACAGTACTTTTAAATTTTTATCATATAAACTAGTGTTCTAGATATAACCTGGTTAGAAATTAAGTAAAGACAACTGCAACAAGAATACTAAGACACTTAATTACCCCAGGCATAGTCTTCGTTAGCGGCAAGCCCGCTCACACCCTCTTCGACACTGGTGCGTCGCAATCATTCGTGTCAGAGGATTTCGTGAAAGGACTGGCAGGAGTGGAGCCATTCATCGGGAAGATGATGAGGGTGCGCCTACCCGACGGGTCAGAGATATTGACCTCTGCTCATTGTAATATGGAAGCAAGGATCGGCGGAAAGGCGTTTGAGGCACCAACGACGGTTCTGAGGATGCCAGATTACGATCTGATCCTGGGCATGACTTGGCTTCATTGGAACCATGCCCAGATCGATTGCATGGCGAAGAGGATCACCGTGAGGCACGGCGACTCCTTCATTGTTATCGAAGGTATTATATCAGCACCCCGTACTTTACTATCGTCTGTGCAGGCCGTTAAGGCCCACCTGCAGGGGGAAGAGGTTTATCAGGTCCTCTTTGAGGCGGTCGTAGCCAAGGATTCCATTGCAGATATTCCGGTAATGCGGGACTTCGCCGACGTGTTTCCAGAGAAGCTACCAGGGTTACCCCCGCACCGAGAGAAGGACTTTCAGATTCAGCTCGTACCGGGGGCTAAGCCGGTATCCAGAGCTCCCTATCGAATGGCCCCAAAGGAGTTGGTGGAATTCCAAAGCCAGCTTCAGGAGTTAGTGGAGGCCGGGTTCGTTCGGCCTAGCTCATCACCGTGGGGAGCTCCGGTGCTGTTCGTTAAGAGAAGGACGGGCCCTTCGACTGTGCATCGATTACCGGGCTCTGAACAGGTTGACAGTCCGGAATAATTATCCCTTACCACGGATAGACGAGCTTTTTGACCAGCTGGAGGGAGCCCATTGGTTCTCAAAGCTGGATCTGAGGTCAGGGTACTACCAGCTTCGTATTCGGGAGGAGGACATCACGAAGACGGCCTTCAGCAGCAGATATGGCTTGTACGAGTTTACCGTGATGCCGTTCGGGCTCACGAATGCACCCTTTGCATTCATGACTTTGATGAATCGGGTGTTCGAGGAGTATCTGGACGTCTTTGTCATTGTATTCATCGACGACATTCTCATCTATTCAAGGACGGAGGAGGAGCACGTGAGACAGCTGGGCTTGACCTTGGGGAAGCTGCGTGATCATGAGATGTATGCCAAGTACAGCAAGTGCCAGTTCTGGCTAAAGGAGGTGACCTTTCTGGGCCATGTCATCAGTGGAGCAGGTCTGACAGTGGATCCTGCAAAGATCCAGGCAGTACGGGATTGGCCATCGCTAAAGTCGGCCACGGATGTTCGAAGTTTCTTGGGACTTGCGGCTACTACTGGAAGTTCGTCGAGGGGTTCTCTCAGATTGCCCTCCCTCTTACGTCTTTGACAAAGAAGGAGTCCCCTTTATATGGACACCTCGATGCGAATCTGCCCTCCAGGAGCTGAAGGATCGTCTCACCTCGGCCCCCATCCTTGCTCTTCCATCAGGGAAGGAGGGATTCCAGGTATATACAGATGCTTCCTATCAGGGGATGGGTGCCATCCTTATGCAGAATGGGCACGTAATAGCCTATGCCTCCCGTCAGTTGAAGCAGCACGAGCAGAACTACCCCATGCACGATTTGGAGATGGGGGCAGTCATTTTGCTCTTAAGATCTGGCGACACTATCTCTACGGAGTACATTGTGATATCTTCTCCGACCACAAGAATCTGAAGTACGTCGACACCCAGAAGGAGTTAAACATCAGACAGAGACGCTGGGTGGAGTTTCTGTCGGACTACCAGTATACCATGCACTACCATCCGGGGAAGGCGAACGCGCGGTCGCAAATGCTCTGAGGCGGAGAGCGAGTACGACAGGAGTAGGCCCGCAGCTGATGGCTTGGAGTTGATTAGATCATTCGAGGAGATGCAGATTTCGCTAGTGTCTGAGGATGACCCGGAGCTGTACATGGAGTACCTGGGGTCGATGGCTACTACTGATGACATTCGGGACCGCATCAGAGATGGGCAGATGCTGGATGAGAGAGCTGAGCCGATATTCCGAGCCTTGGAGGAAGGCACGACGGGAGATTACTCCTTGAGGGATGGGCTCCTGTGTTTCCGAGGCAGAGTCTACATACCAGCAGGAGGACGGTCCGGGAGGATATTTTGACGGAAGCTCATTGCAGCCGATATTCGGTACACCCGGGGATCACCAAGATGGTAAAGGATTTAAAGAGGACGATGTACTGGCCGGGTATGAAGAAAGATATTACGTATTTTGTGACGCATTGCGAGGCCTGCCAGCTCGTGAAGGCGGAGTGTAGGAACCCGACAGGTTTGCTGCAGCCGCTTCCGGTGCCGGAATGGAAGTTTGAGGATATAGCCATGGACTTCATACATGGGCTACCTCGATCCCGTGCGGGGAATGACTCGATCTGGGTGATAGTGGACATGCTAACAAAGGTGGCCAGATTCATTCCAGTGGCAAAGGGCGCACCAGTCAGTGTATTAGTACGGAGGTTCATTGAGCAGTTGTGCGTTATCATGGGGTGCCCAAGACTATCGTTTCGGATCGGGATGGGCGGTTTACATCCAGGGAATGGAGGTCAGTCCAGGCCCATCTGGGTTCTCGGTTGACATTCAGCACAGCTTTTCACCTCAGACCGACGACGACAGACAGAGCGCACTAACCGTACACGGAGGATCTGTTGCGACTATGTATTTTGGACCGTGGCGAGCCTTGGAAGAGATTGCTCACTGGTCGAGTTTTCGTACAACAACGCTCATCAGTCCAGCATAGGCATGGCTCCATACGAAGCATTGTACGGAAGGAGGTGCAGAACCCCACTATCATGGGTTATGGATGAGGATCCGCAGGCACTAGGCTCGGAGTTGTGGGGATACAGATGGTGATAGATTAGATTGATCCGAGACAGGATGTTGGAAGCCCAGAGCAGACAGGCGAACTATACTACAATGCGAGGCATCGCCAAGTAGAGTTCCAGGTAGGAGACCGGGTTTTTCTTGAAGATGATAGGCGATGCGGACGGAAGTTGCGGGTTACGGGGCGGAAGAAGACGTCAGTCGGTATCTGGGGCCTTAGGATTGGAGGGCTCGGCTTAGTATAGACTGGAGTACGGG